>CM044442.1:29001175-29038872 GCA_024363595.1 Xenopus borealis | reverse complement strand
TATATATATATATATATATATATATATATATATTTATATATTTATATTTTTTAATGACTGCTTGATACAGGACATATTTTAATGTTCATTCTGAGTTTCATTTTTAACCTATTCATATAGACTTTTATATTTTTAAACCATGTTTGAAGGTGTCATAATATTTTGGAGCAGAGAAAACTTATCGGTGTGCTTATTGAGGTAAAAATTACACTATGGCAGGCCTTACAGTAGATTCCCTTAGTGCTGATGTTCACAGAACTTGGACCAGGGCAATGGCTATAGTCTGCATCTTACTCAGAATTAAAAATGGGTGGCAAATACTTTGCTTTCCTGTTCCAGAAACCAAGTAAATGAGGCCATAGCACCTAAATCGATTCTACCTCCTGCCCATGTTTATGAAGTAACAGCAAGTGTGACTGGTATTTAGAATTGAGCTACAGTATCTGGTTAACAGGTTTCTGGATTAAGGAATCTTATACTCATATAGGCGTATTTGTTCTATGAACCACTCTTTAGTTCCTAATATGACAATTTATTTCTCTTTCTTAACATTGTCATTCAATGTTTTGCTTCATGCATATTTTCTCCCTCTATGAATTTACAAATCTGCTTTTGTTTTTAACAGAAATATGAGGAAATTCCCTAAGTGGTGAAAATTCGCTAGTGTTGCCTTCGCTAACGTTCGCCAGCGCTATGCAAATTCACTAAAGTGCGAAGTTCACTAAGGTTGGCGAATGGTAGCGTAGTTGCACTAGTGTTACTTCACCAGGCAAAGCGCATTTATGCTAGCGATGCCTAATTTGCATACGGCGTGAATTTCAAAGTCTAATAGAAGTATATGTTACAGCCACTACTACACAAGCCCAGGAAACCTTTAATAAATAAAATAAAGTTGTCCTATTGCCCTAAACATGTGCCCCCTGTATAGTTGGGTTGCCATATGTTAGGAAATGTAGGGGGGAAGGAGGGTAACCCCCTACTATCACCCCAGAAAGGTAAAACACGCCAGCGTTTTTTGGGACTTAGAAAAAATTTCCAATTTTTTTTTTCAAACTCCTATCTATTGTATTGAAATTCACCAGGTCGGACCTGGCAAAGTAAGGTCTAGCGTAAGTGGTAACGTTAGTAAAATGGTCATCTTAGTGAATTTGAGTAATTACGATCCTTCGTCAGTGCGCAACTTCACCTGGTGTAAGGGTGCGAAGTTGCGCTAGTCTATATTCTTCACTAGCGAAAATTCGCTTGAGTCTGTGTCACGCTGGCAAATTAGCGCTAGCGTTATACGCTTCGCGCTTTAGTGAATTTCGCCCATAGTGTATTTATATGTCATAGAACAGACTCTTAGGTCTTTTAAATTTAAATATACAGTATATTGCCCCTGAAGAAACAGTGCATTTGATCTTAATAAAAGTTGGTTGCAGGGATATTGTGTTTTAGTAAATAGTCTATATTTCCATTCTTTCTCTGCGGAACTGTCTAACTGTATTACGGGAAGGGGAAGATTTATTTTAAATGCGTATGTTAAAATATTTTAAAAGCTTTGCCAGTGCCGTACCCAGCTGCATATCCAGCCTGACAGCTCTGCTATATTCAGTTACAGAGACGTTGTACTGAGTGCTATTATTATGACCTCTGAGGTTTGTTGGGCATGGTGAAGTGAAACTGGGAAATTAGTGTCAGGAACCTGATGCTGAAAGGCTTTGATTGTTCTGCGCACGATGTACAAAGGAAGGCTAATTGATAGGTTGATGAGTTATGCACATTTTCTAAAGGTAGCGAAAGTACATTTTGATCCCACATTAATAATAAACAGGAATATATTACTTTAAATACTGATGTCTTTCTGGTACTTATCTTTTTTTTAAAAAATATTTGTAACTTTTCAGAGCCCTGTTGTTTTTCAAAATGTTCTATTATGCTAAATTTAGTATAAAATGCTAAAACAATAGGTATGGAACCTGTTACTCAGAATGTTCTGGACCTGGTATTTTCCAGAGAAGGCATATTTCTGTAATTTGGATCTCCATACAGTACCTTAAATCTACAATAACATCATTGAAACATAAAATAAACACAATAGGCTAGTTTATCCTCAAATAAGGATTCATTATTTTACATGGTACTGTTTTATTATTGCAGAGAAAAAAATTTAATTATATAAATAAAAAGGAGTCTACGGGGCCATCTCGTACCTCAGAGCTTTGTTGAAAATGGATTTCTAGAAATGGATACCATCCCATACTTCTTTCTTAGAACTTTGATAATTCAGAACAAAATGTTCAATATAAAAACATAATAAAGGTAATAATGTACAGTACACTCTAATGTAAAGTTGGACTATTAGGAGTCAAAAAGGAGTTCCATTACCTGATAAAAGAACAAGGCAGTAGACCACAAATGACATCACTGATCACAGCACAGATTATAATTGATGGTATTACCAAGAACTGTTTATTTAGTGAATAATGTGCCCTCTATTGTAAAATACAGGGATATTATAAATTACCTTGGCACTGCATGACCTCAAAATTTTCAACAGGGGGTACTTTAATTATTTATTTATTATAATATATACAAGATATATACACAATATTCAGTGAGTCATGTGACAGATTATAACTGATATCACTAAATAATATTTATAAGGATATAACAGGATATTCATGGATCTTGTGTATTATATCACTTACAGGATACGCATAGCTTTTGTGTTCTTTTAAAAATAGGGAAATAGTAATAATAGTAATCGCATTAGATTTGGGGGCAAATTCACTAGTCCGGAAATTTGCTAGTGCAGCCTTCACCGCACTTCGCCAAGTGTATTTTTGCCTGGCTACTGCTAATTCACTAAAATCAGAAGTTGGGCTCAGTAGGCGAAAGGTACGGAAGTTGCGCTAGCGCCAAATTTAAATTTGAATGGACGTGTATGCAGCTGCGCATACAGAACACTACACAAGCTCGCTGAAAGTTAATAAAAGTTTATATAGGTATTCTAATGCCCTACACATGTGCCCACAGTTCTTTCGCCAGGATTAAAGTAAATTTGAAAACTGGCAAAATTATGTCATGCTGGTGAATATTTGCCAACGTTAGCCACTTCGCACTTTAGTGAATTTGCCCCTTGGTCTTTCTGCATGGAATAAAAACAAAATTATATATCCATTTAGACTGGACACCATTAGCCCAAACAAACAACCTGGGTGCTAGTCGGAGTAAATCAAAGAACAATGCAAGATTTTAAAGCCGGGATAAGTGTCAAACAAAAGGTAGGTTTATTAAATCCAAAGTTTTCAGTTCCACACCATAAGTTAAAATGCTTGGAGAGCTGTCACCTTGCATGTTATATATATATATATATATATATACAGTATATATATATATATATATATATATATATATATATAGTTTGGAACAACAAAAATAAAGAGGTGAGGATTTTACATGGTAGTGCTGGTTGCCTAATATCTTATACTGTGCATATTTGTATTTATAAAAGTAAACCAATGTGTTGTACCTTGTGGCTAAATCTATGTCCTTAATTATGCACAGTGGACTTATTAACTCATATGTGACTCTCTTCTTCTCTGAAAGTTTAATCAGATAGACTAACAAAAGCTCTTACATGATACTTATCCAAGCAGCCAACTTGGCAGTGTGCATAGACCAGACTGCTGAAGATATTAAAATGCACGGTGTGTAATATCACTTCATTACTTGAGATTGAACAAAGTGCATTCATTCTCATTGCAGCACTGACTCTACTGAAACAATGACTTTTTTCTAATTGATTAGCTGTGAAAATCATTTTATAGCAGATGAACACCCTGCAGGTACTATATTTTGTCATACTGCATAACTCCTTCGTAGCCGTTGAGTTTTTAAAGCCATGCACAGCAGCTAGTTCAAATTGTAGATCTGCCAGTTTCACGAACAGCAATTAACTTGAATGCTGAGCTCTATATTCAACACATTTTCCTTCCTCATTACGATACAAAATGTGGAAAATGGAACGAATGGAGTGGAAAATGGACAGAAGGTGGAAAAAGAAAATTTTTTCCATCATAGGTGTGAGGAAATCTTGTCAGGAACTGCTAGTAAGATCTGCTGCTCAGGTTTCTTCCATTCAAACTAATTTCAGTATGAAGAAAAATAAGAGAAACCTGAC
This sequence comes from Xenopus borealis, assembly GCA_024363595.1. Classification (NCBI taxonomy): domain Eukaryota; kingdom Metazoa; phylum Chordata; class Amphibia; order Anura; family Pipidae; genus Xenopus; species Xenopus borealis. Next base: position 29,034,707 of record CM044442.1, on the reverse strand, counting down.
AGAAATTGTTAAAACAATATCTTGGCTGAAGCCACAGCATCAGGGGAAATCCTGGTGAAAATCATTAGCAGCTGAAAGTTAGATTAACACACCATTGATTGCATCCTCTCTTAGGGACTCATTTTTATTTTACCTATTTGTAGAAATGGTTTGCCACATCCTTAAAAGATATGGCATATACCGTATATTTTTCAGATTACTAGCTAATTAATCAGTAAAATGTTCTTCATAATAAAGTTTCCTTTAATCTGTGTTAAATCAGGAGGTAGAGCAGCTTTGAACATCCTGATAAAAATAAAATGCATTTGGGATGACTATTAAAAAGCTTCACACAGTAACTAGACCAGATCAAATTTAAATCCTAGTATCCTATAGGGAAATATTTAGCTAATATATATATATATATAGTATATTTAGCTAAAATATATACGTGGGGATATACGTGGTGTTGCTTTAAATTTTTGTGACAAGCTGCTGGACTGAGTAGGAAAAAGGCGGTCCAGCATTTTTGGCGCAAAGTAATTGGCAGTGGGTTTGGGCTTGGAGGTTCATTCCCGAGTACCCGTGCTGGCCAGCACCTGTGTCAACCAGCAAGTGCGCAAGATTTCTGTGTCACCATCTTTTTGGGCACGAGAAGCACCATGGCGCTTGGAAAAGGTGGGAAGGATGTTTGTCAATGCCGCCATTTTGTGGGAGAGTTTAGCGGAGTTGGATGTATAAGCTGCTGTGTCTGCTTCAGATGTGCTTGTACCTTCAGCGGCTGCTAAGAAGGGAGTGTAGCACAGTTCTCTCCATGTGTTGAATACTTCTGGGTTGCGGTTGCACCCAGATCAACATGTGTGCATGTCATTTTTATCCTGCGGCGGAGGGTGCACAAGTCTTTCTTTTTAAGCCATGTGTCACCATGCCCATATCCAAGATGTCAGTGGGATGGATGGCCAGATCCAGATGTCCCGGAGGGGATACAGATGCAGCCATTTGGATTTGTGTTTTAAATGCATCATGAAGAAACTGTGTTATCTAAAGTTATCTTATTATTATTAACATATATTTCTATAGCGCCAACTTGTTTCGTAGCGCTGTCTATCTTAACTCATTTAATGCATTTAACCTTTTCATTAGCATACCAAAGCACCATTGTTCACAATGGTGAACAATTAATTAGATAGGATGCTGTGATGCAATGTTCTGTGTTAAATGAGACAAGTGTGAAGTCTGTGAAGTTATTCTGTGTCAAACACAATCCAAAGTGGCTTCATCTGTAGCTCCAGGTTAGTGTGCTCCCAGTATTGGATACAGCAGATGGGAGGTACTGGTGGAGCTGGAATACGTGGACCAGGACCAGACTGGCAATCTGTGGCTTGTGGCAAATTCCAGAGGGGCTGCCATAACATGCCATAGAAAGTCACTATTTAATGGGCTGGTGGGGAGCTGATTGGGCCTCTCTGTACCTTGAATGCCCAGGCCTCTTTTGACTCCCAGTCCAGACCTGACGTGGATACTATGGCCAAGTTTGGTTCACAGCAGTGAAACCCCTGGAAGAGGGAACCTAGTGTGCCAGCAAGTGGAATTCGGATCCTGTAGCGTAAAGGACTGGTCAGTTCTGGTTGAAACTGGACTTGCTCGTGAAGTGCCAAGTGGACTTGTACAGACACTCAGGAGAGGTGTAATAAAGTTTGAGTAACTGTAACTGCTTTATTTGCCCTTGAACAAGTTTTGGTACAGTATTGTGTATGCTGTTTTGTTTTGCAGTGATATGTGTAGGGGGATGTATGAACCATTGTCGGGACGAAATTGATTTTTCCCCTGGGTGAATATAGGGATCTATAGGAATAACAGATTCCTATAGCTTTAAAACCCCACCCTGTTAATTAATAGGCAGAAGCCTATGTATCTATTCTGTGTTAATGCCTGCAGTTATTGGCCAGGTGGCACTGTGACCACATCCTGCCTTACACTGTATAATGCTGGGATGGGATGGGCCTTTGGATGGTGACCCAGCAGGGTGTGCCCAGGGGGGACCTGGGTCTGGACACCTTTGATGGGTAAGTCTGGGACCAGGCAACCCTGTGAATGAGGTATAGCTAGCCTAGGGGGGTTTGGTGATAGACTCTCTAGGAAGAGTGAGACAGAAAGTTGTAGCAGCATGAGCAGTTGCAGCTCCACCGTGGATTTATAGAAGGAAGTAGTTCTTCTGCAGTTTTTGAAATACAGGGACCTCAGTGAGGTGGGACTGTAAGGGTAGAGACTGCTGCCCTGGGACTTCCTAGAGGAAAGGAAGGGCTATCAAGGCTTCTGGTGAGTGCAACTACTCTGAAGTGCTGTACATGTCTGTGTGACGTCTGTGCTGCTGCTATATGCTCAACTCTAGCGTGAGTAAACCTGAGAATATTTGTCTCTGACATAATAAAAGTTTAAGTATATATATCATATATTTCTAGTTACATGGTCTGCCTCCCCTTTTCTTATGCCCTTGTGTTGAACCTTCAGGTAGGAGATCTTACAGCAGAAGTCATACTGATGGCATAAAGCTAACAAATGGAGTAAGGTAGCCACACACAACCATGTAGAAGATGCAGGTGCATACTAGAAAACATTAATGTTGAAAACTAACATTTCGGCTATCACCTTAGCCTCTATAGCCTTTTAGCATTTTAGAGAGGGCTTAGGGAAGAAATTTTGGGGCAAATTCACTGAATTGGGTTTCATTATTTTTGATCGAATAAAAAATATTCGATCGATTGAAAAAATCATTCAAAACAATCGATTCGAACGATTTACTTATCAATCAAATATTTCCTATTCGATTGTTTGACCAATCGAATTGCGGTAAAATCCTTCGAATGCTTTTTTTTCAATTCGACCAATAGTTAATCTGCCCCTAAATTTCTTCCCTAAGACCTCTCTCTTTAATCTACTATTGAGGCCTGATACAGGTTCATCTACAAGGTAAAAAATGCTAAAAGGCTATAGAGGCTAAGGTGATATCCAAAATGTTAGTTTTCAACATTAATGTTTTGTAGTATGCACCTGCATCTTCTACATGGTTGTGTGAGGCTAATACTCGACTATCAAATTACTTCCCCTTCAAATTTTTATTTGACTGCCTAGTTCGCCAGTTTCAATCTGCCGAAGTGGCTTTGGAGAATTTAAAAAAATGACAAAAATTCGATTGAATGGTTAAAACCGTTCAAAACTATCCATTTGAACGATTGGATCGTTCAATCGAATTTTTATAATAAATGATCTTGAATCCTTTCCTGTGTACTATCTAAATTTCCATCCATAATGCTTCTGTCTATTCACTCACCCCTTCATCACCTCATTCTTCATACCCATGCTGAATCATGATTTCGATTAAAAAAAAACATGTTCATTGTTTTTATTTACCGACTGTAAAAAGTAATTAATCAATATCTCAGCAACCCCCATAACAGTGCATTGGTCTTATAAATGCTAAAAACTGAACTTCACTCACATAGTAGTACACTCTCAAAAACATTAGCATCTGTAAAATATGCAAATAATTTAAAAAGATAGGAAAAAACACTTTGGGGTTAATGTTTTGGTCTCTGATGGGACATTTGTCAAAAATAAAAAAATATACTGAGCTCATTTCAGGACATTCCTTGTACATATTACATAATAATATAATTATTCTTTGTAGATAATGGTCTGCTGTATACATGTGTATGTATGTATGTATATATACTATATCTATCTATATATATATATATATATATAATACCACAAAAAGTCGTCACTCTCGAATAGGAAGTTCATGTGCCAGGGTGCAGTGTCCAAACAAATTATCCATAGAAATCCAAAAAGGTCCGCACTCTCAGGTCTTATTAATATAAATACAAGTTTTTATTGCAGAGCTAACAAACTGACGTTTCGACCTCTTCCGAGGCCTTTCTCAAAGTGCTTTCATTACACAAGAGGATGCATTATATACATATACTGACAGGAAATTGCAAAGATGATGTCATATGGTAATTAACATAATTAGAAAATTACTATTTCTTAAAAAATCCCATTTCAATATATTGATATTTTAAAATATTGGTATCCTCAAGATGCCTTCACTAATTGATTTGACCCCAAAATTCAACAATAAATTAAATAAAATAATTAAACTAGTTAAAACCAAAGTACGAAGTTAACCATATCCCCTTCTACAAAAAAACTCCTATTATATTATATAGGTTAAGTTATATTATATAGGTTAAAGGAAAACTATACCCCCCAAACAATGTAGGTCTCTAGAAACAGATATTGCCTAAAACAACTCATATGTAAAACCCTGCTTCGTGTAAATAAACCATTTTTTATAATAATACACTTGTTTAGTAGCATGTCCCATTGGGTAATCATAAATAGAAAATAGCCATTTTAAAAAAAAAGGACAGCCTCCTGGGATCCTAGGATCCAACGGTGCACACAAACATACCAAAAAAACTACTGTATAAAGTTAGATCACACGAGCCAATTAACAGAGTTCTGTCTTTTGCTTCAACACTTCTTCCCTTTACAGTTAGAGTTTAAATATTTCTGGTCAGGTGATCTCTGAGGCTGCACACAGACCATCATGAAATGGTGGTTCAAGGCAAGAGATGTAAAAGGGAAATATTTACTTAAATATATATACCAGGTAGGTAAGATTCTTTAATATGTCACTTGATTTGTTGCTCAAAAATTAATTTTCAGGGTATAGTTTTCCTTTAAGTGAGAAATGTATCCATTTGATAACAGTTACATCCTCAGAGATTGTAGTAACATAAGTAACCCTTAGAACTGTCACATTGTAATACATAAGCAGTTTCTTTATCCTATATAATATAATAGGATTTTTTTGTAGATGGGGATATGGGTAACTTTGTACTTTGGTTTTAACTAGTTTTAAATTAATTTATTGTTGAGTTTTGGGGTCAAATCAATTAGTGAAGGCCTCTCAAGGATACCAATATTTTAATATATCAATATATTGAAATGGGATTTTTTAAGAAATAATAATTTTCTAATTATGTTAATTACCATATGACATCATCTTTGCAATTTTACTGTCAGTATATGTATATAATGTATCCTTTTGTGTAATGAAAGCACTTTGAAAAACTTTTATTTATATTAATAAGACCTGAGAGTGCGGACCTTTTTGGATATATATATATATATATATATATATATATATATATATATTTATATATATATATATGCAACTTTAGGCAGGCATCTTGCATGTGTAAAGGATGTAAATGCAGAGAAGAAATACATGAAGACTATAAAGCACTAATTGCATGCACATGTCCATTAGATCAGTGTTTTTCAAACACAAACCTTAAGGTCAAATTATGTCATTAAGAAGGATGTTTTTACAGAAAGGTTACCATCCTTGAATAAGAGAAACCTAAATCCACAGAGCAGTCCAGATATCAAGAGGGCAGCTTCTTGCATAGAGGCAACAAATGGAAAAAATTGTATCATTGAAAACTTATCAGCCGAAATCTGGAAGCACTGTAAAAAAAAAAACAAATCTGGAACTTGCAACCAGCTGTCTAGAAGTCAGACTATTGAAAACATTTTCTCCACTTCTTCTATCTAGTCTACACATCTGTTAAATCTGATCTCCTTTACAAAACCCAAGCAAGCTCACAAGCTTTAAACTCACAAATAATGAGAGAATTGAAAGCACATCTTTTGATAGCTAAGTCAACATAACTGAATTATAGACTATACTTCAGGAACATTCTCAAGTACTGACTTAACTTGATTAACAGAGTAAATAACTTCTTGTGGTTTAGAAGAATAGAAAATGAATAGAAAATCTGACACATTTTCTGAGTGTAAAAGACACCCTGACCATTCTGGTGAACCTGAGGAATTCCTGTATTTTTAAAAATAGTTAATATTTTACTACTTTCAATTACCTTATCCATCACTATTAATACTGTATGTATCATTAATAAACAGCTCTGCGGATTATATGGGTGCTTTATATTTTACACAGCTTCTTATCATTGATATATGTATATTTACACTATTGCATTATAGGTCTAATACTTGTTTTCCAGAATGTTTGGGACCTGGGGTTCTCTGAATGAGTTTTTTCACATTATGTCTATTAAAAACTTTTAAAAACGTAAAACAAACCTATAAAATTATTTTCATCATGGGTTAATGCTAGCTTAGTTATTTTCAAGGTACTGTTCTACTATTTAGGAGAAATGTATCAATATATAAAAATTATTTAGGACTCCATGGAAAAAGGCTTTCCTGTACTTTTTTTTTGGTTTCCTGACAATGGACCCAATATGTATATTACATAATAAGTGTTTTCACACATTGAATTTGCTATTGATGCATTTGAAATGCAGGTTTGAATGCATCTAATTGCTTAGGTAATTGATTCTATTATATTCTGCCTGGTTGTACTCATGAGGGTACAGTGTTGCTTTTTACTCCATTTGGGTTTCATTGCATGTTTTTTTTAGATGCAACATGCTGCATATTCTTGTGCTCGATGAATATCAGAAATCAATAGAATACAGTATTGCGTTTAGGCCCCTTTGTGAAAGTAAACATGCTGCAGAGCTGGCCAGCAATATCCTAAAGAAATTCTCCTGGTATATTTTTCCTTTTTATTATAAATAACCAAAAAAACGGATTTCCCTTTCTAGTAATTTATTGAGACACACTTCTTTGTAACTATAAGTCTGACTGCAAGAGGAATCACACAAGGTCAGTATATCGCTCATCCACCATACCAGCACTACAGTTTCTGCTTTGGTTTCATGTTCCTAGCAGTTAAGAATATTTGTAGAAGATCTAGAAGAGTAGAATGTCAGTAGCAACTTGGAATGCAAAATGCCTAGGCTGGAATGAGCCTGGAAGTTAGATATCTATGTACTGTAGCCTAATATCCAATGCTGCTACTAACCTCTTACAAAAATAAATAAAAAGCGCAAAATAATAAATAATAAATAAAAACCTTGAAAAGCAATACCTTAATTACAATTGCTTAGAAAATAAGCTGTCCTGTTTTTTAAATCAACTAAAAAGAAATTTAGCAGTAAAGGCAAAACAAAAAATAATTGTAAAAAAAGTGTCAAAAATTGGCAATCATAATTAAACATATATTCCACATCAAACCAGTTGAGAGTTTTAGCACAATCAGTACCACAAAATCAATAACAATAACACATATTCACCTGAACACATTTACAAAGTAGGACAAAAAGTAGTTGCACTATTGTTTTTGTGAAATACACTCTAGGGATAAATCATAAAATCAGTATAGACATACAGTAAATGTGTGCTAAATTACAGCACTAATTAAGGAAAGCCCTGGAGCTAAAATGCAGGGGCTGCATGACAATGCAAATGAACAACAGTCAAATTACATGTTTTATAAATAAATATTGGCAGAAATAGATGTAGCTGTGATTGGATGAGAGTGAGTTAAGGCAGGGGAAAGCTGGGCTGAGGGTGGAGAAAGAGAGGGATGTGATGTCAGGGGAGGAAGCAGTTCACTTCCTTAACTTCAGATTTTTTCCCCGCAGTTTCCGCACGAGATTCGCAGATGAAATTCCTGATTTCCCTGCAATCCATGCCTCCCAAAAAATTAGCTCATAACTAATAATTGGCTTTGGCTTCAGGATGTTTTTTTCCATCCTCTGGATCAAAACAGTGGATATATGAAAATGTATTTTAAGTTTTATTTATCACAGTAGTCGAGGACCTTGCCAGGCCACTGCACAGAAAATTTTAGAAGAAGGAGGTTCTCTCATGTGACCGCACGGTGGGCTGATTGATGTAGACAATACAACTACTTGTGGTTACTTGTGTAGGTTACATGCTGCTTGGATTTCATATCATTGAGATACTGCAGATTCAGGACCACCAGCAGGAGTGCTGAACTTATCTCATAGTGCAAGATGCAGCTCCTGCTGGTTGCAGATTTGGGGGCCATTCTCTCTGTAGGTAGAAGCAGTCTAATACTATATGGTGGATATGATAAAGTGCTGATCTCAAGTCTTCACTGAGGAATGGCAGAGCATAGTAGTGATCTTTGAATATTACCTTGGGGCAATGTGATAAAATGTAAATAAATAATGATAATAAATTCTGTAGCCATTTTACCCCATTTCTGGCTCTCTGTGTTCATGAAGGCATGTAACAATGAGGTTCAGTGGGAATGCTGAAAGCGAAGGGTAGTATCAACATTTAATAACTAGTTTGTCTCCTCAGATCCACATGTCCATGTGCAAAGGAGGGGTATCCCTCACGTCTGAAGTAACTGAAAGAAAGAAACTGTGTTGCATATAGGGTTGCCACCTCACCGAACAAATATGGAATACACAGCCTGCATGGCTAATTAGCAATTCATTTAGATGAACTGATTTTTGTGCAGTCATGCATCATGAATCTTAATGAATTGTTAATTAGCTATGCAGGTTCTGTATTTCAAATGTGTTGCAACCCTAGTTGTGTAAGATAAAAGGCTGATCAGCTGCTCTATGTAGGTAGTAGTTAAAGGAAAACTACACCACCATACAATGTAGGTCTCTATAAAAAGATATTGCATGAAACAGCTCAAATGTAAAACCTCACTTCATGTAAATAATCAATTTTCATAATAATATACTTTTTTAGTAGCATGTGCCATTGGGTAATTATAAATAGAAAATTGCCATTTTATAAAAAATAAGGGCCAGCCCCTGGGATCATTTGATTCACGGTGCACACAAACACACCAAAGAAACTATACTTGTTAGGTCACATTAGCCAATTAACAGACAGAGTTCTGTCTTTTGCTTCCACACTTCTTCCTGTTACAGTTAGAGTTGTATTATTTTTCACCAGGTAATCTCTGAGGCAGCACACAGACCATCACGAAATGGGGGTTCAAGGCAAAGGATGTAAAAGGGCAATATTTACTTAGATATATACTTCAGTTTGATAAGATTCTTTAACATACCACTTAATTGATATAATCTGTTGCTCAAGTATTCATTTTGGGGGTATAGTTTTCCTTTAAATATCTTAAATTTCCTGTTGAGCAATTATGAATGAAGTCTTCGACCAATGGCAAGGGACCTTGGTGAAGCTATCACAAGTGCATTTCCGATTTAAAATAATTGTAGGTGATTGTTAGGAGGCAGGGGCTTTTGAGTGGCACCATTTAGCATGAAGGTACTTTATAATCAATGTATATGCGAAAATAATCTTACCCCATATGTTAAAAAGGCATCAAGTTTGGCCAGGTGAAGAAGCAAATAAAAGGGCTTTTGCCTTTAAACAGGTGACCATTAAATGTTTTGGCTGGTTGCTATAGGCTGCTGCATCTGGCGAAACCTGATGTATGTTATCACATTACCCATTTGTCTTTTTTGTTTTTTTCTTATTCTTTATTTATATAGAGCCAGCATATTTTATTGAACTTAAAAAACATGATATACCACATCAGTAACTGCCCAAGTGAAGCCTACAAAGTTCAGGCAATTCACTCTAGGCATAAAGGCATCACTGTAAAAGTAAACTGATGCTGGTATCAAATTATGGATTACTGATACCCTGAGTAGATAGTGGCATACTTTGAAAAAGATATGTATGATGAATACCAGGTATATTCTATGTTTTTCTTTCATTTTGTTGCCATGCACATGCTTAAAGTTGTTGGTTGGATACTAGCAGATGTACAGTAGGTTAACAGCAAGTGAACCAGGTTTGTTATATCTAACAAACGTTTATATTTATGCTTGTCTGTATCATAGCAACTTTTGTAATAAGGTTCTTTGAGATGACTTGTGATATCAAGTATGGTTAGAACTGTGCTGCCATAACTTTTTATTGGAGTGGTGTGTTTAAGTTACTTTTAAGTTACTATATCTGTCTGAGGACCAACATGAAAAGCAGTAAGATCCCTAAGATATCCAAGTGCCTATACATGAGATTTCTTTTTAAAAATTATATCGCATATTCATCTTAAAATCTGGACCAAGTTGAATTTATACAAAATATACCATAAGTGTGTATGTGTATGTCTCATTTCAGCAGAGAAGCACAAAGTAGGTTGCATGGTGTTTAATTGTATCTAATGAAATTCAGCTGACTTTTATGTTTTACTTAAAGCCGATTTTTCTTGAGTGTATGACTTACTGAGCACAATAAAATGACATACCACTGAAGGCAAATACAAGATAAAACAGAACCTGTAGCTGGTGCGTGTTAGGCATGTTTCAGATCGATTTGTGTCAGCACTATTTTGTTCGGTGACAAGGTTGTAAATTGAAGGTCTGTTTAAAGCCTGGCACCTGTGCAGGAAATAGGAGATTTTAGTTACTGGCGGTTTTACTTTATTTTGTAAATGGCAAAATGTATGTCTACCTATTATCCCCTCATGCCAATTGAAACCATACTATAAAAACCCTTCCCCCCATATCTGCAACCAGATTTTTCTTCTGGTATAAAGGCTTTGTAGTTCTTTTGTTATGGATTGTGATATCTAGATAAGTTCAAAATCAGTATGTATCAACATTGAATAACAGTGTTATCCTGAATATTTTAAACATTTAAAAGAAAGCAAGTCAAATATACAGTGCAGATATGAAATCTGTTAACTGATATACTTGTTACCTGGGGTTTCCCAAATATGTAATCTTTCTGTAATTTGGAGCAACCATTCCTTTAAAGCTACATACTTGCATTTATGTATATTAAAAAAAGCCCCAGGATAGTTTTACCATCAGAGAACATATACTATCTTAGTTGTAATAAAGTACAATGGACTGTCTAATTATTAAAGAAAATAGCAAATCCATAAAAAAGTTTGATTTTCATGTTTAAAAAGGAGATTCAGTTAATCTCACTTGATTCGGAAAACACAGAGGTTGGGACACAAGGCAGCCCTGCCCTACAGGGCTCCTTTGCACAACCCACCAACCATTGCTCCCTAGCATTGCTCCCTTATGAGATGGGTAAAGGGAATGAGATAGTGGTGCATATGGGCTTCTCTTTGTTTGCCCCTAATGAATAAAGTGTGGAACCTTTGTATTCATAGGTGATATACAGTCCATTCTGAAGCACAAGGACCTTATTTGGATTATCGTACAAAACCCTATGCAGAGCATGATATCTTCCAATTGTAAATGGGACATATGGCATTTACTTCTACAGTACATGACCTCTGCAGGTTTGAGATGGAGTATTTTCTTATTTGGACTTTTAGCAGTCTCAGGGTATAGTAAATCTTGAAAAGATTGAATGCTTTTTTGGTACTAAAAAATTGTGTTTTCTCTTTAAAACTCTGATCAGAAAAGTTTGGGCTTTAGTAAAAAAACATTTACATCTAAATATACATTAAACTTTTTGGATATTAAATTTCATCAGAAATCTTTTCATCAGAAAGTTGTTACTACACTTTTTAGAAAGGATTGTGCAGGCAATACCATTTTGCATGCACGGTCCTCTCTTCCTGAACATCTAGTGAAGTGCATACCCTATAGTCAATTTCTTAGGCTTAGGAGGATATGCTCCACACATGAGGATTTGTTAGACAATCTTGTCTGTTACGGGATAGACTTTTAAATAGAGGTTATAACTTTGATATATTAAAAGTAGCATTTTGTAGGGCCCTACATAAAAAGCGCTGTGACCTTTTTCATAAATATAGGCCGTGTTCCAACAGTACAGTTTCACAGTCATTTAATGCTACTGACCTTTCTCCCATTGATTCCACTAATAAGAAAAAGGGACGTAAATTTGAAACACCACTATGTATTTTAACACATAGTGCACAATTTAAACAGATTAAGAAAATTGTCAATAAAAATCTGACCATTTTGCGTACTGATCCAATATTAAATCAAATTTTAGGACCAAGGTGTCACTTTGTTTCTCGACGCTCTAGAAACATTGGAGACTCATTATCACCAAGTCTAGTACAAAGTACTGACTCAGGTAGGGACATTTGGCTAAGTGTAAAAGGGATGTACAAATGTGGGGCTCGCAGATGTGTCACGTGTAACTATGTTAACAAAACCACTATTTTTCAATCATTACAAACCAACAAAACTTACAATATTAGACAATACATTAATTGTAGTTCGAAAAATGTAGTATACCTTATAACATGCAAAAAGTGCCATCAACAATATGTTGGGCAAACCAGTCGCACACTAAAAGAGAGAATTAGGGAACATTTACGCAATATAAAAGACCCTAATAATTTAACCACTGTAGCAAGACATTTTGCAAGCTGTTGTCAGAGCTCACTTTCCTTCTTTTCAGTTACTGGCATAGAAAAGATTACAACACATATCAGAGGTGGTGATACTTTAAATAAATTACTTAAACAGGAAGCTAAGTGGATTTTCTTTTTACAAACCACATGGTATGAGCCTTGAATACGTTTCCTGTTTTGTATAAAAGAACATACACATATTAAATGAATATATACATATAAATAAAAAATACATAGAAAAATATATATTAAACTCTGTTGTGTACAGTTGCCCCTTACACGTGACTTCAAATACACAGAAATTAAAAAACGTAGTATATTTAAATTACTACTGCATTATTTATGTGCAACAAACATCCAATTATTATTTATTATTATTATTATTAACATGTATTTCTATAGCGCCAACTTGTTGCGTAGCGCTGTAAAGTGAATGTGATTATACAACCAAATCACATGAATTACATATATAGAACATAAAGAGTTACATACCTCACAATAAATACTGGTACAGGAGGTGAGGAAGGCCCTGTACAGAAAAAGCTAACGGGAAGGGAATGATACACAAGGTGTGGGAGAGGGCAAGATCAGAGTAAAGTGGGTGAGAGATGTAGTAATGTAAGCGGTATTGCATTGAGTGGTTAACAGTGAGGGTAGGCTTCTTTAAAAAAGTGGGTTTTTAGCGATTTCTTGAAAGCTGAAATATTGGGAGAAAGTCGGACAGACCGTGGGAGAGAATTCCAGAGGAGGGGTGCAGCTCTTGCAAAGTCTTGAATGCGAGCATGTGAGGAGGTAATGAGAGAAGAGTTGAGTAGCAGGTCAGTAGAGGAGCGTAGTAGGCGGTTGGGTGAGTAAATGGAGATTAGTTCAGAGATGTAGGGAGGGGCAGAGTTATGAAGTGCTTTGAATGTCAGGGTCAGTAATTTGAATTTAATTCTGAAGGGGAGTGGAAGCCAGTGCAGGGATTGGCAGAATGGTATGGCAGAGGAGGAGCGGTTGCTGAGGTGTATAAGCCTAGCAGCAGTGTTCATTATGGACTGGAGAGGTGAGAGTTTCTGGAGGGGAAGGCCAATTAAGAGAGAGTTACAATAGTCTAGACGCGATATAATAAGAGAGTGAATAAGAATTTTGGCAGCGTCTGGGGTGATAAATGATCGTATTTTGGATATGTTCCTTAGGTGGAAGTGACATGACTTAACAAGTGACTGGATGTGAGGAGTGAATGTCAGGGCAGAATCTAGGATAACCCCAAGGCACCGGGCCTGGGGAGATGGGGTGATAGTGGAATTGTTAACTACGATGGATACTTCTGGGATGTTAGTGGTGTTAGTTGGAGGAAAAAGAACCATTTCTGTTTTGGAGAGGTTTAGTTTAAGGTAGCGTTGTGACATCCAAGTAGAGATAGCAGACAGGCAGGAGGAGACACGAGTTAGGAGTTCAGGGTTGAGATCAGGAGAGGAGAGATAGATCTGAGTATCGTCAGCGTAGAGGTGGTAGTGGAACCCATACGAGCTGATTAATTTGCCGAGGGAGGAAGTATATAGAGAAAATAATAGGGGTCCCAGGACAGAGCCTTGAGGAACCCCGACAGAGAGAGGTAGGGGGGAAGATGCTACTCCGTTGTAGGAGACGCTGAAGGAACGATTGGTGAGGTAGGAGGAAAACCAGGATAGGGCTGTGTCACGAAGGCCGAGCGAATGGAGGGACTGGAGGAGGAGAGGGTGATCTACAGTGTCAAAAGCAGCTGAGAGATCAAGCAGAATTAGTAGTGAGAATTTTTTGTTGGCTTTAGCTGTTAGAAGGTCATTAGTTAGACGGGTCAGAGCAGTTTCAGTGGAGTGTTGCGTTTTAAAACCAGATTGTAAGGGGTCCAGCAGGTTATTGTTAGAGAGGAATGAGGTTAATCGGTTGTAGACTAGGCGCTCAAGTAGTTTAGAGATGAAAGGTAGCAGAGAGATAGGTCGGAGGTTGTCAAGATTAGAGGGATCAAGAGAGGGTTTTTTCAGAATGGGGGTGACAAGAGCATGTTTTAGTTGAGATGGGAATAGTCCAGTTGAGAGCGAGAGATTAAATAGATGAGTTAGGGCTTTAATAAGACACGGGTCGGTATTGCGGAGAAATTTTGAAGGAATTGGATCAAGTGGGCAGGTGGTAAGGTGAGAGGAGGCCAAAAGTTTTGAGACTTCCTCATCAGTAACAGGGGTGAAGGAGCACAGGAGAGACTCGGGAGTGTGTGGGGAGGGTGGTGGAAGCCTAGGTGGGTTTAGTAGTGTAATGTCCCCTCTGATAGTGTCAATTTTGTTTTTGAAGTGCTCAGCAATGTCTTGAGCAGAGACAGATGTGCATGGAGGGGGTGGAGAAGGGGAAAGGAGGGTGTTAAAGGTGGAGAAAAGTTGTGCCGGTTTTTTGGAAAGGGAATTAATGAGTGAAGTAAAGTATGTTTGTTTGGCTTGGGAAAGGCTGGTGTTATAGGAGCGCAGGGCAGATTTGTAGCTCCAAAAGTCTGAATCTAAGCGGGATTTGCGCCAGCGACGCTCAAGTGCGCGTGAGCGTCTTTGGAGTGCTTTAGTATCAGCAGTGTGCCAGGGTTGAAGTGGTTTGGGTCTAGAACGTTTAGTTTTTAAAGGAGCAAGCTCATTAAGGGCAGTGGTGAGTGTGCTATAGTAGACCGAGGTCGCTGCATTAGGACAAGAGATAGTGGAGATATTAGAGTGAAGAGAGTCAAAGGAAGAAGAGAGATGCGACACATCCAGTGCTTGCAAGTCACGGTAGGTACGTGTTTGGGGATTAGCAGGGGGTGAGGAGGGAGTTAGTGAGAGTTGAAATGTGAGCATATTATGATCAGAGAGGGGAAACGGTGAGTTAGTAAAGTTGTTGGTTGAACAGAGTCTGGTAAATATGAGATCCAGGGTGTTACCATTTGTGTGAGAGGGGGAGTCTGAGCACAAGGATAAGCCTAGGGAGGAGGTTAGTGAAAGAAGTTTAGAGACAGAAGGGCTGTTAATGTTGTTAACAGGTATATTAAAGTCCCCTAATATGACGGATGGGATGTTAGATGAAAGAAAGTAAGGAAGCCAGGCAGCAAAGTTGTCCATAAAGTGTGCGGTAGGTCCAGGTGGTCGATATATGACAGCAATGCAGAGTGAAACAGGGGAAAAAATCCAATTTTAACTTTTGTAATATGTATATACTTATTGTTTTAGATAGAATATCATTGAACAATGTGTAGTTTGCTAACTGTGTTTGCTGTTCCATTGTGAAATACAGAAGTTTAACATAGGGTTAATTCTGGTCACTTCCTTTAAGACTTTGATTGGCAGTTTGGATACAGCATTTGATTGGTTAGTGTTAATATAAATATCCATGTGTCTAGTTGTTTGTCTGGCCTATGATTAAGTGCCCAAAAGGCAAAAAACGCGTAAGGCATTTGGGATGTTGCTGTTCTAAATAAATACATTTTTTAACTACATCGTGGAGAGTGATACAGTTTGTGCCAACCTTTTTCAATTGATATTTTGTCACAATGCCTTCCTGAGCTGAAGGCTTATGGTGTGAGCACCTGGATCCCTCAATTTATTGGGTAAGTTAAACCCTCAAAAATTTACAATTTGGAGCTTGAAGCACTATACAAATTATTTATGCATTTAGTAAAAAAAAACCCTAAATGTGCAGCCCTTGCAGACTATACCAGGACTATACTGTCCTGATTTTTTACAATGTGAATTACAAATCCACATCAATGCTGTTCAATATTAAATAACAGTATCTCTAACTTAATGTTGTTCAGTAGTATACTGTATATAAAACTGTTGTCATAATGCTCTTGCATGAAAAGCATTATGGGGTTTACTGGAAGCCTCAAAAAGGTTGATGGACATTTTTTTCTTCCCTTAAAAGGAGATTCTTATAAAAAAAACCTATCCCCCTACCCTTCATAGACCCCCCTCCCTCCTCCCCCCCACCTTGCTGCAACCCCGGGTAAATGGCAATAATGTTTTACTTACTCCTCGGTGCAGATTCAAGGATCGGAGTTCACGGCAGCCATCTTCTGGGTCTTTGGTAATCTGAGAATGCACGCGGTGCATATCCTGGCTTGCGACAACTGCGCATGCACTGAAATTGCCTAAGTGCTGGAAGAAGATACAAAGATTACAGAAGACCCGGAAGATGGCTGCCGTGAACTCTGATCCCTGAATCTACACTGAGGGGTAAGTTAAGACTTAGGGGCATTTGACCAGGGTAGCTGCTAGGCTGTGGGGAAGGAGGTAGGGGGTCTATATAGGGTAGGGGGTAGGTTTTTTGTATAATGGTTTTATTCTCCTTTAAATACACATACACTCCATATGTATTACAAGGCACATGGTTTTCAAGGTCTAGTAACCCATGGCAACAAATATGATGTTTGCTTGTGACCAGTGAATGTTACCTGCTGATTTCAATACTTAAATAGACCTTTATCTTTCTTACATAACCCCTCAAGAACTTTAAATGTATCATAAATAACAATTTGTTGTTATACAGTAGGAAAGAAACATATAAAGAAAGGAATGTATACATTTGAGAAATAAAGAAATTATATTTGATAGATCCTTTATATTCTCTTAATACAGTGTTGCATTTCGAGGAATTGAAGTGGCCTCTTACATCTACATATGGAATAACTACAGGATTATTGAGCTGCCTTGGGATTCTCCATGGACCTGGTGGTTGACGTTCCTTGGTGTAGATTTTGGATACTATTGGTTTCATCGCATGGCTCATGGTAGGAAATAATCCAAATTGTTGTGTTTTAATAGCCGAGTATGAGCTTTATTAGCTGGTTCATGCAGCCATTACATAACAGTAACATAACCTCTAGGGCCTTAAGCAGTACAGACAGTACTGTGTATGCACAGTATAACTCGTGTGCACAGTGACATCTACAGGCCATTTGTATAAACACACATATCCCCCCTATAGTAGGAAAGCATTTGGGCAAATGTAATAAACAACAACAATGCATCTTAAAGCAATAATATACATTCTTCACACAACATAGTGCTTGGTCCATGCAGGTACGCTTTATAGGTTCACTTTCTTCTGGCCTATTGCAGTTGGCATCAGGAGTAGGAAAATGTCCTTCATCAAATGGAGCTCCTCCAAAGTCATATCTAGCAGGCCAAAGACGACTTGAATTCCATATGGGTCCATCAGATAGTTTATATGTAGTGATGGGCGAATTTATTCGCCAGGGGCAAATTCCCGCGATTCGCCACATAAATTCGCGAATCGCCAGCGAAATTTCGCTTGCCGAAAATTCGTCCGAAAAACGAGTCGCGCGTCTTTTTTGACGCGACACGCCGAAAATGACGTGACGCGCCGAAAACGACGCAACGTGTCAAAGTTGACGCGACGCGCATCAAAACCATCCCACGACTCGTTTCGCTAATTTTTCGCCAATTTGCAAATTTCTCGGGAAATTCGCAAATTTTTTCGGCGAAGTGAATCTCGGGAGATTCGCCTATCACTATTTATATGTGTATGGTCCTCGGTGGCGTCTCACTTCAAGTGGTGTAGTAAATTTAGATTGTCCTTGTTTCAGTAGTACTGGTTTCTTAATTCTGACTAAAGAGCCAGGCTGAAATTGCACTTCTCTTGTACAACATTTTCTGTCAGTATAGGCCTTGCATTTGGCTTGTTGACGTTTGACAATGGCAGTAGTAGAGGATTTTGTAGGCACAGTATTTGGTGGAATTTTGATGTCTGCTACATGTAACTTAGTGCACATCTGTCTGCCATGTAATAATTCAGCCGGAGATGCTTGGGTTGTTGCATGGCTCTTTAGTTATGTAGAAATACTTTCCCAGTAAGGTTTGCTGTCTGTAGTGCTTCTTTCAGACTTCTGTTGAATCACTCGATTTCTCCATTTGCTTATGGGTAATACACTAAGGATTTCCTATGCACAATTCCTCTCTCACAAAAATAATTCGAACTCAGATGAGACAAACTGTGGTCCATTGTCTGATATTAACTCCTTTGGATTACCTTCTCTGCTGTAGACTGTAGACAGAAATGTTATTACTGTAGCTGATGTTATGTGAGCAACAAATGCAATTTCATCTACTGTAATAGTCTATCACGGTTATAGCACATCTGCAGTCTATAGGAGCATCTCCAAAATGACCCACAATATCAACAGCAAATTTTTCCCATGCTAAATCAGGGAATGATACTGGCTG
Source organism: Xenopus borealis (assembly GCA_024363595.1). Taxonomy (NCBI): domain Eukaryota; kingdom Metazoa; phylum Chordata; class Amphibia; order Anura; family Pipidae; genus Xenopus; species Xenopus borealis. The sequence continues at coordinate 29,016,245 of CM044442.1, read as the reverse complement.
AAGTGGTGGTGTACGTATGTGTGATTGTTGTTTTGTGGGTTAAGTCAAAATGAATTACACAAAAATCTATTTAATGTTAGAAGGTGTAGCTTCACAGCATAGGTTATAAAAGGAATGCCAAAAATCTTAGATGAGACCTTACTGGACCATAGTCTACCATAAAGGTATTAAACCACTCTGTACTTTAAACAACAATGTAATTACTAGGTTACCTTAGGATATTTTAACTGTCTCTACAACTTAAATACAGTTTTAAATCCTAGCTGTATTTATTAATATGTATTTTCTTCATTCAGTTGAAAAAAAAAACAAGAATTAACAGTGCTGCAGCTTGAGGCATTTTATTCTAATTTTCACAGGGGCTTGTTGAGCATCTAGTGCTTTTGTCACTTAATTACTGGAGCTATCAATGATTATTAGCATAGTCTGTGATGATGTGTAAGGAAAGGGCTGTTGTCTAGCCAGCTTTTATTTTAAATGTAATTATCAAATGATGTTGGATGGAGCAAAGAGTGTAGTTAAACTATAGCAGATGGAGGATAGACTAAGGGTAACACGGGTGCAATAAGTAGTGTTTTGTCACAACAATAATTCATCACAAAGTGAATGGGAATTGCCAGTGAGTGGGAATTGCCAGGTTATATGCCTATCACAAGGCAGGACAATTTGCTGTTCTGCACAAGAGATACGTCTGTCATACCATGTCTGACAGGGCAAGGTGTGGTTCCTATTCACGTTCTCATTTACCAGTGCAAGTTGCTATAGAACTGTGCCATCAACACACTGAACTCAACAAAATATGTCATTCAAGCCTAGTACGTTGGCACTGGGATCTTCATCCTGTTTTGATATATTAAAATATAATTTGTTGCATATACATACAATTACAATTTATCGAAAACTTTTTTAAAGAATCTATCTTTGCATGCCTACAACTCTATGGAAACCATAAGAAGCAGTAAAAAAAAAAACAAAGAAAAAAGCAATGTATCTTTTTCCAAGCTCTCTTGGGTTTTCAGCTGAAATAACGGATGGTTTCTGGACGTATTGAAAGGAAATGATGAGTTACATTAAGTATCCAAATGGAATGAAGCCAGATGTATTATTGTTAGATTTTCAGAAATACATAAAATATTAACTGTGCCTTTCAAATGGGATGTATATCTGTAAAGATTATTTTTTTTAACATCAGAAGTCTTGACATATTACTGATGTTAGAAAAAAGCAATTGTTTTACTGTATTTCTTAGGTATTTTGTAGGCTTTTCTCTTTGTTCATCTCAAGTCAAATCCTTGTATCCAACTGGCATATGTTCAGGGAAAAAATTGATCCCCTTATTGGAAGAGATATTTCAGTAAAATACTTAAATATATCTCAAATATCATTGGCAGTTTGTATTTTTTAATATTCCTATAATATACGCACAACAAATTCAAGGTAAATGCTAATTACTTTGAAGGTGTTACTAATTATCCTTGCATTTTTATTTTATTTTAACAGTTAAAACAAGTGGTACATTTAGGCTAAACAAAGATGTGACAGACTTGACAAAGCAGTGTTAAACAATACAAAAGAGGGGTTAGTATAGTTGCAAAGAATAGTTAGGCCCCCATATTTTTTGAGACTTGCTGCTCCTATTATGTACATGCATTTATAAAGTTCCATTTGAGTGCTAATCATTTTTTTGCAGTGCCAGAGATAGAGGTTGTGAGTTCATCCATTGCATTGCAGTAGTTTTCTTCCCATAGATACTACTTAAAGATAGACCACTTTCTCACATTCTCAGCTTTGCAAATGGCATATTGACCCAGGAAGTTCTAGAAAATGTAGTATGCATTGAAGCAAATCTCTGAAATTATCATTCACCCTAAATAATAATACATAATAGAATCTTATACATGATTCACCAACTTCTTCCATTCTCCATTATATGCTAGAGAGTAATAGTCACCTCTGGTTTGTATCTGTGTAAATTACAGATGCACTGCTTCCACCACCCAAGGCCTCCCGCCTCTTAATAGAAACCTGTACAGAGTACGTGATTGACTGCACTTCATACCAAAATGGAATTTCAAACTCTGAAGGAACAGTCCTGGTATAAGGATAAAAAGTGTGGACTTCATTTGTAAGTTCTTAAAATTATGGAGCAGCATCAGGGTCTTTGATTATAGACACATTAATTATAGAAAAAGTCATATGATACAAAGCTACAAAATCAGAGCATTGAGTAAAAGTCCTGCAAAAGGGAGGGAAAAACTGAAACTTATTTAAAACTTTAATAAAACTTTAAATAAACAATATAACATTCCTTTTATTCACAGTTAACCCAATGAAGTGATGAGGTAAAGTATTGCAGCTACACAGCACTGCACAATATGTTTGTGCTCTATAAATTCATGTCAATAATAAACTATAATACAATAAATATTGTCATACTTATATGCAATAATATGACATGAAATTTACTGGTCACATATTTAAAAGCAAACTCTTAAAAAAATCTTATTGGTTTCTATGGATTACTGCACCTGGGTAAATGTTGTGCCTTTTATTTACATATTTACAACTAAAGTATGCTATTACAGTTGCTAAATGGATACTTACTTAAATTCGAATTCACAGCATTCCTGTTTTTAACTTTTACTAAAGTGTTGGCTTACCTTAGGGTTCTAGGCTTCTCTTCCTGTGCTACTGCCTCCAGTCTCCTGAGGCCCTCAAGCACATCTATGCCCTTGTCCCACTCTACTACAAGTTAGAAAATGAAACCAAAGGTGTGATTAAATGATTTAATCTACAGTCAGTCAAAGTCTCATTTAACACAAACTGTGATTGGCTCTAGATTAAAAAAGAACTTCAATGCATCTGTATGAGTAATGTTTCCTTCATTACATTAGCCTTTTAAAACCTGTTTCATATTTTATGAGTAAATTTAAAAATCTGTAAATGATAAAATCCTGGCACCGACGACAAAGATTTGTAAAGGGAAACTAACTTAACCAAGGTCTGATCATTTTCACAAATATGATATACAGATACTTTGGAAATTATATGTACAATGATATAACTTTCAAAACAAGGATGCAAATTCAGAATTCAGGCCCAATAGTAAGACACTTAGGGGCCAATTTACAAAATTCATATGTATTCATGTGAATAAAATCGAATTCGATCGAATATTTGATCATAGGAGCTATTCGATTGGTCGAATATGCAAATTAGGCATATTTCATCATCGAATAGTGAATGATCGAATGATCGAATAGATTCGAATGATCGAATATTTGATCATTCGTTCAGCGAAGGATTTAAAATTTAAAAATTATTCGATTGCCTACTTCGCCAGATTAGACCTACCGAATTGTAATAGAAGCCTATGGGAGCCCTCTCATAGGGCTAAGTCCTGATCGAATAGGATTCGAACGATCTAAGTCTTCGATCGTTCGAATCATTCGAATGATCGAATAATTCTTTCGAATGGTCGAAAGATCAATATTCGGTCGTTATTCGATCATCAAATGATTGAAGTTTGAATAAAAGGGTAGCCTAAAACTATTCAATTAGCATTCGAAAATCCAATGCTAATCGAATATCGAGGGAATTCTAATTTTTTGGGGGGAATAATAGTAAATTTGCCCCTTAATGATTTATTAATACACAAATTCTTATGGAGAAAGCAGCCCTACAGCCATTATGCAAAAATATCAAAATAGTTTAAAAAAAACATAAATAAATGTGCTAGGTTTGCTATAATGAAATACTAAAGTGAATTCCTTAGTGTGAGTGTGTGTGTGTGTGTAAAAATACAAATACAACTTCTTATAGTAATGCAAAACTGTGTCCAAAGAATACAATCCTGTGCAGTTTGACATTTTCCCCTATCATTGCAACATTTTTACCCACTATTCACACATTATTGAAATCATTCTTAATATGCTTGCAACATAACTTTTGATGGTTCTGTCAAGTTCACATAAGGCGAGTCTGCTTGGTCTAAAAGTAGGCTGAACTCTACTACAAAAGAGGACTTGAATCTTGAATCTTTTGCTAAAAAATGTTTTGCTGAAAATGGTATCTTTGAGATGAATAGTGAATAAGTTATAATTAATTCCAGTAATTATATGGTTTGCTGGCACAAACATTTTAATGTCTATTGGTCTGATTCAGTTAATTACACTTTTAAATGCAGTTCTTCCTATTTGTCATAACCTTGAGCATAGTCACTACAAATATACAATGAAAAAGTGGCATCAATTATTAAATATTTCTTTATATAGGAGTGGGATCCATAATCCAGAAACCCATTATCCAGAAAGCCCTGAATTATGGAAAGGTTGTCTCCCATAGACTCCATTTTATCCAAATAATCCAAATTTAAAAAAAAATATTTCCTTTTTCTTTGTAATAATGAAACAGTACCTTGTAGTTGATCCAAACTAATATACAATGAATCCTTTTTGGAATCAAAACCAGCATATAGGGTTTATGAATGTTTACATTTTTTCTAAGGTATAAAGACCCAAATTATAGAAAGCTTAGCCAGTATTCTGGATAACAGGTCCCATACCTGTATATAGATAATTTATATACTTGTAACACAGGATTTTTTTTACTTTGTTCACAACCTGACATTTTAAATGAACAAAATATTAAAGATAATAAGATGATCCATAGGTAGAAGCTACCTTGCAGAACTAGTCTCCTCCGCTCAAGTTCAGCCAGGGCACTAGTGATAAGGTATTTGTATCTTCTCCCTGTGCTTGAGTGGGTTTCCTCCCATGCTCCAGTATTCCAGGTTCCTCCATACACTCCAAAATAACAGAGATAGATGAAATTGTTCGTATAAAATTGATTATAGTGTGTGAATGCAACAAGGTTCTTAAATTGCAAGCTCCACTTGGGCATGGACCGACAGCAATGCTTTATAGTCACTGAAAAGTGCTGCAGAATTGGTGCTATATAAATAAAGAATAATAAATAAAGATAATAGTATGGAAATGGAATGGAAAAATTACAGACTTACATAACTTGGGATAAGTACAAATACTTTTTTATGGCCAAACCTTTCACTTGGCATTTGTCTGAAGGCAAAATCATCTGAAAATATTTGACTCTTCTACTGTTTCACTAGTACAATAAAAAATTGCAATCTAATAATGTTTTCATGGAAAAAAAACATATAATAGTTCATCAGGAAAGACTCACTCATTCTGTGAAACCTAAGTAGCCTTTGGATCAAGGAAAACCATTGCCCATTATGGGAGACGAGTGGGAAGCTGAACATATGCCATGACTTTTAATAGAACAACCTGTAGTGAAATGCCAAAAATAAGTGTCACGATTAAAGGAGGTAGGAAAGGAGGAACACATATTCCCTTTAAAAGCTCATAAACTAGAAAGGTACAATTTAATTTTGTCATTTTTGTATAGTTGCTCTTTATTTGTTTTAATATTGTAGAAAATCATTTCCTGTTTGACTGCAGGTACAGTCAATTCCTGTGGGGGCTATTACAGGATCTTTTCTGTTAACCTCATCTCTTAGTGAAGAAAGAAAAATAGCTTGCCTTTTTACAGTAGGTTATTTGCCTGCAATCATCTCTAACTGTAAAAACAGTTGTTAGGAAGCCCTTTTTCGGTTTTAAAAAGAAATCGATCAATGCCATTTTATTGCTACCAGTACAGGAAAAAGTCCAGGTGTTCTCCTCTAAACCTACAGTTGAAGAAACAGAGGGGAAAAAAGAAATGAGTCATTATTAGAATTTGTGTAAAATGGAATTATTACAGAAGATGGGACTGATGCAGTTTAGCTATTCAGGAGATGAGAGGTGTACTTTATTACATTTTGGCAGAGGAAAATGGAAAATCAGAAGGCTGAAAAGGATCTCTTATTGTATGCTTCCCATTTCCCCCCACTAGACAAATCCCTTTTCCGGAAAAAGAATCGCTAACAATGTGAAACTGAGTTCATGTCTTGGGGGAAATAGTGGGTGTAAAAAGGAAAATGTTATATATATTTAAAAGATTTTTCAAAAACACACACACACACACACACATTTACCAGCTTTTCTCAGTTTTAAAATTTAATTCACATAAAATTTCCTCCAACAAGAAAATCACTTTATAAATTTTATTACTAGCCAGTAACTGTTAAATGTGTACAATTAATTAAAAACACATTGTAGTGTTCTACACAAAATGTGGGTTGCATTGAGCTTTCTCATTAACTTCTTTACATTCCCTGCAAAATTCATGACAATGATGGGTGAGACCTAAGAACATGCCAGTATACTGTAAGTGAGTGGCATTGAATATCATAGTTTTATTTTGGGCTTTATTTTTATTTTATACAATATATTGACTTGGCTCTGTGGAGCATGTCAAGGATAGTCATTCACATATAGGTGCATATTTACTAAAGGTCAAAATGAAATCGAAGGAATTTTTGAAGTCAAAAAATTCAAAGTAATTTTTTGGATACTTTGACCATTGAATAGGTTACTACGACTTCTACTTCGATTCGACCATTTGATAATCGAAGTACTGTCTCTTTAAAAAACATTGACTTCAATACTTTGCCAAATGAAACCTGCCAAAGTCCTATGTTAGTCTATGGGGACCTAGTTTTTTTTAGTTGAAGTAAAATCTTCGAGCATACGCTAAAATTGGATCAAACTATTTTACTTCGACCATACGATAGTCAAATTTGTTGAAAAAAACTTTGATTTCGATATTCAAGGTCGAAATATTTCAATTTGATGGTCGAATTTCAAAATATTTTCCACTTCGAAATCATAGAGGTTCAATTTCAGCTTATATTTTGCAGCCTACCATGGCACTAATTTATAGGGTTGCGCCAAATCGAGGCGACTCAGTTCAGGATTCAGCCTTTCATTTGGTACTGAATTAATTTCCTTGAATGCATGTGAATGTGAAGTAAATTGTGTACATTTTTTACACAATTACACTGCGCATGCAGTATCCTTTTGTGCATAATTCAGCCACATCCTTTTTGAAAGATTTGATTCAGCCAAAATTTAGAATTTAGTGCATTCTTATTAATTTCATTTGCAAAAGTTGTGATACTTGTATTAGATAGATTGCTATGGTTGAACATGATGAAACATTTACCAAACACCTGTTTTTCATTTAGACCATAAAAACATTTTCTTCTTCCTTGCATGCCCAATAATCAAAAACAATACCAGGAATCTGTGCCAACTAAATCATTCATACGAGGTTCCGCAAAAGTATCAATAATAATTCTACTCTGGAAAGTTCCTGAGAAAACAAAGACATATTGGAGTGGTACATTTAAGACAAATTTCAAGATAAAACTAGCTTGAAGGAATTATCAAAAGATCTTGATACCAGTAAACAGTAATTTATCCAAATAAAGGAACAAGGAGTTCTTTACTGTACTGTATATTGAGAACTCCTGTCTGGAATACTAGGCATTAGTCAAATCAGTATAAAACCCCTAACAGTAAGTTCATTAGTCTGCAAAACATGGCTAAGTTGCAGGCATCCTTGGCTCTGCTCATTCACATGTCTACTAACTTACAGTATTTGGATCCTCTGTGTTGTTGTGTTATACATTTTTGTATTTTTATTCTTTCCATGGATGCAAAAAAAGTTGTACTTTAGGATTCAAAATGCAGACCAATTCCATTCTTTCATCTTCCTCCATATATTTCATAAAGCTGTTCATGATAGGACATGGAAGAATTAGCAGTGTGACCTGTATAGAACACAAAACAATGAAGTATAAACCTTCAGTAAACTTAAAAAGAACAACTAGATGTCACTTATTTATGCAATACACAAAATTAAAAGGAAAACTTTTTTCAGATATGTATTGCTTAAGGATGAAGATGAAGTTAAAGGAGTTTACTATTACAGTTGGTGGAAATGATTCCACATTACCTCTTGTACAATGTACCAATGTTTTAAAAAAACTGGTAGCTCCACTATCACCTATACCCTAGAAATAAATGAAATGCTTTAAAACACCACTGCAAACTATATGACCGTTTCAGGTTTTTCTATAACACTTTTCTATAACACTTTTCTAATCCTCTACCTATATGGAAATGGCAAATGGTATTTGGCTCAGTGTTATAATGATGTGACATTTGCAAAAATTTAATGCAGTAAATAAAATGAAAAGTTGGATATTTTTACATTTAATATTCAGACCAGATCTACCTTCTTTATTTATTGTGCCAGTAACTGTAAAAAAAATATTTAGGGCACACAAGATCGTAATGTGTAATTATGTGTGAAGTTCCAATCCATTTTCTTTCCCAGCAAATGTTTTATTTTGTAAATCTGACGCTTCCTTTGGATTACTGCAATATTAAAGAATTGTTTGCAGCCCAAGGCATGTTACCAAGTTCCTGTCAGTTTACGGATGTTTGCAATCCCATGACACCCACGAAAAAAGAGTGGGATGAATTATTCTAGAGAGACACTGGGAAAATACACAGAAGAAGAGTACAGTATATTTCCCTTCCCAGGGTGGGGACAAGCTATTTTGTCAATAAATTAACTGAATGCATGTTTGTCGACATCAAATTATCCTTTCTTTATACCTGGTAATGTAATTCTAACATTTATAAAACTGATACAGTATGAGAGTATGAAAATTTCATTTCAGAATTTTTAAAAAGAAACAAATTATCCATTAATTGGGGGGTTTCATCCAAAAACACATTCTGCAAGTGTGGAATGCAATATAAATTACAAAGCTTTAACATGTATTGTATTAGAATGCTGTTTGTTTTATGTAATTTTGTTTACACATTCTTTTAACAAATGTTAACATGGTTGAAGCACTAAGTGGCTAATTTACTAAGGGTCAAATTTTGAAGTGTTAAAAAATTAGAAAATTCGTCCATCTAATTAAAATCCTTCGACTTCGGTATTCGAAGTCAAAGGATTTTCTACCGAATTTTTCATTCCTGCGGTCAAAGAATGATTCAAAGGATTTTAGCGTACGATTGAAGGATTTTTCTTCGATAAAATAAAGCTTAGAAAAATGGTCTAGCAGGTCCCCATAGACTAACATAGCACTTCAGCAGCTTTCATTTGGCAAAGTAAAAAAAAATTAAGGATTTTTAAAGAGACAGTAATTCGAATTTCGAAGTCGAAGGATTTTACTATTTGATCGTTTGAAATTAATGAACTTATTTGATGGTCAAAGTTTTTCAAAAATTTCCTTTGAATATTGAATAATCCAAATTGTAAAAAATGGATCCCCTTTATCTATGTTATAATAAAACAGCAACTTGTATTTGATCCAAACTAATGTATAATTAATCATTAATGGAAGAAAAACCAGCCTGCTGGGTTTATTTAGGGGCTGATTTACTAAGTGAAAATTCAAATAAAATTTTATTTTAAAATTCTGTTTTAGAATTCAATATTCGCAGTAATTTTGGGCTACTTCGACTATTGAACAGCCCACAATTCAATTCGAATTGAAAAAATTTTAAAAAATTTTAATATTTGAATTTTCGAATTTCGAAGTACTGGCCCTTTAAAAACTATTCGACTTCAACTATTCGGCAGCTTAAAGCCATTTTAGCCTATGGGGGACATCACAGAACTTGTCCTGAAATTTTTTCTAAGTTCTGAGAAATTGTAGGATTTGGGTGAAATCAATTTTTCATTTAATCGAATATGGCCGTTTTAGAATGAAAATTGCCATATTCAATCGAAACACCCCCTCAAAAAAAAAATTTGATGGCCGAATTTCGAAGTTTTTTCACTTCGAAATTCAACTGTTAATAAATCTGCCCCTTAATGTTTACATAATTTTCTAGAAAACAGATCTCACAAAAAAATTCGCGAAACGAGTCGCGGGACGATTTTGTTGCGCGTTGCGTCAAAAACGACGCGCGACTGACGCGCGACTCGTTTTTCGGCGAATTTTCGCCAAGCGAAATTTATTTCGCCAGCGGCGAATCGCGGGAATTTGCCGTAAATTCGACCTAGGCGAATAAATTCGCCCATCACTAGTCACTGGAACCACAATATGTGGAAAAATATTAGGAATGGCTAGAATGTGAAAACATGAAGATAAAGGCAATTAACATCTTAAAAATGAGTCAATGGATCTCTGCCATTGACTTCTACATGAACTCGGCAGGTTTTAGGGCCAAGATATGATAAATCTCAAAATCAAATTCGAGTTTGGATTTTTACCAACTCACATTTGTGAGTTTTGACTAAAATTTCAATTTGAATTTTTGAACATTAAGAAATCTGCCCCTTATTGTTACTGACGTTTATAATTTTTCATACAATGATTTGAGTCTTGCAGAGCACCACATAATGAGAAAAAATTATATTTAGCCAGCATTTTCCATCTTAACAGGCAGGTGGCAAAAGAACTGCTTAATTTCTATGGGAATCTCCTGCACTCACAGGTACACTTGTGGGTCAAGCTCAATTACTCTGGCTAATGAATTGTCAGCCCATGTATAATTATCGTTACCTCTCTGTATCGTGCCGAGTCTGATACATACTGTATGTCATTTGTACTGTCAAGTGTATCTGTTAGTCTAATGCAATGTTCTGGTAGTCCTTCTTTAGTGAAAATAGTCTGATGCAGTATATCATTTAACAAATGTTGCATGGATCAGTTCTTTTTTACAGGTGTATATACACTACAACAGATATTAAAGGGATACTGTTATGATAGACTTTTTCTTTTTTTAAACACATTGGTTAATAGTGCTACTCCATCAGACTTCAGTACTGAAATCCAAATCTCAAAAGAACAAACAGGCTTTTTTATATTCAATTTTGAAATCTGACATGGGGCTAGACATTTTGTCAATTTCCCAGATGCCCCTGGTCATGTGACTTGTGCCAGCACTTTCTGGCAGGCTGTTGTTTTTCCTTCTCAATGTAACTGAGTCACAGTGGAAAATGGCTTTTTACTAACGAGTGCTGTTCTTAGATCTACCAGGCAGCTCTGTTGTTAGGCTGCGGGGGGGGGGGGGGGGGGGGGGTGATATCAACTTGCAGTACAGCAGTAAAGAGTGATTGAAGTTTAATCAGAGCACAAGTCACATGACTTGGGGCAGCTGGGAAATTGACAATATGTCTAGCCCCATGTCAGATTTTAAAATGAAAAAGAGAAACAGAGTGTAGAGCCTATGATGTTTGCTCACCTCTCCCACATCCCAATCATTAGAATGAATAATTTGATCAAAAGATTTCCTTTCAACCCATTTTTTCACCAGCTGGTTAATGTAAACACATGGCAAGAAACTTTTGGCATGAAACTAGTGAAAGCACTTAAAGATTAGAAATATGCCTTAATTCATTGGTATGAATATAATTGCTTTTAATTTTCCTTTTTACAGTTACTTGTCCTTTAAAGCCATAAGCAGCATACACTTTTATAATACATGTACTGTATTGCTATGCCATCTTACCTCACCCTAAATATAATTTATAATGTCCAGCAACTAGATATCGCCTCCTGTCAGCAAATAGCTCTTTTCTAAATTTCTGTGATCTTACATGCCACCCAACAAATCTTAGACACACTTGAAAAATCTGTAGGCTCTAATTCTGTACAGCTGTTAGTATAAATGTCACATATGGCAAATGGAACAGAAGTCAGGGCTACTGTGTCTCACAAAATTGATAAATGAGCCCAATGGAACCCTGGGCTTTTGTGTGCATTGGTAATTATGACAAATTCTAAATATCCAAGCCAAATCTACTACCCTATAGAGCTGTGGATGGATGTTACTATTTTCTGAGAAGAAACTCTCTGGTGATAAAATGTTGTTGACCTTGTTAGTAGGAACATCATAAATCTTTTTTGACTGAATGTTTCTGGCAATGCAGGTTGGAGTATGGACAAAAGAATAAAAAAGCAGGATGTGATTTTTTTTCCAGTAGTGTACATGTGCGGATTGCCTGAGGGACGCAACAATAATATAACAATAGCCAGGATTAGGAACTTTGGTTCCCATTCAGCTTTACATTACTTCAGGGCTCTTTTTTTTTTTTAAGCTTCCAAACTTACAAAATTCATGCTGAAAAATGTCCTACTTATTAAAAACACTTTGCAGCGGTACATGTATCATATTTTTTATTTTCTGTCATTATGCACCAAGTATTTCCTCTATTAGAGTATAGGTAGAATGTTCGGGACTTAAGGTTTTCCAGATAAAGGACATTTCCATAATTTGGATCACCATATGTACCTTACTTAAAATTATTTGTTTCCTTAAAGGTGGCCATACACATAGAGATTTGCTTGTTTGGAGATTTCGCCAAACAAATGGCTCTCTCCCTGATATGCCCACTAGTGATGGGCGAATTTATTCGCCAGGGGCGAATTCGCGGCGAATTCCCGCGATTCGCCGCTGGCGAATAAATTCGCGAAACAGCCAAAAAAATTAGCCAAAAAAATTTGCCGCGTCAAAAACGAGTCGCGCGTCGACGCGACACGTCGGAATCGACGCGACGCGCGTCAAAACCGACGTGATGCGCGTCAAAAACGACGCGACGCGCGAATCGGCGAAATTTTTTTTTTCGGCGAAGTGAAACGCGGCTGTTTCGCCCATCACTAATGCCCACATTAAAGTAGGCAATATTGGGCTGATCCGATCATAGGCCCTAGAGCCCAACAATAGCATCATAATGTATGGCATAGGGCAGTCGGATTGTGGGACTGCATCAACAAACAGTTGCGGTCCACAATCCGATGGGATTTTTAACCCAGCCTGATTGATATCCTGCCTTTCATCCTGCCTTTCAGCCAGATATTGATTGGGGAAACTTGTCAGAGTGCCCTACGCATGGGCCAGTAAGCTGCCGACTCGATCTGTTGGCAGCTTTTATCGTGTATGGCCATCTTTCAAGGAAGAGTTCAGTGTAAAAATAAAAATTATGTAAATAGAAAAAAAAATTGAAAAATAAAATATGTTTCTAATATAGTTAGTTAGCCAAAAATGTAATGTATAAAGGCTGGAGTGACTGGATGTCTAAAATAAGAGAACAGAACACTACTTCCTGCTTTTTAGCTCTCAGTCAGCGACTTGAAGAGGGCCACATGGGACATAACTGTTCAGTGCAACTGATCTTGAGCATGCAGGCAGGGAGGATTTACATAGTGGGCGCCCTTTATTTGCAAATTTTCATCATCAGGACCGGAGCAATGGGAAATTTAAAAAAAACTGTTGTATCTCCAGTGTTTCTGAACCAATGTGGGTGTGGCTGGGCAGCATGTCGCCCCCTAAAATCTTTCACCCTAGGCCCAGGCCTAGATGGCCTTTTCACAAATCCGGGCCTGCATGCAGGTCAGATTCGAAAGCAACATTTATGACCCACATGCCCGCACCCTCATGTTACTGATTGGTCACTGTCTGGTTACCAACCAGTGGAAAACAAGAGTGCTGAAAAGAAGGAAGTAGTGTTCTGACTATTATGGTAGACATCCAGTCACTCCAGCCTTTACACATTACATTTTTGCATGACTTTTTTTTATTTTGCACAGGCTATCTATTTACCCAGTTTTTATTTTTATACTGAACAATTAATTTAAAAAAACTTTGAATGACTGCCACATAGGGCAGGCGGTAAGTACCCCATTGCGCCCTGCATCTGGCATTGCTCCAAATCACATCTTTATTATGTGCAAGTTACCTACCACTTGTCCCTCATGAATACAAAGCTGAGGAAAGAAGGCAGTATTTTATTCATGAAATGGACTCAGGTTTCTGCAATACAGAATGGTGAACAATGACCTGTAGCAGTGTTTCAAAGGCAGTGTGCAAACACTGTCAAACAAACAAGTGCAAGTGTTAGCCTACTTGGATTTGCTTAGTGCAAAAAAGTGCACAATGAGCTGTAGCAGTTTTTCAAAGCAATTGGGGTCATATACTAGTCAGCGTTGCACAATATGTTTTTTGCAAAGTGCAAAAAAAGGGCACCATCTACCTCTCTTTACATTTTGTACACTGCCTTACTGCCTTCTCCTGTTATCTGCCAAAACGTCTCTACTGTCTATTACTGTAGCGTTATTAACAGTGTTGACAATAATCATCAGACTAAGCATACTTAAAACCTAAACACATCTTCATAAAAATCACTCCACTGATACTTGTGACCTTCTTCCTTCATTTTTTTGGAACTGTGGGTGACTGTGAGATGTATTTCAATATTGACAATGTAAAGTGATCTTGTGTTAGCAAGGTCTGCAGAAAAGTCCGTCCAGGAGAAAATGTGCCAGCAATGCTCTATGGAATTATTCTGCGGATAAATGAAAGCTGTATTCCAAAGCATTACAGGTACTTTTTTTAAAACTGCACATCCAATTAAAAGAAAGCAGATACAGTTCAGAGCTATAAAATCGAAATATTACTTTTACAGATTTGTACATTTAAACTCTGCATTATTGTAATAAGTTGTTGTTGCTTCCCTGTTTCTCATCTAATTTTAATTGCATAAGTCTAAAATTATTTTAATTTAATGCTATTTAGCATACTAGTGTATCACTAATTTGGCTAGGCAAACCAAAAAGGGGTTAATGTGCAGCTAGTGATAGGAGCATGGGTTACACTTCAGGCTAGGGCCTTCATTAGATGGAAGATTTCCCAGGTGGATTTGTTTAAATACAACTCTCATGCTACTTTGCTACACCAAATAGAAACAATGGGCGTCAGGAGATGCTTGTGATTAACCAAATGAATAACAATGTATTTGTACAAGACAAATAAGCCCAGGGTTTACTTACTGAGGTACAAAGCATACATAATGAAACACAGCAACTGAAACAGGTTACATGACACAGCAGAGAACAGTGACTCCCATCAGGCAAGGTAGTTGAATAGTGCATCCATTTTCTTCTGCAATATAACTCAGATTGGTCCAGTTTCCACCCAGTGGAGTGGACAGGAAGAATTGTACAATGTTAGCTATCACTTGTGTCCGATCCCGCCAATTGACCTCATGGCCTCTACCTGTCGGCTGGTCACCGCTCCAATCCCAAACGTTACATCAATAGTATTGCACAATGACAGGAATCTTCAACCATGGGCACTTT
>CM044442.1:28966567-28997557 GCA_024363595.1 Xenopus borealis | reverse complement strand
AGTTTTTTTTATCCAAAGTGCCCATGGTTGAAGATTCCTGTCATTGTGCAATACTATTGAGTGGACAGGAAGAACACCTTTCTAATCCTGACACCATATCCACTGTAGCCCCTTAACTCTAGGCAATTCAAAAGCTTTGGGAAGCTACTCCTTGTTACAATCCTCGATGGAGCTCCAACTGCTCTTACTATATGTCCTCTCTTCCTTAATCTCCTAGAGAATCCATGACAGAACTAACCCTGTTTAGCTAACCTCATTCACCCGGTCCCTCTAGGCATATGGCTTTTTTTATGCACCCAGGCTCCCCTGGACACACCCAGCTGGATCAGCATCCAGCAGCCAAAAAGGAAGGACCTTCTCTCATACTATACCAGAGTGTGACAGGACATGGTCACAGCACCTCCTGGCCAATAGCATTGAATATGCAAATACTTAAACTAGATACATGAGCATTTGCCCAGTAACTAGGGAAAAGAGATAGGGAATTAAAGCCCTAGGCACACATTTAACCCTAGGTGTCCCTACATTAGATTTGGTCATGCTATAGATACCCTACCCTTTCTCTCAGCTCTTTGTCATTTGTCATGTGCCTGGCAATCTGCAACCCCAGTAGTGAATGTGTTATTCATTATTTTATACCTTATTATCTTTAAGGTGGGCTCTCGAGTAAGACCTTAAGGAAGGGTTTCTACACAGACTCCTCCTACTTAACAGATAATGTACAAGTGGTTGTTAACTTTTTATTTGCTGTAACTTCATGACAGAATCTGATTAACAAACTTTCAATTCACAGATGTACCTTTAATATTGTGTACAATACATTCACTTCATAAATCTCCTTATTACATTTACTATCATAATGAAATGGGCACAGGCAGGGTATTGTTTACAACTAGGTAGGGTACGGGCGACCTAGACAACCTGGCTGGCCACTTCACTTGCCCATACCCGTTTGTAAGCTTACATGACATTTTTTCCGCCATGGAAATGTCAGCCATAGACTTCAATTAGAGGAATAAATGACTTGTGTCAAAAACATTTTAACACCCACAGACTTTAATAAATTTCGGAGAATTTTTGCAGGTGGCAAATTTATGGAGAAGTGAAACAAGTCAAATTCGCCCATCCCTAGCCATGACGTCACAGGGAGGCCATGGAGACTCAGGGGAGAGGGGGTTATAGGAGACACTTTAACAGGTACCTGTTCAGGCACTCTATACATTAGTCAATCCCCTTGAGTCTCTACAATGGCAGGTAAAGCCTTATATTGCCTACTATTTTAGGCTAATGAACCACCAAAACATAGGAAACCCCATAGGAAACACCCATCTTCCTCAGGTAATACCTAAGGATATAAACCATTGTTGGAATGTTCCACAAGTAAGCAAAAATCCTTCCCCCCCCCCCACACCTGCAATAATAATATTTTTTTTACTCTGTATTACTGATGTATTGAAAGAGAAGATACAAACTCCTTGCGGATCCATTTGCTGGAATCAAACCAGGATAACTGCAATTGTCTTTTTGTATACTGTATGCAAGACTCAATTTCTTGCATGTCTCCACAGACATATTGACTGTGGAGTTTTTTTTTTTCTATCATAAATGAAGATTTGGTTAGTTAGTAATAAATGTACGTTTCTTGGCATTTGATATCCTTAAGAATTTTAGTTATTTATTTTTTTATCAATAGAATTCATGTTTTTTTCTTGCTCAAAGTTAGTAAGTTTGTTTAAATGTTTTCATCATCAATAACAAAACTGTATGCCTCTTCTACTTCTTAGGATGCCAAGCTGGAGACCAAAGTACAAAAACCTTGCAAACTGTGGTGCTCCTGGCACATTGTACACAATCTACTCTTGCCAGCGGGCACAGCTATGTGCTGTCCACTTCCTACCCCTTCAGTATCTTGTGTTGGTGGTTATTTGCTGGAGGATGAGCTAGTAAGTTGAGTAATAATTAGAATAGTGAAGAGGAAAAGGTCAATCCTGAGTTTGTGCATCATTACAGACCTGAATTGTGCAAGAATGATAGAAGTGTTAACTCAGAAATGGTAGATTTTAATAGTTCTAACTCCAACCCCTTTATTTATTAAACCTAGTGGATAGAAATGTTTCTAGGCTTAGCTGTTTTGCCGTTTTAGCAGACCCAATTATTAGAAAGTCAGGATTCAGCGCATGGTTGATTGGGTGGAAAAACTTTATCAGAATAAGGATATCTCTGCAACACATTAAAGGGGAACTTTGGCTTCCAAACCAAATTTTGATAAAAATGCCCACATAACACAGAAACCCATAATATACTTATCCCAGTTACAGTACATGATTTGTCAAAAAGTATGAATAAATGCCATTTTCTATGCTGAAATCCAGATGGTTAACAGTTCTTCTCTTTCTGCATCATTTGAAATCCTGTCAGGGAAGGAGGTGCTAAAAGTTGATGCTACAAATTGTAATAACTGATTCACAGCTTACAGACAGTATCAGGAGCTACATAACCCATAAGGCATTGCACTGTGATGTTTGGTTCCTTATTGAAATCGTGTGTGCAGGGAATCGTGAAGTTGAAGGATGCAGGCTGAGGACAACTGGCTACTGATACAAAGTATCATCAAAGTAGTCAGACAGATCAGCAGGAGATCAGGGGGGCTAGGCTTAGGGAACTGGTCCAAAACATAAAAAATCTTGAAAATTGATGTATATTGCAAATTTGAAATTTTGTTTACTTTTTAAAAAGCGTAAGTTATGTTTTTATGGAGTTCACCTTTAACGTGAACAATGCTTACACAGACTTAAATACACAACCTAAATTTAATGTCTTTAAAATGACACTAAACATATAAACTATCCTTAGCAACAGACAAACAAATAAATAAACTAAAGAAAAACTTCTATGGCATAGTTGTGCATAGTTCCAGTTTCCAGTGTACAACAGTACTTAGCATTGAACAAGGGGAAAGGCTCCTTGAGTCAGCCAGTGTCTGCTAAAACCAATTAAGCACTAATCCCTTTCTATATATATTACTTGTAGTACTAGGGGTACTTGTAGTAATTGGGACTTCAATGTCTTCTTGAATGGAAAAATATCCTGAGCTTTAGTTGCCTAATGTAAAGTAGGTTAGTGGTGCTGAAAGATATACTATAGGGTTGAACGTATTGCTTACTGTTGTACTTCTCAGCAAGTAATTATTGCCATTGCTATTAACAGTAGTAGGCAACAGGCAAATCTGACCAATTTTGCTTCACCAAAAATTAGCAAAACAGCAAAAGTTTGACGAATGCATTAAAGCCTATGGGTGTCATTTTTTTTAGATGTGCAACAAAATTTTTTCTACACAAGTCATTATTTTCTCCCATTCGAGTCTATGGGCATCATTTTTGCAGTGACACTTGGGAACAGTAGTAGTAGCAATTTCTTTTTTAAAGTGCCAACATATTCTCAAAAACTAAAAAATATTTTCCATGGGTGGAACATTTTTGTTATTTTACGATTCATAAAATGCACCATTCCTGGAAATTATCTTGAAATCATGGTAGGTTGTGTCCAATAGAATAGTGATTACTTTTAGATAGAGATAGATGATTGATTGATTGATTGATTGATTGGTAGATAGATAGATAGGTAGATAGATAGATTATAGACTTCAGCCACCATAAATGATTTAAAATTCAATTACATATAAAATTTAATAATAAAATAAATCTTCACTGATAAAACAGTTTAAAGAGGAGATATTTTATTATAATAAATACCACTGATGTCCATGGATGTCTGTAACTTAAGTAGGTTATTATCTTAATGCATATAAGAGTAGAGAGTGTTTACTGTATGCTTTTTCTAACATGGCCGGAAAACAACTTGGATGACTTATAGAAAGCACCTCAGACCACAGACAGCTGCTTCATCTTTCCAGAAGCAAAAACTCATAAAATTAAGTTTGCACCCTCATAAAAACACATTTTATGACTCCCCACCACCTCATTCCAAAGCCTTTAGCTCACTACTTACTCTAAGCCACCCACATGGTGAAGCCAGCTCCAAATTCTACCTTATTAATAACATTTGTAAAATCCAGAAGTTTTTAAATGTCATGGCCGCAGAAACTATTAACCAATTCTCTTTAAACTTGTGTGTCTAGTGACACTTTATTACACATTTATACACCAACATGAATGAACACAGACATCCTGATAAACCCACCATTCCAGTTTGTGTATCTCAGTCTTAGTAAAATACCTGAGATAAAATTGTATACACCGCATTAAAGTTTAATTTACACACAATAATTTTATTCATAAACTTCCTTTTGTAATTATGCATATATACTATAAAAAGTACATACAAGGAACTCAACCTGACTTGAAAAGTTGTTATAACATAAGGTTATTATTCTATCTGCCTTTCTGCAATGGTAGGGAATGAATAGTTCTAGTTCATTAGTTGTTAAGTTAAAGTTCAGTACATTTCACAGCTGAGATCTTTTCCTGGCCAGTTCAGTGTATTGAGGATGATCATTTGTCTTTTAATGCAATGTAAAACGTAGAGGTTCAAGTGAAGAAGGGTAAAACTGCTTCCTTAAATGTCTTGTACTTTCCTGACTATAAATAATTTGGAGAGTTTTAAACAAAGCTAAAGTAATAGGAACGAAAACCTTAATGAAACACATCATGATTCATGGATAATAGATTTACCACTAATGGGGTAATTTAATAAAAGTCGGTATCAGAAAAGAAATTCGTAATGCGAAAAGTTATGCCTTTATGTAAATAATTTTTCCTTTGCATAAATTTAAAATAGCTTTTGCAAACCTGGGAAATGTTTAGCGACCTTATCTGACAGTGGAAGTTTACAAATTTGTGTGTGTGCAATGAATGTAATAAAAGTTCCTACTGAAAAACTTCTTATGTTTGTTCCGAAAGATTACCTTCAAGAGCACCTTCAAGCACTTCTTAAAAGTGAAATAATTAAAATTAGCAATGTGCAATTAAAATATGCATTGCAATAACAGTTTAAGGAAGAATATTGAATTGCAAAATGGCAATTTTTTTTTCTTATTTGTGCAAATAGTTTTTTGCTGTGTGACTTTTGTTACATTCCCTCATATGACTATAACCACTGTAACTTACAAGAAAATAATTCTCTAAACAAGAACTATGATCATTTTTGTGTTTTGTTCATGTTATGACAAAAACAGTACATCAAACAGCTACGTCAAAGGCAGCAATAAAAAATGCAAAACATTATAATTGTCCTCATTTTCTTTAGTGTCACCATAAGTTAACCATTAAAAGGTATGACAAATGATCATCAGGATGGGAGACTGATCATTCTAGAAACCACAAATTATAAAGGTGAACTCCAAACTATCTTCCTGCAGACAGGATGCACATCTCATGCAGATCTCATCACTGCAGGCAGAGGATGCAAGCATGGGTGAGTGGCAACAACCTCATGTCCAAGGAAGATGGAGAGCAGGGAAACATTGAGCAAAATAAATTAGCCATTACCAGTTATGTTTATCCTTATGCAGCTGTGTGTAAAGTTCACTCACACAATATTCTTTGAAGGAAACAGGGTTAGTGCTGGACTAGTTGAACAGTGAAAATAGCAGAGAAGATACATTTGGGTAGAAAGGACCCTGAACTAAGCTCCAATTATCTGGACATACACCAATAGGAAATTAATGAAAACCTGTTTTACATTATAGTATTTTATGTAATGTTCCTTTATTTTGTAGTCTCCTCCAATTCCAAGGCATTTCAGGTAGCATTTCAGGTAGGGTACATTTACTCGATTTTGTCACACATTTTATGCCATTATACTTTATACTGTTTATCTTCAAAATGCCTTTGTTTCCTAAAAAAAATTCTCTTTTTTGTGAAACGTTTTACTTTTGTACACATTTCATTCTAACTTGTTTTTTTTACAACTCTTAAACAAGTTTTACAGTCAAATTTCAATATTATACCCTCCCATGTTATGCTTTACTGCATTTCAACTTTTTTCTTGTGGTCCAAAGAAAAATTCAAAATAGGGTTTTATCAAATGATCATTATGCCTAATTTACTAATTTCTATGAATCTGTCTTAAGTTAAAGGAAAACTATACCCCAAAAATGAATTTTGAGCAACAGATAGTTTATACCAAATCAAGTGACATATTAAAGAATCTTACCTACCTGGTATATATATATATATATATATATATATATATATATATATACACAATTTCATTCTACCCATTATTTTCAATCAGTCTACCAACTTCCAAAAAATCAAAAAGAATTAATTAAAAAATGAATTTTGCCAGGACAACTGGCAATGATTTTCTATCTTTTAGATGACAATTTTTTCCTTTCAGGTGTTTTGAGTTTCTTGCATTTAATAAATCTTGAATGTGGTAAATGGAACAATTTCTATTTGGACCAGTGTTGTTAATGGAGTACTGCAGGGCTCTTTACTTTGCTTTTTAATTTGTTTATTAATGACCTGGAGGTGGGCATTAAAAGTACTGTTTCTATTTTTGCTATTCATGCTGCCACTTTGCAGAGTGATTTGACAAAACTGGAAAAATGGGCAGCAAACTGGAAAATAAGGCTCAATGATGATAAATGCAAGGTTATGCACTTTGGCAACAATAATATAAATGCAAATTATACACTAAATGGCTGTGTGTTGGGAATTTCCCTAATTGAGAAGGATCTAGGGGTTTTTGTAAATAACAAAAACTGGTTAGAGGGATGGAAGATTTAAATTATGAAGGTAGACTTTCGAGGTTGTGTTTTTTTTCTCTGGATAAAAGGCATTTGCGAGGGGACATGATTACACTTTACAAGTACATTAGTGGACATTATTGAAAAATAGCAGGGGACCTTTTTATCCATAAAGAGGATCATGGCACCAGAGGCCACCCCTTCAGACTAGATGAAAAGAACTTTCATTTGAAGCAACTTACAGTAGGTGGTTCTTCAGTGAGGACAGTGAGGTTATAGAATGCACTGCCAGGTAATGTTGTGATGGCTGATTCTGTTCATGCATTTAAGAGTGGCTTGGATGACTTATTGTACAGACTTACACCTATATGTACTATAAGGCACTAAGTTTGCCCAGGAGCAGTAACCCAGGGCAACCAATTAGATGCTTGCATTTGAACAGGTGACTATCTGCTTATTGGTTGCTATGGGTTATTGCCCCTGGGCAAACTTAGTGCCTTTTATTACATTACCACATTAATATCAGGCTATTGTGATACTAAACTCTGTAGTTAGTATAGCTACAGTATTTGTATAAATAATTTTTAAAATATTTTATAAAATATTTTATTTTTGCATATATTTTTGCAATATATTTTTATACAGAGGGCTACATTCAAATGTAAAAAGAGTTGGGGAGCAACAAAAACGTGAACAAAAGTTTCTGGGGATGCCAAATAAGGGCTTTGATTGGTTTTTCATAGCCCTAATGTGGCAGCTACAGGAGGCTTTCTTTGGCAGTACACTTGGCACCTGGTTTTTAAGCAGCCAAAACTTGGCTGCAAGCGAGGAATTCAAAAACTAACATCTACCTTGAGGCCAATGAGAACTACATCCAAGGGGTTGATGAACAACAAGTTGCTCACAAACCACTGGTCGGGGATAATTTCTGAGTCTCTGAGACACAGATAATTACCTTTCATAATGAGATGCCAAAATGTTGTTTGCTTTACCTTTAAATCATTATTGTGCTTATTTTAATATAGCAAAAATATTGGTCTTTTTAAAAAGATTTCATATGCTTTCCAGTTCTAGCTATAAAAAAAGTCTTAATGAGGATTTGTAACTTCAATATATTTGTGCAAAACAGATCATCTGCTCCAAGGATTAGGGTGTGTGCGAGCAGATAACAGTCTCTTTTCTGTGAGCAAAGGCAGCAACTGTAAGAGAACTGAGAGCACAAGGGCTTTACACACAGAAGCACATATAAATAGTCATATAAATAATATAGGTCTGCTTAATCTAGGTAGGACTCTGAAATGCAGCATTAGCAATTCATATCTTGGAATTTCTAGAAATCCTGGGTATGCCCTTGCTTCTGCTCCAGGACTGTCATATTTATATATTATTAATGGATGGAAAAACTATATTGCAGTCTGCCTGTTCCTGCCAGGAATATTACATACTTAAATGAATTAAAAATGCGCCAAAAATAAAATGAAAAATGGCAGCAGAAGAACCCAGCTGTGCAAAAATATTGCTACTTTATAAATGTAATATTGTCTTGTGCTGGTTGGCTCAGGAAAACTGTGGTTATATGGTATGTAAATATAGAGGGTTTCTGAGAGGTGGCAGTGAAATAGTGTTATGCCACAAAATCAATACTGTTCTACCATATCAAAGACATAACAAGCTACAGTCAAGGGATTACCTCGTTTCTTCCCATTAAGGAAGTGTCATTTATTGGTGTTGGTTGGAATATGATTAAGATATGATTTTCTTTAGAAGGATTATGGCAGCACTATGATATTTCTGACACCTTCCAGCTCTGGATGGCACATCTGATAGACTTTAAAGGGTTTAGCATACCCTGCTGCAGTATATGAATGCCGAGGCTTAAGAGTGCTAAAGCCTAGCTCAGCTTCACTTACTGTACTGAGAGTAGAAAGCAAGTGGCAAATATGATTTGAATTATATTGATGTACATTTTTCTCATTAACAGAGTATCTGTTGTACGAAGTACAGTTGTAACTTTTTGGAGTTGTGGGTACTTAAGACTCTTAAGAATGTTTCTTTTTTTTCCTCCATTAGCGCTAATATTTAAAATATAAGATCAATATATAGAGCTGATGAAAGCACTTGAAAAGTAACTTTTACCAGAAAAGAAGACTAAATTATGTTTCACTAATTCAAACCAAATACTGTACATAAAATAGATACCACAACATACAATGACATTGCAGTACAATATAATACAATTATATTTAGGGTAGGACTTAAGGGGGATGCCAATTAGGGGTTTTGGTTATCCTTTAACATAATTAATAACAGAACAGCAAAGCAAATGGAAAGGACCATAGGAGTCTATATAATTTTTAGATAATTTATAGATAATGGAATCCTTTTACATACAATGCCACTTTTATAGATGGAAATCAAATTGAGTTAGTGACAAACTCAGATTGTTTTTTTCCCAAAATCAACTCTGAGTACTGTAAATCTGTTGCCATTCCATTGATAATAGATATCAGTCTTTCATCAATACAAATTACAACTCTGTCATAATAACTTAGTATAAAGAACAAAGAATGTATTTTGCCATGTACTTCTTTTTTTTTCTATTTTTACAAGTGATTTCCTCCTTAATTCCTTTAGGATTACAAAGGGCTCAGATTACGAATGTGGGCACTTCAGTGGCTCTACATTTTTCTGTTATTAAAGGGGAATGATGATAAATTTATGAGCCTGAAAATGCTCACAGCAAAATAAAGCCAGCAAGCAAGCTGGAAAGCAAAGACACAGCATGCTTAATTTGATCTAAGTACCATTTTCCTGTGTTGTGGATATTGCTCTTAGTTGCCATCTACAAGCAGAAAGATACTATTTCAGTCACATCTTTGCTCTTTCCTGTCTTGGACAATAACAAAGTTAATAGGGATATTAACAGTGAAAAGTAAAGAATATAATATTTTGTGCAATGGCTAAAAAAGTAGTGAAAGTACAATGTGTTCATTGGAGTTCATGGTGAATACACTGAGCAGTACTTTCCCCTGTGCTCACAATGCTCATAACAGAGGCATTTGTTACTCTGAACAAATTTACTATAGCAATGCTTTGTGGCAATAAATGGTAGTATGGGATAATATCACCTCAATTGTATAGTCTGCACTTACACACAGGCACCTTGACACTAGAGGCCAGGTGAAGAATTCTGAAATTATATTCTGTAATATAATTTCAGCATTTCATTTTAAAAAGCGAAATTATATTCTTTAATATATTCTGTATTATAATTTAGATGTTTAGTTTTAAAAAAACATTGGGATTTCACGTCACCATTGACGTGTTTCCTCCCACTTGTAACACTGTTGGGTAAAAATCTGCTTAGCATCCATTTTCAATCATGTTAACAACATAAATATTAAAGTTCTGTTTGACTGACAGGGATACAAGTTGGAGGAAACACGCCAATGGTGAAGTGAACTCCCAAACCTTTTAAAACAAAATGTTTGTAATACTTACTTATGCGTATGTGTGGGATCACATGAAACACATAAGGAAGAAGAATGTCTGGTAAATAAAATTGCTTTTATCTTCACCTTTGCCTTCCGATCCATAGAGTGCACACCACAAGGGTTCTGTATTGAATAGCATTACCTAGCACAGGGTTGTTTTAGTGAAGCTTGCCTCAAATATTAGAAATAGTGAGGCTAGTCTGTATGGGCAGCCCTGGTTCCAAGAAGAGGTAGAGTGGGTAGTGACTCCCTGATTAAGCCGTAGGAATTCCGGCTCATTTTAGTCCTGGGAACCTGGGAAAACTGCTTACACAACTAGGTATCAGCCAATCAGGGCTCCTTTTTTGTCACTGGGTCTGAAAACACTGTAATTACATACCTCCCAACATTTAGTAAATGGAAAGAGGGACATAAAGATCTGATGTGTGTAACTGTTCCCTTTTTATTGCCACCCTTCAATTACCATGTCCATTTTACAAAATTTGGCAAGTTATGAAAGTTTGAACACATTTCTGGAGTTTTAGGGCAATGAAGGTGAAATTGCCCTTTAAACTGTGAGTCTCAAATTGGAGACCCATTGCACCACTAAGTTGAACTTACAAATTCAGTTTACCCCAGAAACCATTATACTAGGCCTTCTTGATCCGAACATACCTAAGGAATCTTGCACAAGTCTACATCATATGATTTTTGCGACCAGGCAATTGATTGCAAGGCAATGGAAGTCCATGGTGATCCCCACAGTTCAACAGATTATCAAGGAACTGTACACACATTACCAATATGAGAAATTGGCTGCAATGGCTATGTATAGCACAGATAAATTTTACAGAAACTGGGAGAAATGGTCTTCCACAAGACACATTCTGTTTCACAATAAACCTCCGCTTAATGTATCCTAGGAATGCATGCCTCCCCCTCTAACCCCCCTTCAATCTTTCCTCCTTTCTATACTGTTCTTTCATTTTTTATTTTATTTTCATTTTATTAAAATTCATGTGTATTGTTTGAATTTTGAAACTCAATAAAAAAGACACATTGAAAAAAAAAAACTGAATCTCAGTTCTCCCAAGAGACTTGCTCATCCTAAATAGCTATAATTGTATCTATGCCTATGCTAAATTGTAACAAATGTATTTAAATGCAGGTATACAGTGTTCTGGGCTCTCTGCCAAAAAGCCTCTTATTTTAACTAAGTTTCAGAACTTTGTATCTTTTTCTGGCATCAGTGCAGGAGATCGAAAAGAAACTTTGGACTTTTAAATAAAAATCCTGGACTGCAGGCCAAGCTGTCAAAATCAAGACTGTCCCGTAGAAAAGTTGGGACAGTCGGGAGGTATGCAGTTGCATGAATACCTGATAGCAAAAGTACACAATAGTTTGCAAGGACACTAGAGAATCTTGGAACTACTGAAGCCTGAACATGGTGGTACTAAAAGGGTTCCCTAAGTAGGTTTAATACCCCAGCTGACCTGAACTTAGTTAGTGGAATGTTAATGCCATTATTAATGTAGTATGCCAGAAGTGATACCATTCTTTTACAGATAGAGAAGAAAGAGTTCACTAAAATATTGGTGCATTGTGCACTATAAGGATGGTTACCTGGTCTGTAAAAATTATGCTTGATATCAATGTTTAGATAACAAGGTAACTAGACACTGGGTTTCACTTTGGTCTTTTTTCATCCCAACTTAACTATGTAAAAAAAAAGGCAAGGATATAGGAAGGCCAGGTTTTACTTTCCAGTAAAGGTGGCAACCGTATATACAAGTATTGGTGTTCACATGAAATGAATTCTGGGAAATCACATACAGTACCATTGTAGGTAACAAACATGGTGATTTGCACTTTGCATTTACTTTGTAAATTAAGCCCTGAATCCCAAAGGTAAAATCTTGAATAAATAGGACATCTGTGTACATAGGCTTTTCTTAGCAGGAGGTTGTAGGTAGTGTTTCAGGATATTTTCTTTTTACAAATATGGTTATATTATTTGTCTGCTTCTCAAGTGAATCATATCAGTTCTTCACATGACCAGTGACCATTGTGAAAAAATAACATTTATGCATTTATTATTAGTGAATTAGAAATAATAACAATCAGAATAGTGAATGCAATATTAACATAGCTAATTATGAATATTTCTTTGCAGTTATGTAACTATGATCAAGGGGGCCTGTGTGCTGACAGAGTACTGTAGCTACATGCAGTTTTCAGTGCACCTTCAGTGCAAGCATTCAGAACACCAAGGGAGCAGCCCCCACAACTCTGGTAGTTACGCCCCTGTTTATTTGCCCATAGTCTAAATTAAATTACTAAACCATTTTTGTCATGATGCCAAAATATCTGCAAGACTTAAAGCAGATCTGTTTATGGTGTTGACCTACAGTAAATGGTAGTGAAATGGCTGGCAGCTCATCTGAAATTATGCTGAAAGGGATCCTGTCATGGGAAAAAAAAATTTTTCAAAATGTATCAGTTGATAGTGCTGTTCCAGAAGAATTCTGCATTGGAATCCATTTCTCAAAAGAGCAAACAGATTTTTTTTATATTTCATTTTGAAATCTGACATGGGGCTAGACATATTGTCAATTTCCCAGCTGCCCAAAGTCATGTGACTTTTGCTCTGATAAACTTCAATCAGTCTTTACTGCTGTACTGAAAGTTGGAGTGAAATCACCCCCTCCCTTTCCCCCACCCAGCAGCCTAACAAAAGAACAATGGGAAGGTAAACAGATAACAGCTCACTAACACAAGATAACAGCTGTCTGGTACATCTAAGAACAGCACTTAATAGTAAAACCCATGTCCCACTGCGTACTATTCAGTTACATTGAGAAGGAAAAACAAGAGCCTGCCAGAAAGCAGTTCCCTCCTGAAGTGCTGGCACAAGTCACATGACGGGGGCAGCTGGGAAATTGACAAAATGGCTAGCCCCATGTCAGAGATTTTCAGCTTCTATGGTACATATCTCTGAAATCAATCATTTTAAGTAATAAAGATACATTACAAAAACATTTTTTATGACATGGGCTTTTAAACTAGCTTTATTGTCCCAAAGGTGAACAACCTCTTTAAGAACAGCACTCAAAAGAAAAAACCCATGTCCCACTGTGACTCCTTCAGTTACATTGAGAAGGAAAAACAGCAACCTGCCAGAAAGCAGTTCCCTCCTCACATGACCAGGGGCAGCTGGCAAATTGACAAAATGTCTAGCCCCATTTCAGATTTCAAAATTGAATATAAAAAAGTCTGTTTGCTCTTTTGAGAAATGGATTTCAGTGCAGAAGTCTATTGGAGCAGCACTATTACCGGTGCATTTAAAAAAAAAACATTTTTCCCATGACAGTTTCCCTTTAAGTTAGCTGTTACACATGTAACTAAAATAACACCAGCAGTTATAAGACAAATCTGGTACATTGCACTTTAGTGTGCAAAAAGGTTATCACAAAGGCAATGGGCAATACGTTTTAACCACTTTTTATGAGCATGGAGTGTGGGAGAAAACAATAGCAGCCGGACAAAGCCATGCAAACACAGGAAGAACAAACAAACATTCTTGGAGTTAGAGTCCAAGCTAGAATAGAACACAGTTGCAATATGACTATGAAGATTCTCATTCATCCAGGACATGGTATATTTAACAAAAGTAACTCAAAGCAACTTAAAATTGCAGTCCAGTTGCATTGAGTTACTTTTGTTAAATATAACACAGTTGCAAGGTAGGACAGAGGTGCAACTTACTGAGCCACCATGCACCCATGTATTAGGCCTAGTCAGTGATTGTTATTGAACAAATTTCATTGCACATTAGAGGTGGAAATATTGCAGACAGACTTCTGAAACAAGAAGCAAAATGGATTTTCTATTTGGGAACAAGACAACCCGCAGGAATGAATTTAGAATATAATGTTTCCTGCTTCATTTAGAACTCAGTCTACAAAGAATATCTCCAACCTCAAATAAAATTTGACTAGTGAAAAAAATCTTTAAAAATTTTTTTCAGAATAATATTCTTTAAACGTTTTATATGTGTAATAATGTGTTAAATATCTGAATTAACTTTCAGCTGCCTATTTTGGCAACAATCTATAAAAGGTTTACTCTATCACCTGAATTAAAAAACTCCAAAACTTTAAAACCTTGAATTTCTACACATTTTTAATGCAAAAAGTTATGGTTTTAACTCTTTTTGTAAAATGTATATGTACTTTGTTATGGACTTATTGTGGACAAACTAACAATTCTTTGTACTGACTTCTTTTGATTGGTGTATAATTTCCCCAATAGGTGTGTAGTCACTTATGTAAAAAGGTCTTTGATTGGTTGTCTTAAAAACTTTTTTGATTGGTTGTCCTAAACACTTTCCTGATTGGTGTATAGTTATTTAGAAATTTCCTGTTGTACAGCACATTTTCAGCCTATGATTAAGTGCCCACAAGGCATGAAAAGTGTAAGGCCACCTTTTGAGATGTCCCTGCTTGTGGAATAAAACTTTTTTATTTGCATCACATTTTGGAGTGAAGTCCAGTTTTTGTGCCAGTCCTGTATTTGGATCGTAATTGTTAGTCAGTGAGACAATTTATCAAGCTCTGCAGAATGCATGATTATACAATTTTAACTTCTAAGGATTCTGATTGCAGTGTAGATTATATATTAGATATGTCTGTATCTTAGAAACTTCACCCATATCTGTTTAGAATTTAGACCAGTACAGCACCCCCAACTGTACCACACGGATATACCGTATCATATCATTTAAAGTAACAGGGGAAGTTGGTAGATCAATGTTTTAAATATGGTGATCTTTACAGGTTGATTTATCAAACATCGAGTTGGTGTTTTTCTCTCAATTTGAGAAAAAAGAAGAGAAAAAAACGCAGGCAATAAATTAAAACTTGCTAGTATTTTCTGAAACCTTGAATTGTCAATTTTATTTTTTAAAAATGCAAAAAGCCTCCTCACGTAAAAGCTGGTGAGGTTGTATTGTTTGATAAATCTTTCCTATAGCAAATTAGTAGAAGTACAGTTAGATGTTCTATTTTCCTAAAATATCAGGAGAGTCTAGTGATGTGCAAATTTTTTGCCAGGTTTCACGATGAAGAAATGCTCATAGACTTCAATGTATTGTGCACTGAAAAAGTCACCTTCCCCAAAAAAAAGGTTTCCAAGGAAAGACAAAAGTGAAAAATCTTTCATTGACTTCAATGCGTTTTGTGAATTTTTTGGCAAAATGGGAGTGAAATTAGATCACCATGGAAGACCATTGTTGTCAGAAAAACAATATTTTTCAATATTCTTTTTCTTAATAATTGCTTGACAACAGAATTGCATAAAATCATGTTGGCAGTAAAACAACCTGTTGCTGTTTTATTTTAAAATGGAAGTATACCCCCTTTTTAACATTAGTTCAATGAATAGGGCTTGTACTGAACCATTTTTCTTAAGATTATTAATATTGATTTCCTGTTCATCCTAGTGCAATTGAAACAATTCTCCAGTTCACTTAGAAGTCCTCTGTATGAACAAATCTTTCCTTCCATCTGCTATAGCTTGTTAGGTTTCAGATAAAGAGCAACACATTATACAAATGGCTTGTTAATGGACTGGTGTTTAAAGCTTCAGGGCAAGCTAGGTCTTAGTCAAGGAATAGCACTAGAAATAGTAAAGCACTGGAAATAGTAAAGCACTGGGAAGCAAAATATCTGTCAGGCTTCTTGCATGCAATTAATTTCTGAATACACCTGAGTTGCTTTCCCTTTCCTTGCACTGAGCTTGCCAATGTACGCACTATGTCCTAATTACAGTGTAAAGTTTCCACTTGGCTGGTGTTTTATGCTAGACATTTGAAACCTAAGTTATTAATAGGGAAGGAAGATAACACAGATATTTAATTTTTTTCAAAATGGTGAAACCTTTGGTACAGGGACAGATAGGTGGCATTTAAGTACTTTGTGTTCGGAAATGCACATTACATAAGACAATTAACAATTACACAATTAACTTTAAAAAAAGAAAATGCTGATTTGTCATATCTATGTTGTAATCTACATTAGTATTACACCCTGATGGGAAATGTAAAGGGAAATGGAGAAATAAAAAAATGGATGTGAGGATGTTTCTGGCTCTGTTCAACCACAGAATAGAAAACTCCCACAGAGCAAATGTAACATGAACAGGCAGAGGAGCACAAACAGCTGCACATGTTACTCAATGAAGGCAGTTATACAGAGACAGTGGTTATAGAGTAAATGGCAGACACATTTAAACTTTTAAGAAGCCTCGATCTAAGGATTTTGAGGAACCCTATAAGCCGCAAAGTGAACAAAAATGCTGCCCTGCTACTTACAAAACTAAGGGTAAATAGAAAAACTCCCTAATCTCACAGACATACAGTACCTCCAGAACTAGTGCCATGCAATGATGAGCATTTTTTTCAGCAGGCATGGATTCATCGCAAAATTCCACAGTTCATCTGCAGACTTTTTTTCTGAAACTCTGGCAAATATTCACAGTGAATACAAATTTTGCAACATAAAAGTTGCCAAGACAAAATTGTCGCTGAGACAAAGAAGTCGCCATAACAAAAAATGCCCATTATTTGCCAAAATGTGACATATTCGCTCATCACTAGTGCCATGTCTTTCCATCCTTATGATGGCGTAACTCTTCCATTGCTCTATGCATTATGCCATAATGGCTGGAGTGCTGCAATGCTTTACCATCCCTTATTTTGTGCCACAGCCCATGACCCCAAAGCTTTCCCTAAACACTTTTGTTGTAAAGAGAAGGTCTTGGTTATTTAATATGTATTATTGTCTATACATAACATCAGTTAACATACCAAAATAACCACTTTAACAAACCCTTTGCATAACAAACTTTTTCATTAAAGGAGAACTAAACCCTAAAAATGAATGGGACTAAAAATGGTATTTTTTATATCCTGAACTTATTGTGCCAGCCTAAAGTTTCAGCTTGTCAATAGAGACAATGATCCAGGACTTGTCACTGGGGGTCACCATCTTGGAAAGTGTCTGTGACACTCACGGGCTCTGAGCAGCAGTTGAGAAGCTAAGCTTAGGAGTCATCACAAATTATCAAGCAGAAAACGAGGTTGGTCTGTAATATAAGCTGATGCTACAGTGCTGATTTCTGATGGTTTCTGTGCTCCATATTAATTCCTAATCAGCCTTATACTGTGACATTTCTCTTCTATGTGTACTGTATATTGTGAGTGGGTTCCTAAGCTAAGTAACTGACAGCAGCACAGAGCATGTATAGTGAATCAGCAGAAAAGAAGATGGGGAGCTACTGGGACATCTTTGGAGACACACTTGAGAGGCCCGAAACATGTTGTGTCTAACAATCTAATTAATAATAATCTTTGGAGACACAGATCTTTACTGCTAAAGGACTGTGGTTGCCTTGGGCTGGTACAGAAGAACAAAACATAATGTACAACATTTCTAGCTACATCTTTAGTTTAACTTTCCTTGTACTTAAGCAATAATCCTTAATCACCTACAAGGGAACTTAACTTGATTCTTCTGTAATGCCTGTATCCTGCCTCATTTCTCCCAGCCTTAAGCCAAGACTGAAAATTTCCTGTCAGGACCCCAGGTCTACTGTGCTACTCATGTTCCATTTTACCCATTTTAATTCC
This sequence comes from Xenopus borealis, assembly GCA_024363595.1. Lineage (NCBI taxonomy): Eukaryota > Metazoa > Chordata > Amphibia > Anura > Pipidae > Xenopus > Xenopus borealis. The sequence goes on along the minus strand of CM044442.1, from coordinate 28,979,685 downwards.
CGCTGGAGGTCATAGAAAAGGTACCCTCAGCTACCTGTGACTACAACACAACCTTTACCTCATGAGGAGGGAGGGTGGGACATTGAAAGATGTTGCTGCTGCCAAATGGCAAGGTAGGGTTGCACCTCTCTCTCTGTGTAACCATCAGTTTTCTTCCCCCTTGTCCCTTGAACTAGCCAATTACCCTCAACCTATAAAAACAGCAGAAAAAAGTGGGGACAAGCTGCCCTCCAAACTCCTGTTATTCCATGCTTCCCTAGATTTCTGCGCAGGGTCATTGAGTTCCCAGATGACACTCACCCTGCTACTGTGTTTTGTATGTATGGCAAACACAGTGCTGTGGGAAAAGATGGGACAAACTGCAGATACAGAATATATAAACAAGAAGTTTATTTAAATAAATATTGCTATATAAATAAACAGGGTGACAGTTATAAATAAAGCAAGGTCCCGTGTAACTCAGTAAAGAAGTCCTAGCTGAATATATCTTATAACTAAGAGAGTCTCTGTATGTGATAGCTTCTTTAAATCACATTTCTAGTACAAGAAGATTTCAGTGGGTAACAAGCCATTAGGAAAACCATCATTGCCCCCAAAATATATGCCTCAAATGCTGTATTGGTGCTATAGATCACATTCACAAAATCGATGGAGCTGACACTAAAATACCAATTGGACAAAACCATACATTGAAGGTTGCTTGGTCCTTAGTTATCCTATGGGTAGAGAATGTTGCCCAGAAACAAGTGGGCCTACTTGATACTGGTTAGAAGATACTTGAAGAGTTAAATAATAATTTTGGTACACTTTCCCTGAGATTTAAGACACAGGATCACATAGAAGTAGCTGAATCATGTTTCCAAGTGAATGTTGAATTGGCTTTCAGTAATTTATCAAAAGTCCACGGCCCCAATAAAAATGATCAAGAACTTATTAAACAATGATTGTTCAGTTCTTCATTGGAGTTGGCTTGTTTAGTAGATCAATCAATTCTAATTTAAGCCCATTAGCAGCTGTGCTTCGTAGCTCCTAAAATTAATCACAGCTTTCAGTTTGTCTTCACTTTTACCTAACATCAAGATCTATTCTAGTGAGTTCAGCTTGTTATGTCTTTGCATTATCCAGCCAAGTATTTGATCTTTAGCTATTAATCCTTCCAGTAAGCAGTCTAGATTTATTTTATCAGCTACTGATTGATAAGTTCATCCTGTAGTTAAAGGGACTCTCATATGCACCACAATTCAAACTGGTCTGTTGAAAGATCATATCAATCTCAAATACTAGGAAAGTGTTTAATAATATCTTGTTCACTACTATTCATCATAATGCATTTGACACAAGAAACAAGTGGCCATTGGCTCCTGTGAATTTGTTGCATGGAAAACACTGAAAATAAACATTCACTTCATTGAATTTTGTGAAATGTCATCATTTCATTTATTTGTCTAGGGTTTCACTAATCATTGGTGCATAACAGGCTGATTATCCAGTACAAGTCAGAAAAAGGGGTTTAACATCTGCACATTGTACTGTAGCTGCTCCATGTACAGTATGCCAAGCTCTTGTTTTAGCGAATTTGAATTTGTAACACAAATGAAATACAATTGCCATTTTATGGTTTTTCACCTGTTTTTTAATTATGCAAATATAGCAGTTAGTTTCAGTGTTATTTCTGGTGAATTGCAAGTTTTTTTGGTCCTCATTTAGGTTATTTGCATAATCTGTTTTAAATCTTTTTTGTTTCAATACACCGTAGTTCTACTACATTTTAATAAACCAGCCTTTGATAGAGATACACAACAATACACATTTTCACCTTACCAAATCTGGCCTTCATTGCAAAAAGTTTGGACACCTCTGCTACAAGAAATGGTCATATTATTATTCATGGATAATGAATTACTGCATAGCAGATACTATACTTTTGTGCAGTAATTCTTGTATTTAGGTGTGTTTGGTGAGTAGGGCCTTCAGTTTGGTGTACCTTTTGATTATTAAATTGATCATTAAAAAAAAATATTTAAAAATATTTAATGAAACATATGAATAGAAATGTTTTGTAACAAAAACACATACACAGACACACACAAGTGCACACATGCGGAAGAGAGTATAGTCAAACATATCAGTGTCTTCAGTCAAGGAGTGATTTCAGGTACTTTGGCACTTTTTTGGCATTTTTGTAATTCAGAGGGAGAATACAAAATTAAAGCTCATGAATGTAAATCAAACAGCCGAATGCTAAAACCTGGACACAATAGCCATTCCTTATACAAACATAGTAGAATCTGTGGGTGGGATCACTATAATTTGGACCACCATACCTTAAGTCTACTAAAAATCATTTAAAATTAAATAAACCCAATAGGATTGTTTGCCCCCAAAATGGATTCATGCAGCTAAGTAATCATCAAGTACAAGTTACTGTTTAACTTAAGGAAATATTTTTTTCAATAGTGGGTTTACAGAAAATGAATCTTATATCTGTGCAAAGAACTGAACAGACAAAACTGTATGATATAAAAGAACAAGGCATATAGCAGGGGGAAAAAATAAAACTCAGTTAATTTAGAAATTTGTAAAGTTTTAGTAGTCAGTAGAGTAATTTCTGTAGCATCTGGATTTGTTTTCTTTCTCCAAATGCTTTCTAAAGCCACTGCTTCCAGTCCTTAGGAAAGTGGTAACTGCAGAGCACATACCATGGGATTATACTTGCTCGCCAAAAAAAAAAAAAAGACACTGATTTAATGTTTCATCAGTAGCAGAGACCTCTTGGACGCCACTGGATACCTGTATAATTTTCCAGTTCACATTTCCTGTTAAAAAGAATACTTTTCAGCTTGTGCGCAAAGAAGATTTCCACATTTGCAATACAGAAAAAAATGCTTATACAGGTATGGGACCTGTTATCCAGGATGCTTAGGACCTGGGGTTTTCAGGCATGCAGATAAATAAATATTTTTGTATGAAAAACCTATTCCATTTGCTAAATGTATGCTCATTTATATTCTACAAACATTTTGAATCAGGTCCTTTAAATTATAAACTACAAACTTGTTTATGGGATCTATTATCTGGATGCAAGTGATTTTTGAATGAGCTCTATCAGGGCCAGAAGTAGAGGTAGGTAGAAGAGACATGTGCCAATGGCACAGTGTCAGGAGGGTGCCATATACATACATCTTCTGCTGCCTACCCTTGTTCTGAGCCTTCATTCCTTCAGCACTTCTTTCTCTTCTCTGTGCTGCTCGGTTGTCAACTTGAGTACTCACTTATGTGCAGCAGACAGGTTGGCAGCATGTGTGCACAAGATGGGGGGCTAGCCAGCCAGGTTGCCTAGGACACCTAGCCCAGCTTGTCCTGCCTTTGATCACTATGAGGAATGCTTTTGCAGTGCTTAGTGCTCTATAACTTGCTTTTAGGTCATAGTAAATGGCTGCTAATGTCTTCTGAGAATTCTTTACTTATTAAATTAATTTACTCATCTAATTTCTTTTCCTTTCCCACTGATTGGCAGATATTATAACTAATTGCATTAGAATGGATATTGGATAATTTGCTTGTTTTGGCTTTAATCACTTACAGAAATTGGTTTTGTATCCACACTTTGTGCAAACCTTTGACTTTATAATTCTCAGTGTTTAGTTTATACTTTAAATTCTTTCACCTCCATGACACCTAGCACTCATATCCTATTTGTTTCCAAGTCAAACTCACACTTGGTTAGTACCTTGGATATGTTATTGCAGCACATTTTATTTTAAGCTTCACTGGCAACTCAGCTGGTCTCCACAGCTAGTTCTTGATATCATGGACAGACTACTAATGAGGTTTTGCTTGTATTGTTCCACAGCACTATTTGCTGATAGGTGGCTAGCAGCGGCCCTTTTGAAAGTGCTAAGTATATTCTCATCCATGCTTTAAAAAAAATATATATATATTGCAGCTAGACCTCTTTCTAATTTGTTTATCCATGTATTTGTCATAGACAATATTAATGTATGTTCTTGAATGGCCATGTGCTTCCATTCTTCCAACTATTGGCCAGATTCAATTCAGTGACAAAAAGGTTTATCAAACGAAAACTCATTTAAGAGTTTCAATCTGAGATGAAATTCAATTCACAAAAATGTCTGTCACAGTTTATCATGTGTAAACTCTATTAAAATTGGAAATGAGTTGGGAAAAAAGTTGTTTCTTCTCAAATTAAATTTGTTCATGAGTTTTTGAGTGATAAACCATGAGTCTTATGTCTTATGGGCAGGCACAATGGTGCCCTTAGTAGCCAATGGAAATGTGCACCAACACCAACACAAGCGTTACTCTCAGACAGTTGTGTCACCTGGCAAGCTTCTCTGTTTCTGTTATTTTTAAGAGATTTCTCCATTGTCCAATGCCGGAAAACAGTTGTATTGGTTTCTGTTTTGTGGCTCTTTAAGTTATATAACATTTGTTTAATTTGCATATTATTTGAGGGTAGTCTGTGTGCAAGCTCAAGAGTAAGAAATGGGTATAAACTGTCTAATAATCATATGAAGCAAATGAAACTTGATCTGAAATTGTATTTGAACATAAGTTCTCTAGTCATACCATTCTATATAATTATTTAAATAATATGCTGTAACATACATTATTAACATTATTTTACTAATACTTCAGACCCTAAAAATGTTTTAGGGCAAAATATCTCACAAATCATTATTTTACTGAATATAAAATCTCATAATAAATGACTCTAACCAGTTAGCCCCACACCATACCCCCACACCCTACCCCCAGACACATGAAGCCACGGGCTTGGATCTAATATTCAATAAGCAATGCAACTTTATCTTCCTTATCTGCAAACTGACCTGTTACCAACTGACCATCACAAAAGTGTTGCCACATTTAATTGTGGGAATGTAATAAAAATGTCAGTAAAGGAAAAAATGTTCGCAATGTGAAAAGTTTCCTTAATATAGCTTTTGAGAACCTGCAAATGTTAATGTTTGTGCCAATGTGCAATGAATGTAATAAAGCCTCTCACTAATTATGACACCTTCAAGAACTTCTTAAAAGTGTGCAATGAAAATTCTCAATGCATAATTAAAATTTGCATTGAACAGGACAACAAACTTATATTGGGATGTGACCTGTTACAGGTCTCCACCTCATGAAAACATCTCGTGGTGCAGCATTAATATGTAAGAGATTGAATATTATCTCACATTTTAGGTGATAAACCATGTGGTTTTTCATTTCAATCATTGTTTTGCAGGTTCTATATTCTTTATTAAATACATAATCACATAAGGTGATTCTATAGTCCAGACTGAAGTGCATTCAGGATATGTTTTCTAAGTGGACATCTATTCTAATTATGTGCTCAGCATAGACAAACATATTAATTTTATTCCAACGTCAGCCATGGGACCATCATCATTGACCATCATATGAACAGGCAGCATTTCGCTAATTTTTCTATGGTGATTCACCCATCACTATCTATGACGTATATGATATTTCCTGTAATCTGAGGATCTATAAATAAATCTTAAATTACTTTTTGTAAAACAACATTCAAGGTATTATTAGTCCAAAGACTGTTTTTAAACAGGGGATCATGTACTGTATGCGATTTAAGACAATTTTGATTATGGAGATACTATGCTTTATATAGACCCTTCTGTGAAGACCTCAAAGTTGTATGATTTTTGTAAGCAATATGAATTCACTCTTATGTAATTTACAATTCTTTATTTATTTGTTGTTTTTTTTCCCACAGAGGTTAACATCATCTGGGCCGGGCATCAAACCCATCACAGCTCAGAGGATTATAATTTAACCACAGCTTTAAGGCAATCCTTTATTCAAAAATATTTCTCTTGGGTAAGTAATCGAATTGATATAAGCGTTGATATAGATATGGTTCAATGATTGCATTTTACTAGGACATCATGGGGATAAGAATAGTTAACAGTATAACAGTGATATAATCAAATATAGATCACAGGTAACTCGCAAGTGAATGAATAAATATGAACAATATTGGAGTCTGCTAAGGCCTATTTTATTTTGTTAAAACCGTGGATAGCCACAACTTAATTTTGGAGGTTATATATTAACGTTGATACATAAATTATTTTCTATATTCTGGCTTCAAAAGAAATACTACCTATGGTTCTGAAATGGTTCATTGGTGTGCATTAACATGCGTATACTGTACATCTTTATATAACCAGAATCAAAATAAAAACTTGCTTTATACCAGGGGCCCCAACTTTTTTACCCATGATCCACTTTGAAATGTAAAAGAGTTGGGGAGCAACACAAACATGAAAAAGGTCCTGGGGGTGCCAAATAAGGGCTGTGACTGCCAGGCTGTTTGGCAGTGCACCTGATTGTATGCAACTAAAACTTGTCTCCAAACCTGGAATTCAAAAATAAGAACCTGCTTTGCGGCCATTGAGAGCAACATCCAATGGTTGGGAAGCAACATGTTGCTCACGAGCCACTGGTTGGGGACCTGAGCATTATACTTATCTTAAATCAACTGTGCATTCAGTCGGAGTCAAGTTTAGAATTTAATAAAAATTTATACAGGTATTGGACCTATTATCCAGAATGCTTGGGACTTGGGGTTTTCTGGAGAACATATCTTTCCATGATTTGGATCTTAATATGTTTAGTATACTAGAAATCATATAAAAACTAAATAAATCCAATAGGCTTGCGAAGCCCAGGGATGGTATTGGGTGTTTCCCAGATGTCAGTAATACTTTGGCGCAAAACGCAAAGTGAGACATTAGCGTTAGACTTAAATGTGGCTGTTGGTATGTGTTAATAATAATTGTTTTATTGCCATCTCGCCTGCTGTTCTTTTGATATTAGGCAAGATGGCAATAAAACAATTATTATTAACACATACCAACAGCCACATTTAAGTCTAACGCTAATGTCACACTGATTTTCAAAGTACAGAAATATATTGCTATCATCAGAAGTAAAATAATGTTTTAGCTCTAAACTAGCACTGCACAACTTACAGTTTAACTTATACAATGTTAAAAATAGATTATTTGTATAAAATACAAAGATAGACACAGGAAAAACCTTCATTTGCATCAAAATTAAAAGGACTTGACAAATTACAAGTCCATGCAGTATCACCTTATTCGACTGCAAGATATATTTCTATTTTTAAAAGTAATATCTCTGGGTTAGCTTACCACAGCATATATCTTTAAGCAAAGCATAAACAAGCTGAGCTGTACTTAATTACACCTGTTCAAGCTCATGTGCCAAGGAAAAAAAATCTGAACCGCATAGAAAAGGAAGATTGGATTCATCGGCATCTCTTATGGCCTGTAACAGTTTGTGTTGCAGCAGGTGCCTTGGAATCCTATAAGGTTATTTCATCAGTGCTAGTATTTAAAACAGGAAGACTGCTTACAGACCCTCTCTACTATGAGTGGCTTCCAGTGTTTCTATGAAACCATAGATCATAAAATGTACATTTCCTCTAGGAATTACCCAGAAAGTGTTTAATTTTTTTTCTGGGTAAATCTAAAGTCTTTGTGTGTGTTCCATTTCTCAGTACAGAACTGTTTATATCAAGCAAAGATTACAAAGATAACCTATCAACTTTATACTGAAATACTGTAGTTCACAATATACATTGTAGATTTTGCAGTAAAAAATAAATAGCTAAAATTCATTTATATAAATGAATTAATGTATAAACTAAATCAAAATAAGGAAAGAAGTTAATTGAACCAACTGAATCAAGATACAATCAATGAAAATTAATTGGCAATAAAGTTCATGAAAACTGATTAGCCACATCAAAGTACTATTAAAAAAATCCCGAGAATTGAAATGGGAGATTAGATCTCAATGGAGCTTAGCAGCAAAACGGTCATTGATATTGGTTAGTCTCATTAAAGAATCACCAATTTAGTCTCTGGAAGAAATTGTAGTCTTTTGACTTAGGATTTGTGATAAAGATGTTTCACCACATATTGTAATTGCATGGGGCTCTTTAATTGACCATTTCTTTGCAGTGACTAGTAGCAAGTAATTTGTATTTTTGAAAACAAAGAAAGCCAATGGGTGTATAGTATTACAGATACCAGTGTTTAGCTCCGTTATACTGAGAGTTTGCAGCGTTAGCCCCCTTTTTTTTTGTAGCATGGAGTGTCTTTGCATCATGTCATTACAAGACAGTGATCACAGCCACTCATGGATCTCCAGTCACCGCCCACCATTGCACTTCTAAGTTCCATAGCATGTTTGTGGTGACTTTTTTCCCCATCGACTGATTGCTTACTCCTCACTCCATTACTCAGCATCTTCACCTACATATGTTTCACTGATCTTGTCTTCGACAGAGCCAGTCTCTTCCCGCAAGAGGAAATAGATTAGTCAAGCTATTTTCTTCCATATACAAACATGTATATTCCATAAATCTGTGTTCGTGAAATTGTGCCTATGTTTAATAAGGTTCATTTACTAAATGCAGGGTAGGATAATTTTTTAAAAAATTGACGCAAACCACCATGTATTGGGACATGTTCATTTGACCATTCACCTTCAGTCATCCCACTGAACCCCATTGCTGCATACCTTAATGAGGCACCAGGAGCCAGAAATGGTAAAAATGGCCACAGCATTTATTCACTAGTGATGGGCGAATTTGCGGCAAAACGCCAGCGAAAATTCGCTGAAAACGACGTGGAAACGGCGCGACACACGTCGACAACAATGCGACGCGTCGAAGTTGACGCGACATGCATCAAAAACGTGCCACGACACGTTTCGTGAATTTTTTCGACAATTCGCGAATTTTGCTGGAAATTCGCAAATTTTTCGGCGAAGCGAAACGGGGTAGATTCGCCCGTCACTATTATTCACATTTTATCAAATAAATAGGGCTTCACCTCAAGGCAACATTCAAAGCCAGAATTTCATAAGAGATCGTTACTTTGCTCTGCTGCTCCTCATCTCCTACAAAGAGGGAGGTTCAGCAGCCCTGCTGTCAGTCTGGAATCTGCAGTGTGTCGATGAAAGGAAATCCAAGCAGGCTCTCACCTAGCACAAGTAGTAGTGTCGTTATCAACCCACTGTGCAGTCACAGGAGAAAACCTCCTTTTTCCTTCTTCTAAATTTACCTGTGCAGTACTCTGGTAAGGTCTGACTGCTGCTGTGACAATAAAACTTAAAATATATTATCATATATCCACCGTTTTGATACAGAGGAAGGCAAAAACCTGAAGCCACTGGCACTTATGCATCAAGAGGGAAAAATTCCTTCCTGACCCCAATGGAAGCATTCCCTGGATCAAGCATTTGACATTCATTAAAATTGAATAATAATATGCAAACTCTCATGTTTATACTGTATAACTATACTGAAACCACAATATAACAATACATACAGGAATATATCCACATTTGCTTATTAATAAATAATATGTCAACATAAAGAGAAACTCCTGACATTACACAAAATTATGGAAAAAGGGGAGGGAGGTATGTTTCTACCTGCTCAGAAGATAAGGACATGAACTGCTTCTTCCCCTGACATCACATCCCTGTCTTTCTCTGTCCCCAGCCTGGCATTTCCCTGCCTTAACTCATTCCTTCTCACCCACTCACAGCTACATTTGATTTTGCCAGTCTTTAAATATAAACCAGTGTAATTTGGCTGCTGGTCATTCATATCCCTTGTTGTGCAGTCCCTGTGTTTATAGCTCCAGGGCTTTCCTTTCACGTTTAAAAATATTTTATGTAGAAAATATTTTACCAATCCATCTGCCCCATAGACTTGAAATGTATTAGAATGAAGGCGATGCCTGTTCTTTTATTTTTGCAATTTTAATGAATCACTTCCCTATAATTCTTCACAGCTTTGAATGCCAGGAAACATTCAAGAATCCCCAATTTGACCTTTGATAAATCAATGACAACCCAGCTGAAAGGGGAATGTCTGCTTTCAAACACTGCTTCCTGATCTTACAACATACAAAGTTGTGTGTTTCAACACACACATTAAAACAGCTTGAGATAAATTATTTCTTATTCTTAGCATCCTTGCTTGCCCTTATACTTTCCAACTCCAACAATATTTCAAAAACTTTGTGACTGCTCTGACAATGAATTAACAAAATATATTTAACTCATAAACAATATTTGCAAAGTCATAAATTGCAAACAGAATATTTGTAAAACCCTTCACTGCTTGCTGTGCATTTTCAGACAAAAAAGAATGAAAGTAGCTAAAACCAATTTTCCCAATGAAGCACTGGGAGCATTTCAAGTTTTGTGGAGGTATTAATCATAAAGAATATTTGCATTTTCACATAGATAAAAGCCCATAGCTGAAACATGACAGGGACAGCTGTTGCCAAGTCCCATTTCTTTGAATTTTTAGCTGAAACAACTCTTCTTTCAATGCAAGAATGTCTCACCAGATAATCTGTATTTACATGGCTATTTAGATTGAAAATATTTGTCTGAAAATGTCAGCGCTTCAGAGCAATGCTTGACATTGTTGAGAGGAATGGGAAAATAAATATATAAAGTATAATGAAATGTAATGAATTGTGACATGCTTGAATTGCCTACTTCATATCTTTGCATCTCTGCCTTTCAGTTATTACATCCCAGGATCACTAAAAAGCTACAGTAGCTACGAAACAAGTTGGCGCTATAGAAATACATGTTAATAATAATACAGCATACAAATGAAATAAATTTCCTTGTTTTAAATTATATATAATATATGGCACTTTTAGATCCAACACGGCTTCCTTTTGCCATGCCCTAAGTTCTACCAAGAAGGCCCTTTAAGGAAGGAGGTTATTAAAAAAAGATATCAGAAATACCATTTATTCACCTATTTACCACCTACTGTATGTAACTTAGTAGAAAGTGCCCCCCTGTGTGAATAAGGCATATATTGTATGACAGAACTTTTAATATTGAATTTGTCTATGGAAACGTAATATTGATCTAAATGTTGCCACTTTTGATTTGTCAGCAAACGTGTGATCAGCAAGTAAGCTGGAACCAGAAATATGTTGTGTAAAACTCATAGCATACAGAAATATGCTGTGTAAAACTCAAAATCCTCCAAGTGAATAGAGTAAGGGAAAGCATGAGCACATAGTGAAAATGCAGTACTACAACTGGGAAAGTATGTGCATCAATTGGAAGGGGATGGAAAATTAATAAAGCTTCAGGAATGAAAAATATTTTCAAGTTTTATAATAGTTCAGACTGTTGAAAGTGATACATACTATAACCATCTGTGTGCCGTAAAGTACATCAGTATTGTATTTGCTGACAATTTACTTTTTTCTTTTATAACTTTAACTTTGTACAGATGGCAAAGTTGAAAATGGAAACAAACAAAAGGCAACTGTACTAGGTGCAAAGAGACAAATCAGATCATCACATTGATTCTTTAACTGTGCTTATTGCACATATATGGTTATTTCCAAAGGGGGGGGGATATCATGCATTTTTCCCCACAATGCAACACACTCCCCTATATTTGCACCCATCACTGCCAGTGATGGGCGAATTTATTCCCCTGGGGCAAATTCACAGCGAATTCCCGTGATTCGCCCCTGGTGAATAAATTCGCAAAATGCCAGCAAAAAGTCTTATTTTGGATGTCTGTTTTGGCGCCGACGCCCATTTTCGGCGTTGAAAGAACAGACGACTGCGTCCAAAATGAGACGCTGTGGTATTTCGCAAATCATGAAATTCGCAAGACATTAATCTTGATCCTTCAGAAAAAGACAAAGAAAGAAAAAGACACAATACTTTGTGTTTATCACAGTAATAGATAAGTAGAAGACAGGGGACTAGAATTAAACTAATTGATGAAGAAGTAAAGGGGCACAATTACTAATTTATTCGACTATTAAATAGCCCAAAATTCGATTTGAATTGTTCAGATTCGAAAATTCTAATTTGATTTTTGAGTACTGGCCCTTTAAGAAAAATTTGGCAGATTAAAACTACCAAATTGCTATACAATCCAACGGGAAGCCCCCATAGAATGTTTCTAAGTTTTTGTTGATTGAACAAAAAAAAATTGTATTCATTGCTTAAAATCGGAATAGATAGATTCGAACAATTTTATTGATCGATCAAATTTGAAAAATTGAATTGCGTTAAATCCCCTCGAATTCGCAATTCGATTTTTGTAACGATCAAATATAAAGTTTTAACTTGACCTAAATTCGAGGGTCAAATTTGAGGGTTTTTTAACCCTCGAAATTCGACCCTTAGTAAATGTGCCCCTTAAAGTCTATATATTCCTGGTGATATGTTACATAAATTACTGTATGTGACACAATTACACCACTTGCTATTTATATGAATATATTACAGGTTATTGGGGAAATTGTATATTATAGGCTCATTTAATTTCTGGTTATAAACTTCTCTCATTTAGAATATTGGTAGTGCATAACTCTGATATTCTGACAGAACACAAAAAAGTGCAGTTCAAACAGGCACATAAACACCTATTGTATGCCCCCTTATGTAAAAAAAAAAGGTTTGCCCAGGAGCAGTAACCCATAGCAACTAATAAGCTGTCATGACACATACCTAATACCCTTAACCATAGAAACTATGTTAAAAAATCAGTATATTTGTTCCAATGAATGCATTTGCATAGAACAATACACACATAGTGATGGGCAAATTTATTTGCCTGTTTTGAATCCGCTGTGTCTTCCTGCGAATACATTAGTGAAATGTCAGAAAAATTTTGCCTGGCGAAAATTTGCCGGTGTCTCGTTTTTGGACACCGACATCCGTTTTTGGACGCAAGCACCCATTGCCGGAGTCGAGAAAATGGACGCTGGCAACCAAAAATTGATACAAGGTCCTAAATGAGATGCGGCAGTATTTCGCCATAAGGGCAATACCATATCTGTTTCTTACCCTCTGCCATAAAAGGAGTTCAGGGTACTTGACCTTTAGACCAATATGCAATAAAACAGTTATTACAGACCTTGGGTTGTCTGCTAAAAATTATTTAAACATACAGGGTTATTTATCAAATGACAAATTTGAGAGCAATGTGAATTTTTTAAACGCTAATAAATTTGATT
>CM044442.1:28933190-28951026 GCA_024363595.1 Xenopus borealis | reverse complement strand
GAGGGGTTGAACTTGATGGACGTTGTCTTTTTTTCAACCCAATTTAACTATGTAACTATAAGGCAACCACATTTAAAATATGCAATTAAAAACTATGCTTTAACCTGAATTTACTTATCAGTTATTACTTATCTGGCTAGTATGTAAGTAAGTAATATGGTGGGGTACTTTTTTGAATGTGGGATACTTATATCTTTCATTTACCTATATGAATCTGTTTCTTACTCCCTATTGGTTATAACGGAAGGGAGCTCATAAGAGCTGAACGAAGCCAATAATAGGCTCTAAAACACAATCAGAATACTTTTTTCAGTAACAAACAAGGTGCAATTTGTAGGGCAAAGTTGAAAAACACAAATTCCTGCATTAATATATTTTATATGAGTCAGCACATAAAGTTGATTAGATAAGGTATGATGTTTTGAACAGAATACTAAAGAAGAATACTATTTCAGGTATGAGTTATGCCAAAAGCACATGCTAAACCTGAAAACAAGGGTTAGATTTAGTTGTATATTTACATTCATATTGAGGACTGGTGTATTAAGAAATGTAAGTATTAGTGATGGACGCATTTATTCGCCTACCTTTATTCGCCTAGGTCGAATTTGCAACAAATTCCTGTGTTTCGCCGCCGGCCAATAAATTTGTAAAATGCCGGTGAAAATTTGCCGTCGTATGAAAACAAGATGCAGGCAAAGCGAAATGCCCCAGATTTGTCCATCACTAGTAAGAAATAGAAAAATGTGTTTAAAATGTACATTTGTTTAGATTGTTACAGTTACAGTTTTTGTCATCTAATCCCTTGTATGGTACAGTACACTAGCCATCCAATCTAATCTTTAGTCTATATAATACCCTGGTAGAGTTGTTGGAATTAGTATTTGAGAGGAAAGGAAAGGGAGGAAATGTGCAGGAAATGTGGGAACCATTACATCTATCTGATCTGATAGAAGAGCATCACGAAGGAAGGCACCAGGAGAGGGTCACATGGCCTGGAAATCCTTGCACTCTTTTAATATTGATAATATAGTGGGAACTATGTGTACTGAAACCTGGAGAAGCTGTACCTGTATAAAACTGTTGCAGAGTTTATCTGCAAGACCCTATGGACCTCCAGTGCTCAATAGCAAATCGGCCAGTCCTTGTAATGTTGGTGTGTGCTCTAAAGGGTTAATTTGTCCATTGCTAAAGGTATTATCACTAGTGTTATACCATGTTACACAAATGCTATTTATAAAATAAAATGTTAGACTGGAGCCTGCAATTCACAAATTGCAAGCTGCTTTGAGCTTTCCCCCCCTCTGGAGTGAGCTATTATTATAAGATGACTGACTGCTTCAACTTGTTTTATTTCCTATCTTAAAATATTTTCATTTTGGTGTATACTGTAGAAATTTGGCTACCTCTATGTTACATGCTTACTGAAGTAGAAAACTGCCTCATCAGATAGGAAAACAGTTGGCATGGTATAAATCAGGATATTCCGAAGCATTACAGTGTGTAAAACTGGGGAAATGGTCATTAATACCACTTGTTCTTCTGCTACCCAGAATCCCTGTAGAGACTTTACATAGAAAATACGACCACAAACGCCATCTGTGTAAATATTTTGACATGGCTTCTTAAATTTAACACAACAGTTCTTGTGTGCAGTGCTATGCTTTTTATTGCTTAACCAGCTCAATATTTATGTCAGAACAAATAAAAATACAGGAATCAAAGGTCTATGTGCACATAAAACACTGAATTAGTTGCATTACAAAATACGGTCACATTTGTGCTGTTGCCCTATAAAGCAAAGAAACCATTTATTCAAACAATGTTATGGCTAAAATCTAATACTGTATACAATACTGCACTGAACTGGATGATATAATAGGGACATGTGGCCATTTTAATTTAAGCTGTACATAACCTTTGACGGGTGCACCCCATTTTTGTAATGGTCTTCTAATGCTGTTTGGAGTAGACAGCAGTTAAAGTGCCAGGGTGCCCTTTGCTCCAGAGAAATGAATGATGCCCTCAGTGTGCTGCAAATAAATGGTCATCAACAGAACTGTTGATTTTAGTCCTTAAAAAATTAAATAAATAAAAATGCAACTGCACCTTATACAACGTACCTTCTGCTTGCACATACAAAATATATTGTAACTGAGCATGCTACTGTATTGAACAAAAGTAGCTTCAAATGGTCTCTTCTGATGCTGTTCCAATAGTTGTAATGCTATAGGATCTGTTATCCAGAATGCTTCGGTCCTGCAGTTTTCCAAATAAGAGATCTTTCTATAATATGAATCTACATGCCTTAAATCTGCATGATTGAAACATTAAACCAATAGGATTGTTATTCCATAAACATGGATTCATGCAGCTTAGTTATCATCAAAAAATTTGTGATAGGCATATCGGACTCGTTTCTCTTTGCCAAAAATTCTTGAACCTGAAAATTTGCCAAAATGCATTAAAGTCTATGGGCATCATATTATATTTGTCACACGATATGTGCGTAATATTTTAGGCCAAACACAGTGAAAAATTTACCTCATCAAGAATAAGGTATGGTTTCATTTCTAGATAAGGGAAACCGTGCTTGTCTGTAGTAGTTGCTACTAACTGATTTATTCAATAGTGGCTAATGAAAACAATCCCAAGGGATAGTAAGAATAAGGTGGGCTCCAGAGGACTCCTTCACACTCAGTGGCCATGCAAAGTTTAGAAGGTGCTCCATTGAATTTTCCATCAAATATAATTAATGTACAATGAATATGAATACAAAATATTGTAGTCGACCAATTATAGAATAGTATGGATTTTATTGCAGCATCTATGCAACAATACCCCACAACTAAACTACCAGTGAATGAATCTCACCCAATTTATATCAATCAATATTCTTTGGATCCCTTAATCACAGGGTCATATTTGTGCAAAAAAAGACATACAAATACACACAACAAAGTCAATTTAATGCCATAAAAAGAAAAGTAAAAGTATGCATTTATAAAGTTGTGTAATGGTTTATAGTGAATAAGTGTGAAATTCTGGCATAAAAAGAGGTGAAAGCATGAAAAAAGCTCAGTGTAAACTGCCACTGAATGTCACAGCCTTTAACACAGCATTTTAGACTACATTATATGCCAGAAATTCTTTGCTGTCTGAATTTGTCTCATTGTTGGCTTATGCCAGGTCTACAGTTGTGTAAAAGGATATTACTTTTGGTTTTAGTCTGGTGTTATTTATTTTTATTTTTTTAAAGAGTAGTGGCATTAATTTATCTGCCTGGAAAACAATAGAACTGTACAACATTTATTTTACTCAAGGGGGTATTAAATATTGGCAGGGCAACAGAGTACGTCCTTTTTTTGCATCTTAGGTTTCTGAAGGTATAGTAGAGATTCTTGTCCCATCTATGAATACATTGGAGTCAGGGAGTCATTAGAAGCACAAGTTTGAGTGTGCCGGTGGGCACAGGCCTTTACCATTTTAAGCAGTGTGAGGTGCAGAGCACAGCCATCCACTTGAATGAGTATAAAAGTGAGCACTTCTATTTAAATAACCCCTACTGACGTACAAATGCAAGGGCAGTGTGCACAACACAATGCAGCTTTTTCCCTCAACATTTTGGTATAATAGCTGGTGCCCACAAAAAAGCATGTGCCCAACATGTGCTTTACCAATACAGGTAAAAATTAGTGAAAAGCAAATGATGGATTTAGGGCTCCTACACATGGGTATTTATTTACACAGGAGCCCACGCTGAAACATCAAATGCAGGTGAGATGTCTATGTGTAAGGGTCCTAATAAAGTCTTCTAACATGCATGGGGTCAATAACAACATTATCATGTGATTAACTAGATGCAAGTCAGTCGGATTCAGCATTCGGCAACCCTGGAAGTAACACGTCCTCAGAGTAGGTGCTAATACTAGTGTTAT
Source organism: Xenopus borealis (assembly GCA_024363595.1). Taxonomy (NCBI): domain Eukaryota; kingdom Metazoa; phylum Chordata; class Amphibia; order Anura; family Pipidae; genus Xenopus; species Xenopus borealis. The sequence goes on along the minus strand of CM044442.1, from coordinate 28,947,088 downwards.
GTTTTGATAGCCAAGAATTAGTAGAGTATATCAGTGCTTTATTAGCAGGCTTATGCAGCCATTACACAACAGTAACCTAAACTCTAATGCTCTAAACAGTATAGTAAGTATGCACAGCATAAGTCTTAAGCAAGCATTTGTCATGGAGTACTGAAGACATCAGTCTTTGAAAACAAATCGGTGCTGAAGCCAGTCCTTAAGGTACACACTTGAACCGAAACCAGCCATCATGCGTGATAAATGCAGTGAGGTCTCAGCTTTCCTCATGCAGTAACACTTGATGATAAGCACTCTGAAGATCCAGGGTGGAAAATAATTTTGCTCCTCGGAGTTCTGAAAATATTTCTTCTATGTGTGGCAAGGGATGATTATCCATAACAACTGCTTTATTAGGTTCACGGAGATCAATACACAAACGAATATCTTCAGTTTTCTTCATTGTTAAAATTGGTGAAACCCATTCGGAGGATTCTGATTTTTCAATCACATCTTGCTCTACCAGTTTCATTAGTTCCTGTAAGACAGTCTCCCTTATAGAGTAGGGCAATCACCTCAATTTATCGCATACTGGTTTTACATATGGTTTCAACTTAACTTTGTGCACAAAGTACATTGCACAGCCCAGAGAAGTGTTGCTTTGTGGTGAAATTGTAGACACAGGCTGTGTGGCAGGCACTGGTGATGTTGTAATGAGACCATCAACTAATTGTAGGTTTAAAGAGATCACTTCCAAGTATAGCAGTACCCTTATTCACAATGTAAAAGTTACATTTTGCAGTATTTGATTAAAATTGTGCAGTCACGAGCAAGCAACCAAGCACAGGAATTGAATCCCTTTCCTTAGCACACATATTCTGTATGTCTGCTAGCTTTAGCTTTCTGAACACTTGACAAACATAAGGGCAACTTCATGTTTATGCTGAGATTTTTTTATTTAAAGGGATACTGTCATTGGAAAACATTTTTTTTTTCAAAACACATCAGTTATTAGTGCTACTCCAGCAGGCTTCTGCACTGAAATCCAATTCTCAAAAGCACAAACAGACTTTTTTATATTCAATTTTGAAATCTGAAATAGGGCTAGACATTTTGTCAATTTGCCAGCTGCCACTGGTCATGTGAGGAGGGAACTGCTTTCTGGCAGGTTGTTGTTTTTCCTTCTCAATGTAACTGAAGGAGTCACAGTGGGACATGGGTTTTTTCTTTTGAGTGCTGTTCTTAAAGAGGTTGTTCGCCTTTGGGACAATAAAGCTAGTTTAAAAGCCCATGTCATAAAAAATGTTTTTGTAATGTATCTTTATTACTTAAAACGATTGATTTCAGAGATACGTACCATAGAAGCTGATCATCTCTGCAAAATCTATCAGTTCTCTCTCCTATGAATCCGAGATTGTGGGACAGTCTCTGTGTAAAAACGACAGGTTGCCATATGAGGAAGTTGAGGATGGAACCTGACAGAGCATGCTATCTCTCTCTCTTGCTTCATTTGCATATTGTTGATCCGATTGGCTTAATCTTGCCAGCCAATGGAATTGAAGATATGCAAATGAAGCAGGAGAAAGCGCTAGCATGCTCTGTACAGAGTCAACTTCCTTATATGGCAACCTATTGTTTTTTCTTGTTTTTTTCACAGTGTCAGCGATCCCAAAACACAGAAGAGAACTGAGATTTGGCAGAGATGATCCATAGATTCTATGGTATGTATCTCTGAAAGCAAACATTTTAGGTAATAAAGATAAATGACAAAAACCTTTTTTTATGATGTGGGCTTTTAAACTAGCTTTATTGTCCCAAAGGTGAACAACCCCTTTAAATCAACCAGGCAGCTGTTATCTTGTGATATGGAGCTGTTATCTGGTTACCTTCCCATTGTTCTGTTGTTAGGCTGCTGGGTAGGGGAAAGGGAGGGGGTGATATCACTCCAACTTGCTGGACAGCAGTACAGAGTGATTGAAGTTTATCAGAGCACAAGTCACATGACTTGAGGCAGCTGGGAAATTGACAATATGTCTAGCCCCATGTCAGATTTCAAAATGAAATATAAAAAAATCTGTTTGCTCTTTTGAGAAATGGATTTCAGTGCAGAATTCTGCTGGAGCAGCACTGATGCATTAAAAAAAAAAAACATTTTTTCCTGTGACAGTATCCCTTTAAAGGGGAAGGAACAGTTAAAACTAAGTAAGCCGTTTCAGAAAGGTCTACATGAATATATTAGTAAAACCTCAGAATAATGCTGCTCAGAGTCCTCTGTCAAATGAAACACCACATTTCTTTCCTTCTATTGTGTACACATGGGCTTCTGTATCAGACCTCCAGGGTTTGGGCTTGAGCATACTCAGTGTGCTCCTCTCCCACTCCTCCCCTCCCTGCTGTAATCTGAGAGCAGGGAGAGACAGGGAGAGACCCAGGCAGGAAGTGATATCACAGAAAGCTAATATGACAGGTGCTATCCTAAACAAACAGAGACAGAGCTGTTTAATCAGGTATGGAAAAGTATTCTAAAGAATAAGAATTACATTCTAGCTTGCACTGTTGTGGCTAATCTATTAACAATAAACTGCCTTGGTAGCTTTCCTTCTCCTTTAAGTACTATAACTCAAAGAAAATGTAACACTAAAAAATATTTAGTAAAAAAATCTATTCATACCCTGCACTACCATGATATAACTCTGCTTCCGATTGTCTGCATAAAGGCGATGGAGAGACATTCCCTCTGCAAGATCAAACATGCAACACTCAACATCTCCTCCTAGCCGACTTCTGCCCAAACTGGAAGATCAATGTTACTGCTGTAAGGAGGATCTTTTCAACTGCTTAGTTTTAAATCTCCATCTTCATTTAATTCAGGTACTGGGAGGTGGTGTGTGTGGGCAGTGTGCTTCAGAGATAAATCAGTCTGATGCACAAAACAGGGCAGCCGAAAAATCCTCTGTGTAGCTATAACAATTTATCTTACAGAGGGAATGTCACCCCATCACCTTTATACAGAAGACCGGAAGCAGTTATATCATGTTTTTTTTAAATAAAGCATTGCAAGTGGCAAACTTTGTGCAGGACAGAGCTTATCTTAGTGCAGGGTAGAAAATATTTTTTACCAAATATTTTTTAGTGTTACATTTATGTGTGCCTTTGTCAGTACTTGCACAGCAAAAAGGCTAGTGAGAACATTTGAGAAGCAAGACTTTGAAGATGAAGACATACAAACTGAGCAGCTGCTCATTAAGATTGCCCAGAAATATAAGGTCGCAGGCATGCCCAGTAATTAAGACTAGATCTGTTATGCACCTTACTAACACCTACACTAGTCAACACCACCTGTTTCATGTTTTACTCTTGTCTGTGATATTAAAGGCACATTGAAAAAGTGAACGTTGCTTTATTTTTTAATTATGTTCAATAGAACATACTTAGGTAAAAAAAATATATACGATAACAAGAATACTATTTCTAATGCAGTTAAACACAATATAATTGTACAGGTAAGGGATCCCTCGTTTGGAAACCTATTAACCATTTTAATTCTAATTTTTAAAACTGATTTCTCTCGAATAATAAAACAGTACCTTGATCCTAACTTCCTAACTATGCCACATTAAACCATATTGTTGGCAAAACAATCCCATCGGGTTTATGACATGTTTAAATGATTTTTAATAGACAAAAGGCATGGAAATAATCACCAGGTCCCAAGCATTCTGGATATTAAATTATATACCTTTATTTAAAACTGTTGTTGCCTTGTTGATGAAAATATTGAAGAAAGACATGATAGTGATGTTTTGGGGGTTTTCTGGAACATGCTTCAAGCCAGTCTGTGGCAACATCACTTTGAATTAATAAAAGAACAAGAGGGAAAACAATGTGCAAAATCTATACCCTTCAATGTATAACTCAGATGCTTACTATGCTAGTCCTGCATTTGAAGGCATCCCTTTATACTTCTGTCCTTGATAGCCTCTGTATAAGGTCCATCCAACAGTAGAAATTTGCAGTTTAGATTCCTGTAAATCTAGAAATTACAAAAATTACTTTATAGACTAGGTAGCAGTCATACAGCAGATAGTTCTTCTGTGGAACTTTAGAGAACCCAACAACATATAGTATCACATACAATAAGCTGATTTAAAAGTAATTTAAACAAAGTCCCCTAAAAGACACTTTGTGATCTGACCTTGACTATTCTGTAGATTGTTTTATGGATTGTTTATTTTAATAACTCTACAATTCTGATATTTTCTGTATTATAAACACAGTAGAAAGTATTCCAGACAGAATGAGAACAGTACATCCCAACCCTAATTGCTAGGGGTATACTGATCCTAAAAGATAATATTTATTAAAACTCACCCATTCCATTTGACATTGATTTATTAGTTCATTAATTTTAACAATTTTCATTGCATGGTAACTTGCACAAGGCTTCTAAGAGAACACACTTAACATACTTCTCATACTGTCTGCTACTACACTTGCTTGAATGCCCAGTTAAGTGTTGGATTATGTTTCTTAAAGGGTCTCCTGGCTCAACCTTCTCTTAAACTATAGAGAACTTGAATCCATCTGTTAAAATTTCCCTGTGTGCTCTAGGGCATATCATTATTCCTTATGCTCTTTTGTGTTGCACTTGATGTCTGTCTAGAATAAAGGAACAGGCTGTACACCAGCAATGCACACCATTGCCTGTTTGCATTACAATAGTAAAATAGGTTAAGCATTAAAATTTCTATGTACTTACTAATCATTTTTTCTAACAATTAAGACATAGACTCCTAAACTTTTTATCTAAAGATCTGAATATAATAAAAGGAATGAAAAAAATCTCCGAACTGTGCATTAATAACCACGAAAACCTCAAAAACCCTCTAAAAATTTAGGTTTTTCAGATGAAAAAAATTGGAAAACCTCTAGAAGTCCAAATTGATTAAAAGTTGTCTAATTAGATCAGTGCAGCTCCCACTGACTTCTATAGCACCTCGATAACTTTTACATGGTGAAGTTTGGCCTTAGAGGTTTTCGTGGTTTTTACACTTACTGTAATAAATATCAAATTTTTAGAGCTTTTAGGAAATATATGTAAACCACAATTTTTTAAAGATTTGTAGAAAAAACTAAATATGATTTTTAGTAATTGAGCACCTTAGTATCTAGAAATGAATAAAACATCCTCTTTTTCTTTCTAGTTAATAAACAATATTGGCCCATTAGAATGGATTCTAAATACTCCAAGTCATCACAGAGTTCATCATGGTATGTTACAATTTTTTTTATAGACCAGAGTCTCTGAAAAGATTTTGGTAGCACTTGCTGGCCAGTGATTTTTGCTATGTTTGATGTATTTGTCCTGCCTTTCCCACACTCTGAAACTGTCCACTGATCTTTCTCCTAAACATAATTCCTGTCTACATTGAATTTGACTTCATCTTGTAATACATAAATATTCAAGTCCTTTTACTAAAGAAATAGTAATATGTGGACTATGGCTTCATCAGTAATCTTAAGGAGAAATATCATCCATAACCAGATAAATTATCTGCATAACACCTGCAAAGCTAACAATGACATACCCAAATTTTAGGTAATTGTCAAATCTTGCACTGTGCAATCACATCTTATCAAAAGGTAGAATAGGAAGGAAGCACTGCAGATATCCCCAGACCTATAATCATTTCCCACCACAATGTAGCATTATTAGTATTGTTAGCAGTAGTAGTAGTAGTAGTAGTAGTGGTAGTAGTATTTTGAGAAAATAATTTTGGATCAAGGAATTCTATTTTTAATAACAAGAAGACAGTATATGTGGAGAGTTTCTAAATGTCGGAACTCTCACAAATCATTGTAGGATACTGTTCACTATTTAATGAATGAAGAAAAACATGAACATTCAGTTAAAGTGGGCAGCTATCCGAACACATGTATGTTTGTAAGATTCTGGGAATTCCTTTCCTGAAGTGGCAAGTAAATATACATGTCAGATACCTATCAGGCCAAAATATGCTTAACAGTTAAAGACTTGATTCTGCTACAAAAACACATTCTTAAAAAGTAAGTGTATGGGTTGAACACATCTAATAATATTTCAATAGTTACATAACCATAGTAGGCGCTCAACCATTTCATGGGGAAATTCTATATATTTTCACAATAGCTTTGAGTCCTGTTTTCATCCTGTGTTGGATAAAAAGTAAGAACATTCTTGAATTCTACAATGAGGGTTTTCCCATTAACAGGTTACTGCCAGTTGTTAAATGCAAGCTTCCAATGATCTATTTATTTAGGGTAATATCACACAGGGAAATCTCTGGCATTTTGTCATCCAAAAATTTTCCTGCTCTGTTGGAGGGGATCAAGAGATTGGAAAGTGCCCCCTTCTTTTTCCATAAGTTGCCTATTGAAAAACAATAGCCCAAAAAAACTAGTGGTACTACATCGATGAGTTCCTGTCACTTGACCGAACATGGTGTGTAAGGCTATTCCCATTCACTGTTGAGTAGGGTGTGATTTAGTGCATTTACTGAGCGAGAAAATGCAGTGGTGACAAAATGTAAGGCATCGTCCAGTGTGCCATTACCATGTACCCATTCTATATATAAAGCTCTGCTCTAGTCTTTATGCATGAATTAAAACCATGTATTAGAATCAAACAAACCATCCATCATATACTCCTAAAAGTGTGACAATTATTCTAATATGCTTCTCTAGAATTAAACCATGAGTTTTTTATGTGGAGTTTTCTGAGGTGGCACCTTTTTTACACTTACTGTAGATACACATATTTGCATAAGATCATATCACAGTTTTATAAATATGTACTAGTTTACACAACTTTAAATGGCTATGTATGGTGTGTTTCAACACCCATGTTTACACTATTTTATAAATATGCCTATTTCTAATAATAGTAATCAGAAACTGTGAAACCTATATATATATATACACATATGTATTAGTTATAGACAAACTAATGTTTGCTACATGAAGGCTATATAACTTTTTTTTCAAGTGTCAATGTTAATATTACAGGCAGAAATCCATATTGCATTGATTCCAACTATGGAGGTACTCTTATAATTTGGGATAGGATCTTTGGTAAGTAATAATTATATATACATATATTGCTCATGTAGTAGTACAAGTTACCCCTTGCTCAGATCAAGGGAATGGTACCTGAGGTCCCCCCACACACAGTTAGGACACCCTCATGCTCTTAAAGGGATATTGTCATGGGAAAACATTTTTTTTTTCAAAACGCATCAGTTAATAGTGCTGCTCCAGTAGACTTCTGCACTGAAATCAAATTCTCTTTTGCGCTTTTGAAAAAATGGATTTCAATGCAGAATTCTGCTGGAGCAGCACTATTAACTGATGCATTTTGAAAAGAAAAAAAAAATTCCATGACAGTATCCCCTTAAATCTCAAATGCAAAAAGACCACTTTGCATAGAATTGCTGTTGCTCAAAAGGCAAAAATGTGATTAGTCTAAATCTGATGTGCTTATATCATTCATTATTATTAAGATAGATTCAGGCACTATGATGCCTTCATAGTATGACTAATGCTTACTTGACAGTAAACAGTTGGACTATTCTGGCCCACCCAATAGAGTAACAGGACTTGAAATAGCAAGGCTGGAAAAGGACAATATAAGCATGCCATCATTAAGTGGGTTTTTATTTATTATTTTACTCAGGCTATGTCAAGGCTGGGTCCAATTATATTCCATAATTAATTCACATATTTAGCCAAAGAAGTCAGGAACTGTATTTCTTAACTACTTTCCCAGAGTTTCATTTTTTATTCCCTAAAATGTAAATGTTTAGGATATAGGGCTGCTTTTTGGTCAAACTTACAGTACAGTATATAAGAGTTTGACTAAAGAACCTAACTTGTTCTGATTAGACAAAGAAATACCACACAAAATAGGGTGGCTGGTTGGCCTCAAACCTAAAGTCTCACAAACCTTTTACCATCCAACTAGAACAAGTTTATAGAACCTGAAACAGGTCTTAGGCAGCTACAGATATAAATAATTTTAGGGAAAAATGGGAAAGTGGTTTTCCAGTTCCTTACCATTTCTTTGGCTAAATGTGTTCATTGATTATGGAATATTATTGCTCTCAACCTTGAGAGCATAAAGTTTGCATAAAATAATAAATAACAACCCTTTTATTTATCAATTTTCAAAACCAACCAAAAATGTGTTGAAACTGACCACCTAGAATATAAAATTTATTATACACCATCTGGAATCCAATTTGCAATTACAGCCAAGGCACACATTGTATTTCAGCTGTAATTGTACAAATAATGCCAAAATTGCCTCTGCTGTGGATTTTTTGGAAGACATAAATACTGCTATTAACAGCCATTTGATTAAAAAGCAATAGGCCATTAAAAGGGTAAAACAAATACTGTGCGTATATACTGTATAAAGGCAAACATCATGAAGAATTAGCTTATATTCTACAATATTTAACTAAATATACATGTTTATGGATATAATTATTAGTATTTGTTAGTAATGGGCAAATTTATTCGCATGGGGCGAATTCGCAGTGAATGTCCGCGTTCAAAATTCGCCCATCACTAGTATTTGTGTGTACTATATGTGCTTTGCATATTAGAGGAGAAAGCACACTCAGATTCCATCTAATTCAATAACTTCTCTCCTGCAATAAAGGCTAAATATTACCCCAGTTAAATTTTTATGACAGATACATGTCCTTACAGTGACTAAACTACTATAGAGTACAATATATCAACAATATTTTCCTTCAATAGGCATTAGCAGATAAATATAAAATTTTAATTTAAGCTGTTTAAATGTCAGCATTTTTCTCACAATAGAAACAGAATAATACAGACTGCATATCTGAGGTTTCTCTTAAAATTATGGAAGAAATGCTGTACCCCTGGCTGCTTTGTGAAATTATATAGTAACGGTAACATTAAATACCGATATATTTTATTTCACAACAGGAAGCAAATTGCTTGGCTGCTAGATGGGGAAAGGAAAAATAGATTTATAAGGGATCCTTTACTAAAAGGCACAAGCAGTAAAGTGCAAAATGAAATAAAGAATAATATGCTTCTGCTCAAATTGCACCCCATTTTTTGAGCCAACTCAACTCACCTTATAGTCACATCCTAGTGATAGGCAAAATTTGTGACCAGGTTTCACCATAGAAAAATGCCCATGGACTTCACTTTGGTGAAGCAAATGGGAAAGATTAGACCATCACTACATCCTACATATGCTTCATTTGAAAGGCATATTGAATAGTAATAAGAATGATTTCTCCTGTTATATAATCCTTTGCTAATTTACTGGACAGCAGTGAAACATTTTAAATACCTCTTGAAAGAAATTCAATTCTTAGCAGTTTTATATTATACTCAAACTCTCCAGAGCAATAAACTGCCTAGCATAGCAACATTCTTTTGGCAGCTTAATATTTAATAAAAGAATTTAAATTTTGTCCTGTTAAAAGTAGCACATAGCGTAATTATGTGCTATTAAGTTGCAATTTAATGCAAGACTTCTGTGCAGTTATATGATTACTCATGCAAGGGCTAATCAATTTACAGAGCACAAATACCAGCCATTTGTGAAGCTGATTCTGATACTTGGCATTACAACGTCTAGAGCTTGAGAATTTCTTTCTGGCTCCTGACTGACTGAGCTGCAATCAGCAAGCTGAAATTATATATACAAGTGATAGATTACTTTATCCTATAAATATATTTTAAAGTGACTATTTATACCTTTTTGTTTATTTAACAACACTCGTATAGGGCAAATAAAAGTTCAGTAAATGAGATTGTACAGTTGTATAAATGACTTTGAGTGGAAAATTAATTACTAAAATTAAGAGTATGCCATCAGGGAGCGTTTGAGCTGTTTTCATGATGTATGTTTTCCTTTTCTTTCTTAAAGGAACTTTTGTACCAGAGAAAGAGAAAGTTTTGTATGGCCTAACACATCCAATAAACACATTTGAACCTTTTCAAGTCCAGGTACAGTAAACAGGGTATTATTAAGTGTGGAGGGGCCCTGCTCCTTGAATATATTGATTGAGAACAAACTTAAAGTGAATTTGTTTAGACATGAACAATGACTCCCACATTGGTATTCACAAATTAAGTGGTGGTAAAATGGGACATTGTTATCAAGAATAGAGGTTATAAGTGTGAGGAAACATCATGAGTGCCAATGTTTAAAATTTGTTTCCACCAATGCTCTGTCTCAACTTAATGCTAGTTGTTCTGCTATAGAGGGCATCATTCATTATACCTTTGTGTTTAGCTCTGTGAGGGTCCAATGTTGGAGCAGTGCCAACGTGCAATAACTGGGAAAATAACAGTCATATACAGTTCTCCTGGAATTTTAGTAATTTATTTCCCCCAATAAAGGTTTGCCTTGTCCAAATAAAATAAAAATCTATAATATGGTAGAGCAGTTCTTGATAACAGCTAATGGAGATATACTGTAGAGGCACTATCCAATCCTACTTTATTGCTCATATCCCCATTAGTATACAAGAACTTATTATTATGAAGCATGCATTATCTCTTACAAAAAACATTAGTATGAAGTGATGATCTACCATGTTAACTATTTTAAGCCAAGCAGTGCCAAATAATGTGACAATACCAACGCCTTACAAATATCACTGAAATTATTATTAATATTTATATGATCATAAATCATTGCACTATATGATTCAATTCAATGTGTTGCACATTGCAGTGCAAAATAAGTTTACATCTTAATTGCCTTTCCAAAATTCTCATGAGTTTCCCTACACTTGTCTTATGTCAATTTATCACCCTCCCTGTTGATTTCATACAAGATTTGGCTGGAATACTAATGCCTTGCCTTGCAAACTGCCTCATTTACTTTGGGGAATTTGATAAATTACATTTCATGCCGGCTTTCTACACATGGTTCCATATGCTTGATGTTTATAAACATTAATAGAGATCTCTTATCAGAGAAAAGACACAGTGTTTGTATGAGCAATCATAAGATGTAACATTGTGTGTGTCTTTCCATAGATACAGCACTGTGTCCACATTTGGAACTCTTTCTGGGAGACCCCTGGATTCACCAATAAATTATCTGTTATATTTAATGGGCCAGGTTGGGGACCCGGTAAACCTCGACTTGGCCTCCCAGAAGAAATTCCAAAGGTACAGTTAACAATTAAAATCTTCATATGGTCAAATAAAATTGTGTAGGTTATTGAAGCAAAAAAATTGCATACATGACATACCACCAGAAAAGGTGCTGCTTGCATGTTCAAATGTACAAATGCAAAATTTTCTAATGATTTTCAGCTGTCACCAATTATCACCGATGATGTATTACTGGAGCAGCAAAGACACAATGTCACATGGAAACATGTTTTTTTCCCAAATAGTGCTCCTCACACAGAATCCTGTGCTGAAATATACACCAGACTGATTTTTTTTTTATTTTATTTTGAAATGTAATATGAGGCAATTCATTTTCTTACATCCCCAAGTGCCCTCAGCTTTGTGACTTGTCCTTATATAGGCTTCATTATGTCTTTACTGCTGCATAGAAAGTTGGAGGTATGTCAGACTTCCCTCTGCTCCCCAGAAGCTGATATCATGCAAACAGAGGCAAATTTGGTTATTATTAAATAATGGGCAGATAACAACATAGCAGCTCTTCTGGACATCATTAAGAAGGTGCTTGAGCTGATAGGAGCTCCATGTTTCTATACTGCTTCCTTTACCCTGGTTTGAATTAAGATTAGTGCATGTGATACACTGCCTTCCATTCTGAGAAGTAAGCATGGCAGTCAGTTAGTGGGGTTTAAAATCCTCTACCACTAGTAAAAACAAATCAGGTAAAAAATAGGATAGAGCTTAATATTTTCTTGCTGGAGATTGGTACATATTTCTGGAGATACAAAAGGAAAACAACAATTAACAACCCCAAAAATGTATCATTCATTGTATAAACTTGTTGACATCCTAAAGAACATGGTGCTATTAGAATTATTCTTTAGAGGTTTTTTTTATAGCAGTTAAAGTAAATGTGTAGCTATATTAATATATTTTTAAAATGTTAAAAATAAAATGCATGAATCATCATTATCATTTCAACTTGTAGATCACGGGTGAAGAAAAACCTTACAACCCCAAGTCATCAATATATATTCAGTGCTATGCAATTATACATTTCCTGCTCTTGCTTGCTGTCTATGTGCATATGTTTGAAGCCAAACTGGTAAGTACTTATTTGACATGTATAATAAATTTTGCAAGTTTGACCCTTTGTCTTAGACTTTGGGATATTTAGAATTCGAGTAAGGCCATTTTTATTAATCCTATAATTCCTGGAAGATGGCCCCCTTTTTTTTCTTTGAATACAGTCCCAATGTCCAAATATCTCTTTTTAATTAATTAATTAATTAATTAATTAAGTTTATTAGTTAATTTATTTACAATTTTCCTAGTGCTGGGCAACCCTCTGGAAGTGACATGACAACTGGCACATTTAGAATATATGCTCTGATAAAATATGTAGATTTACAGCATACTCTTAGGGTGTTATTTACTAAACTCTTTTTTACTAATTATTTTTTTCTGGTCTGAGTTTTAAAAGGAAAAATAATTTTTTTTTGTAGAAAGAATTTAATTTGTATATTTTTATTAAAAGTACCCTATCTCAAACCTGCAAACCTGCATGTAGATGTCAATAGCAGATTAGAACATATCAAGTTATTGATGCTGAATGCTTAAACTGGCTCTATCCTGTGGGTATCAAAGGAGCACCTTATTCAGTAAGGTTCCTCTGCATAAATCTGTAATAGAAAATTTTCTTCTAATATCACTTAGGGGCAAATTTACTATTATTCCCCATAATTAGCTCGACCAAATTCGCAGTTCGATAAGCATTCGACCATTGAAAGCTTATTGAATTGTTTTAGGCTATCATTTTGCTCACAATATGACTTCTCGATTAATTTGTACAATCAGATACCGATCGTTTTATTTCACGAAAAAATCGTGAAATTTCATTTGAGCGTCCGAAAAATTAGTACGATTGAAACGATCAAACGCTCCGATCATACGAATGGTAGCCTCAGAAGCCTATGGGGAGCTTCCCATAGGCTTCTATTACAATACGGTAGGTTCAATCTGGCAAAGTAGGCAGTCGAATAATTTTTTAATTTTAAATCCTTCGACCATCGAATGATCGAATTATCGAATATCCAATCATTCGATCTATTCGATATTCGATGATCGAAGAGGCCAAATTCGCATATCCGATTTCACAAAAAATGAATTTCGTAAGTCGGCCCCTTAGTCTATATGGGTAAATTAGTTCTTCCCTTCTTTGTTTTTTATCTCCCAAACATGTTAACCATTTTTTTTTTTGTTTTTTTTAAATGCCTCAAATTTCAGAACTTTAATAATTAACCCATTAATAAATTCAGTGACAATCGTGATTTTATAGTTTGTGAGTTTAGTCATGGTTACAAAAACCTCTAAAAACACTAAAATCTGACCTATAATAAATAAGCCTCTGAGTCTATGAAAGAATTTATTTTAGTGCAGATGTATCAAAGTGTGAATTTAGAACTAACCACAATAAAACACACTCGCTTTCTATTCATTCTATTCATTAGGCATCGCTAGCATAACTTTGCATTACCTGACGAAGTAACGGTAGCGGAACTTCGCTACCATTTGCCTCCCTGAGTGCAACTTTACATTTTAGTGAATTTGCGTATCGCTGGTGAAACTATGCCTGGCAATGTGCGGCGAAGCTGTCGATGGCACCTTTTAAAAGCATCAATAGAATCAGCCATCACAACATCACATTCCACAACCTCACTGTCCTCACTGTGAAGAACCACCTA
>CM044442.1:28904215-28916889 GCA_024363595.1 Xenopus borealis | reverse complement strand
AGAAAACATTGCCAAGAACAGCAATAAAATACATTCCCTGCTCAATTGGTTAAGCCATACCGTGCCCCAGGAGCAAAGAAATTGCATAATAAGACATTGGTATTGAACTCCAATGTACCCCAGATCCATCCTCGCACCATGTAATGGGTCATTTAGGTTAGCTGCTCTTTAAGTGTGTATCAGATCCTAGCAGTCACCCAGCCCAGAGATCTATATCCATTAGGGTTACTCATTCCCTGTGAGCAATAACTAGAACATATCCTACTGCAAAGCAAACTAGGAGCACATACTGTAGGTACAATCCCAGCAACAAGTAGTGCATAGTTTATATTAGTTGTTGCTTAGGGAAATCATCTATAAAGCCCCGGCAGCTCACCAGGTCTGTGCTCGACTTCCCTTAGGGCTATATGTTCCCGGTGAGCAATAGCTTGAGCATATCCTGCAGAGCAACAAAGAAGCCTGCAGATATAATCACATCATGTGATGCATAGCATAGATTAGCTGCCACCTAGAGCAAGCATGTATCAGGGCCTAACAGTCAGCCAGACCTGTGCTCTACATTCATTAGAGCTACTTGTTCAGGTGAGCAATAGCCGGAGCATATACTACAGAAAACAATAGGAGCACACAAATACACTCACAACAACATGTAATACATAGTTTAGATTAGCTGCCACTTAGAGCAATCATGTAGCGGGGCCTAGCAGCCATCCAGACCTCTGCTCTATATTCAATAAGGCTACTAATACGTTATTGGCCCCCCACTTTCATGGGCGTGAATATAGAGGTAAATGAATAAAGATGTGTTTATGATCTTTTACTTGTATGAGTAGGGGATCCATCATCCGGAAACCCATCATACAGAAAGCTCAGAATCCGCAAAAAAGGAAGATTATATCATACTTACTATGATCTTCCTTTACTGGACAAACTCCATCTCAGTACACATTGAAGCCAGAACATACAGTATACAGAAAAACCAAATAGGAGCACATGGATACAATCATAGCAACATGTATTATACCTTTTTTGATTATCTGCTGTTTGGAGCAAGCATATATCATAACCTAGCAGCTACCCAGTGATCCATATTCAATGGATCTACTGATTAAAGTATGTAAATGGCCTAAACTCAGCACCCTGCATGTCAGTATACATATATGTCAGCATAAGAGCATGCTAACCCATTTGACTATTTGTATTAGGGCTACTGGTTTCAGGTGGACAAGCAACCAGAATCAAGCCAGTGAAGGAAAGCATATCACTACAATGCATGCAAACGGTTAGTTAATCTGCAGATCAGCGTATAACCGCTCTCCTTACCTGCTGTTTATTATGCAGGGCTGTAAGCAGACCCTTACTGCCCTGTATTTTAGGACACTCTCTGCATCCATTAGGAGGTTCACTATTAACAGGAATATTGGCCTCACCAGTTTACTGACCACAGCAGAACTTACCTGAGGATTCTGAAGCAGCAATCTTGTCTGCTGAGTTAGAGAGGGTGGGTCATCTCCCCTTGCTATAGCTGGGAGTTGCCCTGCAATCACTTGATTAGACTCAGTTGGTGTCAGCACTAGTGATGGGCAAATTTATTCACTAGGCGAGAATTCGAGGCGAATTCCCGTGATTCGCTGCCGGCAAATACATTCGCGAAACTCCAGCAAAAATTTGCTTGCCGAAAATTCTCTGTGTAAAAAAAAAACGAGACGCACACCGAAAATTACGTGACATGCGTCATAAGCGACCCGCGTCAAAACGTGACGCGACCTGTTTCACGAATTTCGCTGGAAATTTGCTCATTTTTCGCCAAAACGGGATAGATTCGCCCATCACTAGTCAGCACTCAGCTGATGTATGCATAGGCAGGTAACCAAAAGCAACTGCTGAGGTTATACAGAGGCAAATTGGCTAATTAGTGTTTTTGCCTCCTGCCCGGGCCCGAGTTGCTGTTATATTGGCTAGATCCCATAGAGCAACTTTTGTTTTTGTCTTTTTTGATTTTAACATTTTAATTACACCCCCCCCCCTCGGAAAGACTGCAGAAGGAGGCAGTTGGCCATAACCTGCCTCCATTAAAACATAAAAGAAAGAAAACAGGAAGCAGTAAGGTTCAGGCCTCTAACTAATTTTGCCTAACTAATTGCCTCCTCCCTCGACCATCTGTAAAAAATGGGGTTTTAGGGGCCACATACATCACTGCCACTGGACGCCGTTTGGGCAGGTTGGGAGGGCACATGGATGGGGCGACAAGCACTTGCCACCAAATGTTCTGACAGCAGTATAGGGAGGCAACTGAAACACAGGCAGACAAGGAGTAGCAAACATTGCACATCAGTGCCTTACCTGATCCGAAAGCTGAAGCTCAGAAGACTCCAGATATGAGGAAGTGTGCTGGGGAACAAAAGGTTCTGTGGACCAAAACCCCCTGTCCCTAGGATTCCTTCATGGCAGGCCTAATGCTTTCCCAAGGTTAAAAAGAAAAAAAAAAAGAAAATAATACTTCCAATGGTTTTTGAGCACATCCCAAAGCAAAAGAGCAGGAAAAAAAGACACCGGTAAGTGGGTGTGGTTGGTCTTTTAAAGGCTTAGGGAGGGTCCTTCTAATGGGAGCAGGGAGGAGGAGCTATCCCAATAGGTACTGACATGGAGTTCGTTTAGGGAAGCAAAATTTCCCTACATGTTTTATATGTGATCTGGCAAGTGACCTGTATGGTGGTAAAACTACTCTGATGTTTCATTTATTCGCAACTGCTTCCTGTCACTGGCTGTTGCTATTCAATTTCCTATCTACTACAGTTTCTAAATTCCTTTCTATTCCTTTCAATTTCACCTTTCCTCAAAGGTATTCCAATTAACTTTATACGCATAATAAATATTACCATAGCAAAGTTTATAATCCTAAATGTACCTGCACTGAACTTCATCTTCTACTTTGTTACACAATTTTTTAATCCGTCTGTAGTAGGATAAAATGATTTATTTGCTATGAAAAAAGTGCAAGAGCTCTAAGGGGCACCAAGTTGCCCCTTTCTAAATGACTTGAGGAGCAGAAGGGCAAAATGAAAAGTTGAAAACATGGAAGCTTCTGTATTTATACTGTAAATCTGCATAGCTCAGATTCTATAAATGAACATATTTAGCATATTAAGTTTCTTTTAGATGAGAAAAAAATGTTTCTCCTATTTCAGTTCCAGATTATCTATTCAGTGTAGTGTAGTTTACATATGAAAAACCATTACATTTAATTTGGCCAATTAATTTCTAGTCTATCAACCAGGTCTTTAATACATCACAAATTTAATCCAATCTGTATATGTACTTCATTTTGTGTTGCTAGGTTAAACCAATGTAGTAATGTCTATTTATTTTGCATACCCAATTCATTGGCCCTTAGGTTGATGACCATTTGTTGCATCAGTGTAACATAGGAGTTTGCATGGAGATGTCCTTCTTCTTTGAGATAAAGGTTATTAATTAATAAATTAATGCATCTGATGAGCTCGCTCTGTCTGATGGCATGTCCAATGTAAACGTGGTGACTTAAGGTAATACTCTTTCCTTTGCAGTAAGACACTTTCCCCACAACAATGAGTCCTTTGAATCCAAGATTATGTTTAAAGTAAAAAAAGAGATGAGTGTTATTTGCCACAGAAAGTTTTTCTCTTTGTGGAACAATGAATCTGGTTGGCAATAATGAACCTAATTTCATGCTGACACTCATGACTGACATCTAGTGAGCTGCAGTAAATATCCAAATTCAAAGTTTTAAAGGGGTTGTTCACCTTTGAGTTAACTTTTAGTATAATGTAGAGAGTGATATCTTGAGACAATTTGCAATTGTTTTTCATTGTTTTTCATTTTTTATTGTTTGTGGTTTTATAGTTATTTAGCTTTTTATTCAGCAGCTCTCTAGTTTGCAGTGTGCAATTTGGTTTCTAGGGTACTAATTACCCTAGCAACCCTGCACTGATTTGAATAAGAGACTGGAATATGAATAGGAGATGGGCTGAATAGAATGATAAGTAATAAAAAGCGGCAATAACAATACATTTGTAGCCTTACAGAGCATTTGTTTTTAGATGGTGTCAGTGACCCACATTTGAAAGCTGCAAAGAAACAGAAGAAAATTGAAAATCATTAAAAAACGATGAAAAATAAATAATGAAGACCGATTGAAAAGTTTCTTAGAATTGGCCCTTCTACAATATACTAAAAGTTAACTTGAAGGTGAACCACCCCTTTAAGCTCTAATAACTTTATTTTGAAATGTTAGTTTGTTTTAACAGACAGCAAATAACTGATCTGAATTGTTCTCGTGTGTCATCCAGTTTAGCTTACTCGTCATTCTAAACATTTTTGTTTATCTTGACAGTTCATCTTCGTATGTGTGTTCGCCTTCCATATTTTCATTATTTACATTCACACAGCCAGCATACAAAATCCACACATTCCTCCGCATATTTAAAGCAGCATTAGCTTTTAGAAAGCAAAGATTGATGTTGTTAAATGCCTGCCTACAACAAAAGGTGGAGCCCAACCAAGTATAATAGGCAACTGCCACACATATTTATTTGTAATGTTAGTATATCCCCCCTCCACGATGAGAAGTTTTTATTCAAATACAATTTAAGAACACACATGTGCAGTATTACTTTTCTATGATTAAGACATTACATATTCATTTTTTCACTTTTTCCTTCCATTACAAAATAGGTGTTAATCAAATTTTTCTTCTTTTATGAGAATCCTTGATCTCACATTGAAGATGTGTTTTATTTAGAAAATGATCTACAAAGCCAGCACTTAGGGGTTACACTGTGCATCCTCTGATAATGGAGTGTGAAGGTGATCTTATTAAGGAAATGCTACAGCATGGCATTAGTAGTGAAGCAGGCAGAATGGACTAACTATTAACAGATGGAAGACACAGTAACTTAACACTGTTTATGGGAAGTTCAAAATGAAGTTCAATATAATGCCTATTTTATACTTTATGCATATTTAGAAGTTGCTCAAAAGACACCAGATGTCTTTGTGTGTGTTGAACACCTGACAATCAGAGACATCAGAGCATCTCAAATTGTGTCCAGTTGGGGAAAAAAGGTTTGGTAAACAAACTAACCTCTGCAGTTGAGTTTTATTGCATTTTAAGACTGTATGAGGATTTTATTGCACTTCTAATGAGCAACTGATATACTAACTGATATATATATATATTTAATAAGAACTGATTTTAAATAGAAATTTTAAATTTAAGAATAGAATTAAGGGATTTTTTCCATAAATCTTGAAAAATTTGTGTTTTTTAAAAGCTCTACAAATATGAGATTTATTAAGTGTAAAAATCACAAAAGGCTCTATGGCAAGATTTCACAAGTAAATGTTGTCAAAGTCCAATAGAAGGCAATAGGAATTGCTCTGATATTATTGGACCATTTTTTATCAATTTAGACTTTGAGGTTTTACGATTTTTTTTTTGCTAGTAATTGTCTGAAAACCTTTAATTTTAGAGGTATTCATATTTTTCTTATGGATCGTTCAGAGTTTTTTTCTCTCACGCTTTTTAAATTCTGATTTTTATAAATTTCATGACATTCATGATTTTAGAGAAAGTGTGTTTAGTCATGGTTTTAAAAACCTCATAAACTACTAAAATGTGAATGTTGATAAATAAGCCTCCATGTCTTTACTAGCAATTAACTGATCAATTAAAAGAACAGCAAGAGGCAAAAAGATGAGTTGAGAGATAAGCAACAAGACTAAATTTCAATTCCGTAACAAACTTCCAATTCAGTATTCCCAGAATGTAAGAAATATGGGGCAGAAGCCACATTCTCCATTCTTCATTCCTCTTTAAACTCCTAGCACTTACATATTTATTCTGTTTTTTTCTACTTGGCCTACTTCTGCTAACCAGTGCGTGTAGAGTTTACAGCTGTAATAGCCCATAGTCACGGTGAGCTTTTTCAGGGTTGACATCTGAATAAGATAGTCTAGTGGATTCCTCTGCTTTCATATAGTTGATATACTACAGTCCTTGTATTGCTGTTTAATATCATTCTACATTCATTTTTAAGGTTTGTGTTTTAGTTGTCCAAATTCTGATTCCAAGAGGCACTTTTTAAGAATGCATTGAACAGAGTGCACATTGATTGTCTAATCAACATTTTCCATTTTATTTACATTTATTTTACATTCTTCAATTTGTAAAAGAAAGCAGCTTCAGAAAGTATTCTAAATTAAGTGCCACTATGCAGTTTGGGCTAAAAATATGTTTGTTTCCATCTTTCCTCAGGCATGACAGCACAGTCATTCTTTACTAGAACTTATGCGAATGAGTGAGCTGGCTTCACTCACAGTTAGAGGCAATGATGTATGAGTCCAGATGCTTTAGCCAATTGACTGTAAAATTGCTGTGCATTTCTGGCAAGACAGCCCACCTAAAGCTTTCACAGTTTCTCAACCTCCTCCCCTACTGCTAGCCTGACACGCCACCTTAGGTAAATCTGCTCATTATCCTCTTCCTGCCTCCTGATTTTAGCCGAAGAGAGAGAAAAACTCTGGAATCTATTAGACATATCTTCCATTGATGTGATTTGCACGTGAATGTGGAAATGTGAGACTTTGGAAAAATCAGCCAGCAGCTGCAGATTCAGGTGGCAGAATCTAAATTTTTTTGTTCAGTGAAATAGTGAAAAGAAATGTCATATTTAAAATGATTTCTAGCTATATGTGTTTTTAATAAACCATTGGGTGGAGCAGAAGAATAAAGTTCATGGGAGAACAATTTACCAGACGGAATTCAGATTTCTAAATTATTTTCAACAAAGGAAACGTAAGCAAATGGTTTGGGTTGGGTGAATAATATACACAAATACACTTTTAGTTAAGTAAACTAAATGTATTTACCCTATAACAAGTCAATATGTACAGATGCAGCCACTTGGATTTGTGAGTTAAATGCGTCATGACTCAGGGTTAATTGAAGAAACTGTGTTATCCAAAGTTATCTTAACTCATTTAATGCATTTAACCTTTTCATTAGCATACCAAAGCTCCATTGTTTTCAATGGTGAACTCTTTAATTGGATGGGATGCAGTGACACAATATTCTGTGCTAAGTGAGATAAATGGGATAGATGAGTTAAGTTATTATGTGTTAAATGCACAATCCAAATTGGCTTCATCTGTATGCTGCCTCCATTAAATAGCCTTTCTGACAGAATTTACTATACATAAATAAATATATAACGTATGCCAATTACAATTCAAAACACAATGCAGAATTTGAAACTAAGGTAAACATTGACTATAAGGAATCAGATAAAAATGTAGGATGACTGGAATTTTATTAGGCTTGAAGGAATTGTTCAGTGTAAAAATAAAATCTGGGTAAATAGGCTGTGCAAAATAAAATGTGTCTAATAATGTTAGTTAGACAAAAATGTAAAAGACTGGAGTGACTGGATGTGTAACAATAGCCACAACACTACTTCCTGCTTTGCAGCTCTCTTCCACTGATTGGTTACTAGGCAGTAACCAATCAGAAACTTGAGGGGGGCACATGGGTCATAACTGTTTGCTTTTGCATCTGAGCTGCATACTAAGGATCAGTTGCAAATTCACTGAACAGTTTTGTTCCATGTGGCCCCCTTAAAAACGCTGACTAACTCAAAGAGACAATTTCACTAAAACGCAAAAAAATTCATGCTCAGGGTGGCGAACGGTAGCAAAGCAGCGCTACCGTTACTTCGCCAGGCAAAGCGCATTTATGCGAGTGATGCCTAATTTGCATACAGAGCAAACTTAAGCGTATAATAGAGGTGTTACGGCCACTACATTACACTACACAAGCCCAGGAAACCTTTAATAAATAAAATAAAGTTGTCCTATTGCCCTAAACATGTGCCCCCTGTATAGCTGAGTTGCCATTTTTCACCCTATAAAAGGTAAAAGATGCCAGAGTTTTTTCAAGTTTTTTTTTTCAAACTCCTATCTATTGTATTGAACTTCGCCAGGTCTGACCTGGCGAAGTAACGTCTAGCTTAAGAGGTAACGCTCAGTAAAATGTTGATTTTAGTGAATTAGCGTACTTCGTCAGTGCGCAACTTCACTTCAGTGCGCAAGTCTATCTACTTCACTAGTGAATTTTCGGCAAAGTTGGGAATTGATGTCACAATGGCAAATTATCCCTAGTGTTAGGCGATTCGCGCTTTAGTGAATCTGCACCAAACAGTGAGCTGCAAAGCAGGAAGTAGTATTCTGTTAGGTTCGGTATCCATTCACTCCAGCCTTTATACATTAAATTTTTGGCTAACTGTATTAGAAACATTTTTTATATAGCCCAGCCTATTTATCCAGTTTTTATGTAATACACTGAACTGTTCCTTTAAATATAAAAGCCAACATAAATATATTATTTCATAACTAAAACAAAAAGAACTGTAGGTTTGTCTTTTTTACCCATAAAGAGGATCACCGCACCAGAGGCCACCCCTTCAGACGAGAAGAAAAGGACTTTCATTTGAAGCAGCATAGGTGGTTCTTCACAGTGAGGACAGTGAGGTTGTGGAATGCACTGCCGGGTGATGATGTGATGGCTGATTCTGTTGATGCTTTTAAAAGGGGTTTGGATGATTTTTTGGACAGACATAATATCAAACGCTATAAGCTCGGGTGAAGGATTGAATACAAAAAATTTGATTTTCAAATTTTTTTTGGGGCTAATTTGACCATTGCATTTTTTTTCGATCGATAGAATCGAATGATTCGAACAAAATTGTTCGACCATTCGATGGTCGAAGTACTTGCCCTTTAAAAATTATTTCGATTGCCTAATTCGCCAGATTAAATTTACCAAGTTGCTATACTTGCCTATGGGAAGCTCCCATGCTCACTTAACTATGTACATAAACTTCAATTTCAAGCTTTTCTTTTTTCACACTTTTACATTTTTCCAGTTGTGCACTTAACCACATCTTACCATATCTTGCCTTATATTATACCCCATACCTGAAAAGAAACTTCTCCAGCCTACCAGAGAGATCATTTTTTTTCTGTGACTGTGTTTGCCCTCAATGTTGCAGGTGCTTGCATGCTTCAAGTCCGCTATTCTAGGTACATTTTGCCTTGCAAAACATACGCCCATGTGCATTCTAACAACCTACAAGACAACCATGTTCACTTTTTTTCAGCAAGTTAAAAATTTCAAATATGTTACTCATTTTAAAGAGATTCTCTCATCTGTTGCCAATAAGCTTCTCAAAACCACCCCTCTATGTAATAATGGGGTGGAGCATTCTAAGGCAAAGCAAGAGTGAGCTCACAATAGTATTACTTGCTTAGACCATGTAGACCATATTGAGTTGCAAAGAGCTGACTGATGGGCAGATTATGTAAAGCCAGATAATATAAAGGTGACTTTTGGTTTTGTGGACCCTCAGTTAATAAACACTACTCATTAATCGTTTTAGCATTTTCATAACTGCTTTATTTTCTCTTTTTCTATAATGCTAATGCTAAATATTGGATGAATAAAATAAATCATTTTTATAGATAATATTACAATATATAACTATAGTTTTTACAATGTTGTTAATTTTCATAATTTAGCTAGCTATTCATTTTTTCTTTTTCAATTTATCTTTTTAATAATTAAATTCACGAGAAAGCATTTTTAACCATTAAGTTTGATGAACAACTATGAGAAGTTTACGAGTGGAATCTTCTCATCCATTATAAGTTAATGTTTCATTCTATTTAGAAACCTATACAAGTAATTATAATACTGGATTAAATAAATTAAAAAAACATTAAAAATCCACATTCTGCTTTGGATTTGCTTTGAATTTTTAAGCAGGTATAAGTACATTTTTCTTTCTTACAAGATAGAACCTAAATTATGTTTAACTTAACAAATAGCTGAACATTTTAATTACAGCTAATGAACTTTTAATGTGCACTGCTTGAAAAATAAAACTATCTAGTACAGTAAAACAGTGAGGCACTGTTGATTTACAAAAGCCGGTCTATTTCTGAAATGGCTGTTCATTTAGTAACTAGCCTACAATTATAAAAACATGTTTTGCTTAGTTTCATTATTGATATACTCATTTACATTAGCCCTTTCTTTATTCATCATGTGTAGCAACAAAAAATGTTGTACTTCCTTATAAATATCACTTTTCATAGTCAAAGAAAGTTCAGCTTTTCCAAGCAGCCATTATAGCACTTGGGGATTTATTAAATTGAAGAAAAAACCCTGATTGCCATGTCTCTTAACTGGGACTTACAGATACTAATGATGCCTAATGCCTCCTCTAAAAGTTCTTCAATGTTTTTCAGTGGTAGTGGAACAATGTTGGTCAACAAATAGTATTAAACATTTGTTTGTAAAGTGTTATATTAAGTCAAAATGTTTTGACTTGAATAATTTAGGTACAGAACAGTATGTCTGTATTAGATTTTCAATCAACATGCAAGTGACAGAATGTTAGAAGCATAGAGGTCAATTAAGTTCATTTAGTTAAACAAATGTAAAAGGTGTATGCAGTTATTTGCTGGTATCAAGGAGAACATTAATGATGCTACTGTACTTCACACAACCCTAGTTTCATTGGAAAAGAAATGGTGCCAAAACCTGTACTGACTATAAAGAACTACATCTTGAATGCAATTATATATGAGAAATGACAATGTTACAAAATGATATTAAAAAAAATAAAATGTGTGCAGATTCCAAAACTAAATATATTATAACAGGGTTAATTTTTTTACCTTTCAAAAAGGAAAAAGAAAATATTTACCCCTACTTTTCAGCTTGGGTATTGGCTGTTTTTATATAGTGACATGGTAAATGGGGTACACACTGACATTGAAGACTATGGGGCAGATTTATAGAAAATCGAATGTGATTTTGTCCACGATTCAAATTTTTTTTTGCACCCAACTCACACATTCAAGTCATTTTTCGAAATCTCGAATGTCTGTAAGTTTTGAATGTAAAATTACGTTTTATTCAAAATCTCAATCAATTCAGGACATTAATTAGATTGATTTGAGGTCAACTCGATCATTAGAGTTGTTTCCCCCAATGTTTTTCATGCAAGTTTTTGACATTCGGATTTTTCTATAAATACTTAAACATTTTATTTAGTTTATCCTAGGCAGAAAAAAACCTCACACAACTCACAAATTCAATTCTTGATAAATACTGTATATCCCATGAGAAAGCAAAAGAGCAGCCTTACTTATTGTCTGCTTCTGAGTGGAGAAAAATGTAAACTTTCTTAAAGGGGAACTACTGTATCGTGAAAATGTAATATGCTGTAAGCTTCATCATACTAAAATAAGAAACTTTCTAAATACAATAAATTAAATGTTCTGGATCATTTCTGAAATAAGTTTATCTTCACTATCCCTCTCTCAACATCTGTTTCTCTTCATTCTCTCTTCATGCAGGAGTTGTATGTAAGATATTCATTGATAGTAAGATCAAATGTATCTTATGGGGGGGATTCCTTTCCCAACAGTTGTATTAGAGTTCACTCAAATAACTGATTCAACAACAAAAAAAAATAACTGTCTTTTGTACACATTCTGCATGTAGAGAGAAGTGATATCTGATGATTTTAATAGAGTGAGTTCTAATACATATTCAAGTCAAAAGGAACCCCCCATAAGATATATTGGCTCTGACTGTTAATTAATATCTGACTCCTGCATAAAGAGAGAGTGAAGAGAAACAGAAACTGAGAAAGGCACAGTGAAGATAAACTTGATTATTTCAGAAATGGTACATAATTTTTAATTTAGTTTTTTAGTTCCCCTTTAATGTAATGACATGTGGAATTGATTAAGGATCAACATGTTAGTCCTTACCTGTTAATCTCCTTTAAAATGATCTCTGCTGCTGTTATACATGAGACACATAGTAAATAAAGAGAAAGATAGCTGTCAGCAAACAGATGGCGATCTGTAGAAGTCTAATTGATCAGCCCCATGGGCCAATTAAAGTGACTGCTATTCAATAACAGCCCTATCTTTTTCAACCCAATTTTCTTCACCAAACCTATCAACATTTCTGCAATGGCATTCACAGTATACCTTTGGCATTCGAAAATCTCAAATTCTCTCTTTCTAGTTTCTCATTTTTCTAAGCAATGATGAATTTCTAGAGAAACGCCACTGCATCTCATTTTGGACGCATGCGTCCATTTTTGGATGACGGCATCCGTTTTTTCAAAGATGAATCGCTGGCATAATTTCCGGTAGCTAAGCATTTCTGTCATAAGTAGTGATGGGAGAATCTGATCCATTTGCAAAAACGTTTGCCAAATTCATTGAAGTCAATGGCTGACAAATTTTTTTGTCCCACATTTTTTTTTCACCTGTTGGAGTCTATGGGCATATTTTTCACACCAAAACCTGGGGACCCTATTTGTAATGTGTTTTTTTAATAAGGGACTCTGTCTTCTCTCCATGGGGCAGCTTTACTAAATGACAGAGCATTGGGAAAGAAAGCATAGGGAGATGCTACTAAATTAACTGGAGATTTAAATAAAATGAAAGAAATACAGTTTCCCATATTCCTGTGACAAAAAGTTTAATGCTCCTTTCAACATTTTGGGAGGTACAGTATGCTGTGGAAAGGACATCATTATATATATATATAT
>CM044442.1:28888236-28903397 GCA_024363595.1 Xenopus borealis | reverse complement strand
TATGACTTGTTTTTGTATTTGGGAATATAATTGTATTGCATGGGTTAATATTGATTCTGATGCAAATTATGAAGTCATTTCCTGTCCATGACCTTTAAACATGTGATATCCGATGGAGGTGGAGATTTATATATATTAATCATTCCTTAATTTAAAGCATTTAACATTGCATGATTTTGATACCAATATGTAAATTAAATTCTCTGTTTCATCCAAGTGAATATCTTGTGGCTTTGTTGAACTGAGAATCAAAATGTTTAATTCATTTTCAGTGAAGCTAAAAATCTCAGATGACGATCCCAACTGGGAAAATATTTTGTTTAGAGACACTAACTTTATATAAACTTTACAATTTATAAACGTTTTTTTTAATATGGATTTTTCTTTTGTTTTCTTTCATATTTCTTCCTTTAATAAATCATGACTATTCAAGGACACACTTCAGAAAATATACCAGTTACATTTTGCCAGTTATATACTATAGTTTAAAGTGGGGATCATCTTAAGCAGCTTTATTTGTTTTCCCAGTTTATTACAACATTCAAAAATGTCAGACCTATTGTATATTAAGGGAACAACGTGATTATTATTTTTGTTCAAGTTATTCTCTGCAAAAAAAACCATCCCAAATATTTTATTGCTTTATTTCTTAAATAAGCTATTTGTGTGTGTGTTTTGTCTAGCTTCTTATTATACTTGATTCTTAAATGTAGTTAACGCAGTAAAACAGCTTCCCCATATCATTTGTAATTTTCTCAGTAACAGTTCTGTCTTCTTTAAGGATACTCAGTGCTGAGATGCCTGAATAATAACATATTTATGTCATTGCTGTGAGGAAATTACCTTACCCTGGTGGTCCAGTGGTGCAACAGGGATGCCCGACAGGCCACCATACGCGGGGACGCCCGATGTGTGGTTCCTTTTCTGTGTAGGCTTAGGGCAAGCGAATCCCCACTTCTCGTTTACTTTATAGTCGTGGCGTGCAAGTTGACGCCGCTGCGCTAGTTGAAGTCAGTGCGTAAGTTGACGCTCTGTGGCACCGAAATTAAACATTTAAAAGGCCAGTTCATTCTGTAGCAAACTGCCTGTGATAGGATCTGTATCCTGGTGGTTCCTGAGCCTTGTGCTAAAGCCTGTTTTGTCCATATCCTGTTTGACCTTCTGTTGTGACCTCTGCCTGTTCTTTACCTTTCTGAATTCTATACTCCAACCTAGCCTGTATATCGACTACTCCTTCTGCCTGATCCCTTTCTGATTGATTTCCCGGTTTTGATCCATGCCTGCCTGACGTTTCTGATATCTGCCTGCCTCGACCCAGCCTGTCTTACCACGAACTTGCTTAATCCTGCTTGTACTGTGACCTTTGGCCTAATAGACTCTTACAACAATCAGCCCCTTTGCCTATCCAGAACCTTAGAAACAGGAATGAAGAAAAAGGGTTTCGCACACCGAACGACAGATTAAAAACGATGAGCTTTATTCATTTCAAAACATTAAAACGATATGTCGGTACAAGCCACATGGAACAGCTCGACGCGTTTCGGGCACAGCTGCCCTTAATCATGAGCACGCTGAAATGAATAAAGCTCATCATTTTTAATCTATCGTTCGGTGTGCGGAACCCTTTTTCTTCATTCCTGTTTCTCTGCATATGGCTTGGGACGCCATGGATTTCCAGCACCCGTTATCCTCATATGGTTTGCCGACTCTCTTCCATTGATCCAACCGTGGTGAGTCTGAGCGTTTTTTTTCCATTTATCCAGAACCTTACCTTTGCACCTCTCGTTTAAGTCCAGGTGGCATCTGAGTAGCTGAGGGCTCCTTCTGAAGCCAAAGGCAGTCACTTAACTGGTGAAGCACGAGACTAGACCAGGGTGCTTGGTACTGGTTCTGGAGTTGGGTGCCGACCGTGACAATTTCATTATATTTTATTGGAACTCAATTCATATTCGGTTTAAAATTAGATTGTTTGTTAAACATCTACACTCTTGTAGCAGCCCTACATGAAAAACTCTTTGTTGAATGAAATGATTGAGAAATTGTTACTGCATTGAATAATTTACAAACATAGTTAAAGGAACAGTAACACCAAAAATTTAAGCGTTTTAAAGTAAAGAAAATACCATGTAGTGTTGCCCTGCACTGTTAAAACTGATCTGTTTGCTTCAGAAACACTACTATAGTTCATATAAACAAGCTGCCACATAGCAATGGCGGAAATTGAAAAAAGGCTACATGGCACCGGATAAGTAATGGATAACAGTTAACATTATTTCTACAGAGCTTATCTGCTATCTGCTATGTAACTTGAGCCCTTTCTCCTTTGAATTGCTGCTCCCTTTGCTACACAGCAGCTTATTTATATAAACAATAGAAGTGTTTCTGAAGCAAATACAGCAGTTTTACCAGTGCAGGGCAACACTGTATTATATATTTATTACTTTAAAATCATTTCATTTTTTGATGTTACTGATCCTTTAAACAAAGTTTAACATATTGATATATACATGGAACACACTATTCCGTAATTGAACCAATATAGTCATTATAGCAAGTATAAGTATAGAATCCTTTATCCGGAAACTTTTTATCCAGAAAGTTCTAAATTATAGGAAGGCCATCTCCCATACACTTAATCCAGACTAAGCTGCATGAATCCATACTAGAAGCATAACAATCCCATTGAGTTGAGGTGCTATATACTGTACCTACAACCGCACTCACAGTTCGTGTAGTAAAGTGAAAAAAAGGTGGATTTATTACATTTTTCTGACCCTGCATTAGAGCAGTCATCAGGATGGGGCTGAAATGTTGAATAAATCCACCTTTTTTCACTTTACTACAAGACTTGTGATTGTGGTTGTTTTTTCAAAGATATAAATATGTATATAACATTGCATAATACTATGGTACAGCTTTCTATTCCAGAGAGAAAGGAGAGCTTTCCCAAACAAGGCATTTCGATTATTTCCTGACATACTGTATAACATGAAATGCTGCGGTTAAAACACTCCAGATAAGTAGTAAAAAAATATGGCTTAGTTTTCATGAAACTATAATATTTCCGCATCCCACTCCTTCATCATAATTCTGTTTCTCCCAGCTTCTTATTGTCCTTTTGGCTAACAAAAGCATTTTAACTTGTGACCTTCTTGAATGTTCCCCACCCTCTAGACATATTTCTTCCCACCTACCTTATTTGTCAAAGAGCCATTACTTGAAATAAGTACTTTCCAAAGTTTCACTCTCTAGAGCTTTCTCTTCCTTTCCAAAACACCTACTCCCCATTATCTTACAAGGACTGAATTAACAGTTGCTTTATTGTCTTTTCCTGGACTTTATTAACCTGTTGAAAGCACTTCAGCAACAGTTTGTGCTTACATTTTAATAGTAAATGTATCTTTAAATAGATTTAAAGCCCCATTCTTTATTTAATATCATTTAATGATAAATTAGTATGTTAGCAAAACCCTTACCAATTAGCAAATTAAATGTTTCTGTTTCCTGAGATGACTCACAAATTGCAAAATGTGAAATGTTTCGGTAAAGTAAGTCTAGACTAAAATCAAAATGAACATTATATGCACACATGCTTAATTTTACTTTGGCCTACCTACTTTGATTTGTTGGCCTATGATTGTCTTCCTGTTGTGGGAAATTAAAGGAAAGAATGTGCATTCTCAGCTCATAGGAGAATCCCAGAGCATGGAAAGCTCCAGTCTTTTTATAATGTCTAAAAAGAAAAAATATACTTACTAAGCTCAGGGGACCAATGAATTTTCCTTCTTTCCTTGGAAACTCATTGAACCAAAGTTACAGAAAGCCAACCAGATGATCTTTTTTAAAAGTGTTGTTTTCAGCAATAGTTTGTAAAATCTTTTTTTAGTGTAGCTACTTAGTTTAATTTTAAGCAGTTTGTTAAATAATTTCTTATGGACCACACTAATCCTAACAATAAGTGTTATGCATAATAAATAAAACAAATAAGTTACTTAATTAGTTTAGATACAGAAAACTTTTATTATATAAAAAGCAAACGTTAAAAAAAGTCATTTAGAGTAGATTACTGTCTTTTTACAAGATGAGCTTGTTATAGCTATGCAGAGAATTTGATTTCTCTGGATATGACGTAGCATAACAGGGAGCCGTGTGCCAGTTTTATACAGTATGTGCACTATATAATTTTGTAATGCTATGTTGGAGCTACTGTATATAATTTATTGTCAAAGAGGATGCTACCTTTTTTCTTCTTATACATGCCTGGGAAATTACAACTCCCTGTACTCCCAACAGAACATGCATTACACAGGCCTGTCTCTTTCAGATGGGTCCTTGCTGTATGAATGTCAGATTTTACATACACTGTACATGCAAACAGGTCTTTGAATAACCCATGTTCCAGTGGTTCACTGTTTAATTTCTTGAACTCACGTCAGTCTTTCAAATGTTACTTCCACATCACAGATTATTTGGATATTGTTATTTCCTTGCTGGTATTAGGCACAGGCAAGGTATTAGTTACAGGCAGTACTAATAGTCACTAGCACAGGGCCTCACAGTGGTGCTTCTTTTGGGGACTCCCCATCCCTGAGCCTATCTGCTTACATCCATATGCTGATGGTTGACACCCAGGGTATTAACCCTTCTACTTTCCTCTGTGGAGCTGCTCTGCTAACTGCTCTCAACCTCACTTTCTTAGAATGAGCTACTACTAGCTAGTAGTGATGGGCGAATCTCCCGCGTCGCGTCAAAAACTACGCGCGACTCGTTTTTTAGGCGAATTTTTTCGGCGGCAAATTTTTGCTGCTGTTTCGCGAATTTATCCGCCAGGGGCGAATCGCGGGAATTCCCCGCGAATTCGCCCCTGGCGAATAAATTTGCCCATCACTACTAGCTAGTACCTATTCTCCTACTGAAGCCTCCTTTTTGTCACCATCCAACCCCTCCAGCAAGTGGCTTTTGAAAGGAAAAAGCTTCATGGTGTTTCCCCTTTTAAACAAAAGCACACAGCCCTTGCCAATAAAGAACTTCCAGGATATGCCTTAACCTTAAGGTAAACAAATCTTCTCTTCTAACTTTGAACAGGTCTACCCCATTGATGGGGATAACCCTTGACGGGAAAAAACAAAAACACAAAACCCTGTTTAATATTATTTTTATTATTGGTACTATTATCATTAATAATTAATTTAATTTAATTAAAAGTATTTAAAAAGTGCCAACATATTCCACAGCACTGTACAATAAATGAATGTACACACTGAACACAATGATTACATACAAGTACAACCAATAATGATACAAGATGGTAAGAGGACCCTTTCCAAAAGAGTTTGCAATTAGGGATGGACGAATTTGACCCGTTTCATTATGCCAAAAATTCACCACTGGCTAAATGCAGTAAAATCTATGGGCAATATTTTTTTTTTACATGCAATATTTTTTTCTCCTAATGGCGATCGTTCCGCAGCAAAACTCACTGAAAAAATATTCTCATCCCTACTTGAAATCAATATTTTTCCAGGTGCTGTAGCATAACAGCACACTATTTATGAAAACCCCTTTCTTTGCATGCAGGTATAGAGTACAAGTTAAAAAAATGTGTTATGAAAAGGACCGTAATTGTATGTTACTAGAGCAACAATATAGAGGTCCAGTTGGAAAGTAGCATAGCATTCTAACATCTAGACACATGGCTGCATTTTGTACAGCTGCAGTGGCCAATTTATCACCCTGATCTGCATTAGACACACCACAGGCCTACAAAGTTTTTAAAAGAGACCTATTATGTGCTGATTGCAAGTAAATATTTTGTTTTACCGCATCAGTGTTTATACCTAGTTAAATGCATTTAAATTAAAATAAATTCTCAGTTTAAGCATCTGTGTGCTTGTTTTAAGCATGTGTATTACGAATGGATGTCTTTGTGCCAGGTATTTTAGGATATTGGCAAGCTTCCTGCACATGGATGCACAGCTTTGTGTGAGTAAAATGGTTCAAAGCATGGCAGGCTCTTATGTACAGGTATGGGACATGTTATCCAGAATGCTTGCAACATGGTGTTTTCCAGATAACTTTTCTATTCTATTATCTATTTTAAACCTTAAAGGGCAAGGAAAGTCTAAAATAGAATAAGGCTAGAAATGCTGTATTTTGTATTCTAAACATAAACATGAACTTATTGCACCACAAGTCCAATCAAACTAATTTTTTATGCTTTCAAAGTTGGCCACAGGGGGCTGTCATCTTGTAACTTTGTTAAACATCTTTGCCTGACACTGGCACTGCACATGCTCAGTTTGGTCTGTGCTGCTTAGGGATCGTCATAAATTATCAAAAAACAAAGCTGTTTTAGTTCTGCATGGCTGGTAAGTAAGGCGGGAGCTCCTCCTGCTGTTCATAAGTATGATTGTTTCCCTGCCAGAAGTTAGGGACCGTCTGACAATTCCTATCCTCAGCACTAAATGAAGGGAGAATTTCACTGAATACAGTCAGGTTTCTTATAAAAACAGTACACATTTTTTAATTAAAGTATATTGGAGATAGATTTCTTTTTCATTAAAGAAAGTAAAAATGGGATTTTATTTCTATGCCTTTCCTTGCCCTTTAAGTCTGCTAGAAAATCATGTACACATTAAATAAACCCAAAAGGCTGGTTTTTCTTTCACAAAGGATTAATTATATCTTGGGGGCAGATTTATCAAGGGTTGAAGTGAAAAATTTTTTTGGGTACTTTGACTATTAAATAGGCAAAATTTGATTTGAATTGAAAAAAATTCAATTTGAATTTATAAATTCGACCATTCGAAAATCTAAGTACTGTCTCTTTAAAAAATTCAAATTTGACCCTTCGTCAACTTAAACCTGCTGAATTGCTGTTTTAGCCAAACAATTCAAACAATTTTAATTCGATTGAAAAGGGACCTATTTTTTTTTTTGATCGAAAGAACAATTCAAGTCAAATAAAATACTATTTTATTATTAGAGAGAAAGAGGAAATATTTTTTTTTAAATTTGAATAAAATGAAGTCTGTGGGAGATGGCTTTCACATAACTGAGATTTCTGGGTATTGGGTTTCCAGATAACAGATGCCATACCATTATTAGTATTATTATTATAATTATTAATAACATGACACCTAATTGTAAAGCAGAACACATTGCAGTTCAGCATAACTATTACTAAAAGGACAAGTAAAGCCCAATTCATATTTTAGGCACCCACCAGCATTTGTAAATGCTAAAAAAAAATTCTTACTTCTTTTAGGAAAAAAATGGAAAAACCATAAGCAGCCCCAGCTCCTTTTACTTTGTACTTTGCCAGGTGTCTTTAGTGCAGACTTATAATTTACCCTGCCTTATAGCATAAAATCTGTAATTTCTACTTCACTGCACATGCCCAAATCATTCTAAAAACAGATTTCTGGAAAAAGGAAAGATGGCGGCAAGCATCCACGAAATATTATGTTGGCTGATAAACCTGGCATTAATCACAAGTAGCTGTGAGATGACAGAAACACACTCATATTTCTGAATGCATTTAACTTCAAGAAAAAGCAATTATCACATGAAGCCCACTCTAATGATTTCTAGAGAACCAGCAAAAAATCCCATTTGTGAAATGCCCAAATAATTTCTTCTCTCACCATCTTAACACATCTTCCAAGGCTGATTTCACAGATGCACTTTAATTTGTTTTTCTACTTAGAGGCTTATTTAAAAATATACTCATTTTAGTGACTTTAGAGGTTTTTGAAAACACAACAAAACTCACAAATGTATTAAAAGATCTGAATATTAAAATTATGAATGAAAAAAAGTGATGAACAATGCACTAACAAATACAAATACATTGAAAACCAAAACGAAAAAAATGTAAAAACCTCTAAAAGCCTGAATTGATTAAAAGATCAGTGCAGTTTCCATTGACTTCTGTAGGACCTCTACAACTTTTACTTGGCAAATTTTTGCATTAGAGGTTTCCGTGGATTTTACGTACACTTAGGGGCAGATTTACTAATTCGACCATTGAATTTTAATAGAATGAATCCTTCTAATTCAAATTTCGAATTCGAAGGATTTTAACGCAATTCGATTTATGGAATGATTGAATAATGAAATCGTTCGAACAATAAAATTGTTAGAATTGAACGATTCAAACGATTTTAACCATTCAATTAAATTATTTTTATTCAATCTAAAAATGCTGGAAAACCCCTATGGGAGCTTCCCATAGAGTTCTACAGCAATTCGATAGATTTAATCTGGCAAACTAGGGATTCAAATTAAAATGGCAAGTGCTTCGACCATCGAATATTTGAATAATCGGATAGAATTTTACTCGATCTATTCAAATCATTCGATTCGATCGAATTTTTAAAATTTGATAGTTGAAGTGACCACAAAAGCTATTCAAAAATTTTAATTTGAATCATTTTGATCGAATATGGAATCATTCACAAGAATTTTGTAAATCTGCCCCTTAATAAATCTTGAGATTTTAAATTAACCTTTAGTATGATATAGAGCGTGATATTCTGAGAATTTTTTTGCAATTGGTTTTCATATTTCATAATTTGTGTTTTGTGAGTTACTGTATTTAGTTTTTTATTCAGCAGCACTCCAGTTTTCATTTTCAGCAATCTAGTTGGTAGGGCCCAAATAACAACTATACAGTGATATGAATAAGGGACTGGAATATGAATTGGAGTAGCCTGAAAAAAAAAGATGAGTAAAAAAATTAATAATAAGAATTTGGGGGTAAAAATTTTCATAATAAAAATCTGACCCAACTCCCAACCACGACTTGGCTCAATTTACAAAAAATTTTGATCACAAATAGTGTGTGCAAGAAAAGTCTTTACAAAACAGTGTGACAAATCGAATCACGGAATATCAAATGATAAACTCGGATTATTCAGATTATCAAATGAAATCCAAACAGCCCAAAACCCTTGGCAATCATGAAGACAAACAACATTACAAGCAATTGTAAAATGTACCATCTTTTACATGTCCTCAACAGTTTTAGCTGGGGGATTTGAATTTTTAGTAGCTTCGGAGTATAACAAATCTCTAAAAATGCTAGTTCTTCCCCTTTGAAACTTGACCAAAAAAAATTGAGGTTGAATACATAGGTCCCTAAAAGTGAAGCATTTGGGTTTTTTTCTCTCGCAGAAAAAATTGAGATTGATCACAATCAAGTTTTGTAGGATCTAGAATAGTGATGGGCGAATCTATCACGTTTCGCTTTGCCGAAAAATTTGTTAATTTCCAGCGAAATTCGCGAATTGGCGAAAAATTAGCGAAACGAGTCATGGCACATTTTTGACGTGCGTCGCTTTTGATGAGTCGCCTCGTTTCTGACACGTCGCCTCATTTTCAACGCGCGTCGCGTCATTTTCGCCGTCCGACTCTGGTTTTTGTTTTTACGCCAGCGAATTTTCGTTGGCGTTTAATGAATTTATTTGCTGGCGGCGAATCACGGGAATAAATACGCCCACCACTAATCTAGAAATGTAAAAATTAAATCATATTAGGGGGCTGATTTATGAAAACTGTCAGATTCTTTCCTATAGGATTTTAGAAATGTACAGTATTTATCAAATGGTAATAAATACACAGTGACATAATTATAGAGGAAGTGGGTTGGGGGCCCAGGAACATGGAGGCCCAGGCTGCAAGTTCTTCTTCCTCTATAGCTTTAAAAACCTACTCTCTCTGGCAGCATCACAAAGTGGTAGAGAGTCTGTGATGCAAGAGGGCGGGTGGGCGGTTGGAATAGTAGGAAGGTAGCACTTTATGTGAGGAGGCCATAATAAATCTAAAAATAATTATTTTTAACTTTAATTCAAGTTTTTCCCCTTTAAAAACTTGACCATAAAAATTAGAGGTATAATAAATACGATCCATAGAGAAAATAATGATCTCAATGAAATTCAAAAATACATCTCCCATGAAATTGAAAAATGTTGCTATAATTTGCTATAGAAACCTTACAGGGTTTAACTATTGAGTTTTTAATTTTGAATCTTTTAAAGATGAATTTCAAAAATGTTATGTTTGGTTATTACTATGAAGACTTTCATTTTCCAGGTCATGGTATATATAATATATAATAAAATTCTAAAACCAATTGGACTTGCTCATCCAAGCAGCTTCTTCAGTTCAACTGACTGGTGTGGGGAGTCCTAGGCATATGGGGGTAAATTTATCAAAGAGTGAAGTTCCACCACTAGAGTGAAATTCCACCGCTCTCCATTCATTTCTATGGGATTTTGAAACGCGTATTTACCAATGGGTGAAGTGAAAGTTCACCTTTTGTTAAATACAGCTTTAAAAATCCCATAGAAATGAATGTCGGAATTTCACTCTAGTGGCGGAATTTCACTCTTAACTTCACTCTTTGATAAATATACCCCATAGACTCACTGTGGGCTACATTTATTAAAATGTATCACACAACCAAACATAGCTATGTAAGTAATTAAAATAAAATAAAAAAAAACTGGAATTGCTGAAAATTTTTTCAGAAGAAGCAGCTTCTTCAGTTCAACTGACTGGTGCGGGAAATTCTCAGCATATAGACCCCTCCAACAATCCACTCAAAATGGCACATGTTAACTCTTCAGAGAGGTGAC
The DNA here is from genome assembly GCA_024363595.1 of Xenopus borealis. Classification (NCBI taxonomy): domain Eukaryota; kingdom Metazoa; phylum Chordata; class Amphibia; order Anura; family Pipidae; genus Xenopus; species Xenopus borealis. Next base: position 28,892,757 of record CM044442.1, on the reverse strand, counting down.
ATCTGAAATTCACAGAGATGTTGAGTCTGTGTAGTTACTGTGATAGGATTACCAATATGTCATGCAACTCCTATAAACAGGTGTTACTTGTTAGAGTTGCATGAATGGATGTGTGAATTGTTCTGAAACCGCCAGGGTACAGATGTTAGAACAGCATTGTATGTAGCAGACAGGTAGCATTGAAGGCTTCTGTCTCTGTTCAGGGATGGTTTCTCCACCTTGACACGAATTGCCTCTTTCACGCCTCTTTCAAACCAATAGTCTTCTTTATACTATCTTCAAAGGAGTGCCCTTGTCTTTTAGGTGTAGAAAGACAGCTGAGTCTTGCCCTGTAGAGTTCCCCCTCCTATGCTGAGCCATTCACTTGGTGAGCAGTTGTTTTGTCTCCCCAATGTATAGATCAGTGCACTCCTTGCTACACTGGACTGTGTATACCACATTGCTTTGTTTTTCTTTAGAAGTTAAATCATTGTGGTGTACCAGTTTTTGTCTCAGTGTGTTGCTGAGTTTGAAAAACACAGGGATGTGGTGTTTGTTGAAAATCCTCAAGAGTTTCTCTGACACTCCAGCTACATATGGCATGACTATACTGTATTTCAACAACTATTTGTCTCCGGGTGGTTATTTCTTTTGGTGGTCCTGTTGGGCATGGTTGCTGCTGTTTTGACAAAAGCCTAATCTGGGTAGGCACACACTTTCAAAGCTCCTCTGAGATGTTTATGCTCCTTGTCCTTGGACACTGTATCAGTTGCCACATATTCCGCCCTATGGTGGTTCTAATGACACCCAGATGTGTTCCAGCTGATGGTGGGAATCAAACAACAGATATTGATCCGTATGAGTGGGTTTCCTGTATACCTCCATTTTCAAGTAACCCCCCTCTTGGATGCATATCAAACAGTCCAAAAAGGAAACTTGATGTTATTGTCCACAGTTAATGTGTTCTGTAAAGACTGCCACTTCATTGGAAAAGACAAGGAGCACTCCTTTGAAGATAGCAATGTCCATATCTTGGATAAAGAAGACCACTGGTTTGAAATAGGCGTGAAAGAGCTGATTCATGTCAAGATGGAGAAGTCATCCCTCAACAGAGGCGGGGGCCTTTGACACCACCTGTCTGCTACATACCATGCTGTTCTCACATCTGTACCCCAGGCAGTTTTAAAACACTTCACACATTCTTTCATGCAACTCTTACAAGTAACACCTGTTTCTAGGAGTTGCATGACACATTGGTAAGCCAATTACAGTAACTACACAGAATCAACACCTCTGTGGATTTCAGATGTCACCTCTCTGAAGAGTTACCATGTGCTGTTGTGACTGGAATGTTGGAAGAGTCTATATGCCGAGAACTCCCCGCACGAGTTGGTTGAAATGAAGAAGCTGCTTGGATGAGCAGAGAAACATCTTCATTAAATTTTTCAGCAAGTCCAGTTGTTTTTTTGTTTTTTTTTTAATTACTTATATTATATAGTTATGTTTGGTTGTGTGATATATTTTAATAAATGTAGCCCACAGTGTTACAGCATCATAGTTTTGAGGAGAAATCTCATTGTTTATTCATATCTGATGCTTATCAGTTTGCCAAAGCAAATTGATAGGTTTGCCCAACATCACAATTGCTTAATTTTACAGTAAAATATATTGAGTAGTCTTTGTTGGTGTAGCTCCTGTCATGCTATAGAACAGTGATCAACCAACCATTGGCTTGTGAGCAATATTTTTCTCCCTGTGGCCTCAAAGCAGGTTTTTGTCTTTGAATTCCTGACTTGGAGGAAAGTTTTGGTTACATTTAAACCAAATACACTGCCATACAGAGCCTCTTTTAGACTGTAAGTCCACATAGGGGCTGCAATATAGCCTATATCTAGCACCCCTTGGAGCATTTTTCAAGTATTTGTTGCTCCCCAACTGTTTTTATAATTAAATGTGGCTCATGGGTAATAAAGGTTGGAGACCCCTGCTATTGAAGGATCTGTTTTCAGTTTACTTTACATTCATTGTTTACTCAAGAGAGTGATTTATTTTGGCAGCTGCCTATGAATGAAATGTATTATAAATACATATGCCTATGTAATAAAAAAATATGGGATATAGTTATTGCAACAAATAACTCCTGTTGTGCTTGGTCATGGCAGTGAATATCACTGATCAATAGGTTTGGATAAAAAAATTGGATACACTGCAGGCCCTCAGCATAATCCCATCTGTTCTTTGCAGCAGGGTTGTCTGATTATTAAAAGAGTATTATTGCTAAAGATTTTCAACAATACTATACATATATAGTATATAATCCATTTGAATCATACAGATTATCTCTCCTTCACAGTTGCAATTTAACTCTGGAAACATGCTTAATTGAAGGAATGGTAATATAGGCATAATATATAAATTATCATATCACAATATTTTAAAGAAGATACAATGCATGACATAGTCAAGATGCCAAACAAGTTTGGCTGTTTGGGTTTATTAAATGTTTCCATGATTGTCTATCAGACTAAGGGAGATATTTACAAAAACCCGATTTTTTCTCACTATCTTAAAAAAAAAAAATTGACCAAACTGCCAAACCCTAATGCCCTTAATTTACCAATAAATCTGAATGAAAAAAAGTATGTACCGTAAAAAGTTGCCATAAAATCTTCCATCAAATCGAATCATGCAACTTTTGATTTGATGCCAGAAAAACTTGATTTTTCTAGAATTATCGAATGAAAACCAGCCCGAAACCCTTGACGATCATGAAGATCATGCTAAAGGAACATCTAGCAATGACTTTTACATGATTTTTGACAGGTTTTAGCTGAAGGAATTTTGGATTAAAATTCTTGGTAGCTTTGGTGCATAAAAAAATCTCAAAACATTTTAGTTTTTATTTTCCTCTAAAAATGTGAGTTTTTTCCCAGAAACATTTGAGGTTTAATAAATAGGCCCCTTAAAGTATAAAGATCAAAATTATTGAAATATTCTTTATTTGGAAACCAGCAAGTCTTAAGCATTCTGAATATCAGGTCCCATAGCTCTATGCAAAACAAAAAGAAACATGGACAGGGCAAAAAGCAAACAAAGCACCTTAAATTAACTAAATCCACCTGGTGAGTGGATGAGTTAAGGTTAAGTTAGGTGCTGATGAGAATACAGCTTGTTTGCCCCTTATCAGGGCTCATCAATACAATGTAGAGTCCTGCATCGGGTCGGGTACCCGCAAAAACTGGCAGTACCATCCGGGTTTCAGGTAGGAGTTTCAGGATCGGGTATGGACGCGGGTCGGTGGTTCTCTGGTTTTGCAGGTGGCGGATTGGGTCGCGGATGTTCTCAAAAGCAAATTTTAGTCTTTTTTTTCCGCCTACTTCCGATGATGTCACTTCCGGGTTTACGGCAGCACTTCCTCCTTTTTTCTGAGAATGCATACTTCCACCCACTTCTGATGATGTCACAACCACAGCACTTACCGATTCTTGATGGTCAGCGGATTATGGACCAGGTCGTGGATAAGGTGCTTGTGGGTCAGACTGCGGGTTGCGGGTCCGGGTTGCAGTTTGTGGATTGGGTATGGGTCGGGTACAGGTCCCGAAAAAATGGACCTGCGCAGGACTCTAATATAGTGGTTTCTCTACAAGCAAAGGTCGGTCCTGGTTAAATGCTGCAATTTGCACAATGTAAGCACAATGGATTTATATCTAGGAACTGTTATTACTGGGATGCATGGATTCCTGTATTACTCAAAATAATTCAGTGAGGATGAGACCTAGAACATTGGTAAATAAACCAATAATCATACAAATTAATTTGTCAATATGGAAATTGGTGGGTCCATCTTTATGAACAGGGTTGCTCAATTTATTCAGCAACAGGGCAAACATATCATGCCTTTGTGAAGTATATATATGCAGCAGTAGAGATATATTTTTTTTCTACATTTTGCAAATGTGTATGCTAATGTCTAACGCAGAGGTGGAATGTCTGTGCCCAAACAAGGAGCATGAGAAACTCCAAACTTCATCATCATTTCCTTAGTTTACCATTGGGACTTCCAGCATAATAGAACATCTTGACTCAGTGGTTCAGAAAATTCTCTGCTCTAAGCTCTGGTGTGGGAATTCAGTAGGATAGAATAATTGTAAATGTAGTTTGCTTAAATTTGCATTTTTCCTGTGAGCAAAGTATAGTTTAAAAAAAAAAGAAACTAAACAAATAAATAATCAGTGAGATTGTTCTGTTTCTGGGAGTTTATGTGACAGAGAGAGATGAACAAACAGAAAAGTAGGAACTGTTTTAAAGACCTGTATTAGGTGAAGCCTTCATAAAAATTCACATAGAACATTTTCCCACGAAAAACATGACCTGGACATCACTCACTACACACTCACCTAACTGATTATCAATTATTATTTAATAATACTGCAACATTATTATAGTTGTACTGATACTGGCCACAACTACTAATAGTGCAAAATACAGATGAAGCCACTTTGGATTGTGCATTTGACACAGAATAACTTAACTCATCTCTCC
>CM044442.1:28875087-28886108 GCA_024363595.1 Xenopus borealis | reverse complement strand
TCTTGCCTTGAACCACCGTTTTGTGATGGTCTGTGTGCTGCCTCAGAGATCACCTGACCAACGCTACAGTAACTGTAACAGGAAGAAGTGTTGAAGCAAAAGACACAACTCTGTCTGTTAATTGGCTTATGTGACCTAACTTTATTGTTTGTTTGGTATGTTTGTGTGCACCGTTTAGTACTACGATCCCAGGAGGCTGTCTGTTTTTTTTAAATGGCAAAATGATTTATTTACATGAAGCAGGGTTTTACATATGGGTTTTTTAATGCAATATCTTTTTATAGAGACCTACATTGTCCATGGGGTATAGTTTTCCTTTAATAGATTGACTGGTCTGACTGCTGTTTTATTGTCAGGAAGCATTTTTTTTCTCGTTAAAGTCTTCTTTAGTCTTCATCTACAGAAATGGGTTCAGGTCTCCAGAAACCCATAATCCAGAAATTTTAGAATTACGGGACATCTCCCATTGACTCCATTTTAATGAAATAATTCATACTGTTAATCATGTTAACTCTTTTATATGCAATAATAAAACTGTACTTTGTACCTGATCCCAACTAAGATATAATGAATCCTTATTGGAGTCAAAACCAGCCTATTGGGATATTTAAAGTTTAATTATGTTTATTATATCCAAATTACAGAAATATCCATTATCTGGAAACCCCCATGTCCTGGCATCCCATTCCTGTACTATGTTTTTATGTACTTAAGTGTTTTGCACAGTCAGAGCTACCAAACATTCTTAAAACTCCAACCTTACAATTGATATAGACCATACATTAAACCAATAATGAATTGGAATTCGTGACAAATCATGCCGTGGTATGGTTTAATGAACAAATTAATTGCATATATATACTTTAGGTGAGAAAGATGAGTCTCTTCAGTCACATGATAAGAAACATAGAGGCCAAAAACTTTTGAGTTGAGTTTTTTGTTGCTAAAATCCCTGAAGACACATACAAAAAAGTTTTATTATATTTATTTATTTATTATAGAAACTCCAAATCCAAAAATACTCCAGCTAAAATCTGTAGAATTTAATGGCAGGTGTTTCTTTAACTGGAACTATAAGCTATTTCTGTGTTTTGGGGGTTTTGAGGTTGTCAGGTATTTTGACATTGGCTTACATAGTAACATGGTAGCATTGTTAGGTTGAAAAAAGACAGGTGTCCATTATGTTCAATCTTTTCAGTCTATATATAACCTGCTTAACTGCTAGTTGATCCAGAGGAGGGCAAAAAACCCATTTGAAGCCTTTACAAATTTACCTCAGAAGGGGGAAAAATGACTCCCAGAAGGCAATCAGACCAGTACCTGGATCAACTTTTACGGTGAGCTATCTTCCATAACCCTGTATTCCCTCCCTTGCTAAAAAGCCATCCAACCCCTTCTTAAAACTATCTAATGTATCAGCCTGTACAGGTGATTCAGGGAAAGAATTCCACATCTTCACCGCTCTCATTGTAAAAAATCCCCTACTGAATATTTAGATATAACCTCCTTTCTTCATAATGGGTGACCTTGTGTCACCTGGAAAGACCTACTGGTAAATAAGCATTAGTGAGATTATTAAATAAATAAATTACATTTTTGTGTGAAAAAGTTGTGGTTCTCATGCAGCAAGTCGAAGAAAGTTGGGTTATCTCGACTTTTTGGTGAGTTTTTCCTATTTGTGCTTTTTCATTTTGAATATTTTGATAAATCAGTGACATTTCTGGAATTATTTGTGGTTTCTTAATAATAAAGAATTTGTAAAATTTGAGTTCATGGTAAAAAAAAATATAACATTTTTGCAAGAAGGGCTCAGATTCAACATTATATTATTTCTTAAAAATAAGACTTTTTTATTAGGTTGTTGAGCACATTTTTGGCAATATGCAAGGTAAATGTCTAAAGTTAATATATGATGCAGACATATATTTAAGAATTAGTATGCATCAAAGTTGATGTGTGTGTGGTTTTTTTTATACTCAAAGCCCAAACATCAACATTTGACCTTTAAGGAACATTACAACAGACAAATGTGTTATTTTAGGTATTCTGCCACAGACCTGTTATGTAAAGAACAGGATATTATGTATTAGATAATTCTGACAACATTGCATTTCAAATAGTTGTAGGCCAAATAAGGTGTAAACTGGACATGACTTGTTTTCTAAATGATATATTTTGCGATTAGTGATTGGCGAATTTGCAGCGAATTCCCGCGATTCGAGAATCGCCAGCGAAATTTCGCGAGAAAAACGCACAGCGTTTTTGACGCGACAAGCCCTAAATGACACGACGCGCACCGAAAATGACGCGCCGCGCCAAAGTTGACGCGACACGCGTCAAAAGCATCCCGCGACTCGTTTTGCGAATTTTTTGCCAATTCGCAAATTTCTCTGGAAATTCGCTAATTTTTCGGAGAAGCGAATCTCGGGAGATTCGCCCATCACTATTTGTGATATACAAATATCACTGAATTTTCATTTTTATATTGTCTGTTATCTTTCTTCTAAAATGAATGCCAATAAAGTAGGCATTATTTTCCCCTAATTCATCATTACTCCATATAAGTGTACAGATATGTCCTCGCATGAAAATGCAATAGATGGATTTACTGTAAAAATATTCAGAAAAATGTTGGTCTCTTGCCAGCCGTCCCATTATAATAGGCACCACACCACAAGCACCTATACATTGTCTTGCTGTTTTTTTCAGTAATGACAGCAAGGCTTAGAGGCCATCCTCCATAAATACTTTTTTTCAAGTTTTGACAATTCGGTACTTTTATGATTCTGTGCATGGGTGTTGAATCACTACACTCCTCTCCAAGAGAACCTTTGTCATTCCCATGCCACGATGCCAATGTGTTGGTGACAGATTAAAAATATAACTGTAATCATTGTCGGTTTGTAGAGTTTACTCATTGGCTTCAATGCTAAGGGGCAGATTTATTATGTGGTGTAAACATCGCATACTAATTTGCCACACATAGCCATACATCGGTGTGTAAAAAATGGTGTAATTTTTTTTAAACGTGCTTTTCTTTTGAGCAACTCCCACCAGAACTGGTCTGAAGCAATGTAAATTAATGACAACAAATCTGACATTCACATGGGGTAAAATAAAAAGCTTGACACTGGGCACTACCTTCACACTTTGAAGTACTCCCTGACTAGACGGGGCCTCTTGTAGATGACCAGCACAACAAAACAATATAGTTTGGCTCACCCCTGTACTCACAGGACTTTTTCCTGTTAGAGTTCAGCTTTCTGGCTTCCTTCACTCTTGAAGCCAGATTCCTCAGCACGATCCAAATCACAGTCCCGGTCACCGTCTGCTTCAGGCAGTCACAGGCAGCACTTTCAGTTCCTCAGGTCTTTAAACAGCCAGGTATCCTACCTGCTGTGCCCTGCTGAGAGACACACCTCTCCATTTCAATTAACTTTAAATAGCTTTCCTGTGGAAGGTGATTGCCAATGTCTAAAAGTCTAAAAGGAGAACTCAACCCAAAAGTTAAAAAAACCCTACCTCCCTACCCTAAATAGATCCCTCTCCCTCCTCCCCCCCCCAGCCTAGCTACTACCCTGGCAAATACCCCTAACTTTTTACTTACCTCTGCATTCAGATTCAGGTAAACTTAGGGGCACATTTACTAAAATTCGAATTCGAGGGTTAATAAACCTTCAAATTCGATTTTCAAATTTAAAGAGGAATTGGTCGAATTTCAGAAATATTTGAGTTAGAATGTTTTTAACACAATTTGACCAATCGAACGAAAAAAATGTGATTAATCGATTAAATCATTCTAATTGAACGATTTGAATGATTTTAAGCCTGTGATGGAATTTTTTTTATTTGACCAAAAAAAAAAGCTTTAAAACACCTATGGGAGCTTCCCATAGGGCTTTAAAGCAATTCAGTAGGACCAAGTTGGCAAACTGGCCTATCAAATTTTTTTAAAGGGGAAGTACTTCGACCATCGAATATTCGAATATTCAAATACAATTAAATTCGAACTATTCCAATTATTCGAATCTGTTAAATTTTCAAATTTGATGGTCGAAGTTACCTCATTTGCATATTCGTAATTCGAATTAAATTTTTTTTTTTAAATTCGATCGAATTTCGAATTCTTCACACAAATTTAGTTAATTAAGCACCTTTGTGTCTTCTTCCGGAAATTGCTCCAAATGTGCATGAGCCATAATGTTGCACCATTCAAGAAGATTACCAAAGCTTTGTTATTGCAGCATTAAGAGAAACCGAACCTGGTTAGGGTGAGAAGGACTGAAAGGAGCCAAAAAGCCCTTCACAAGCAATAGCATGCAAAGTGAAGCCTTCTGAAATCAGAAGGTATTTACTTGTCTCATGCTTGTCTTATTGCAGCATTGTAATAGCCATTTTTGACAATTCATGGAACTGGTGAAAGATATTCTGATTATCTGATATTTTGTGGAACATTGACTACAAATCTGCTTAACTCTTGTTACATTATGACATTAGACTATGATTGGTTTAGCCTGTTCCCTAGTGTCAGCATCCTCCTTAGTCTAAATAACAAGTTTTGGATTTTTGTTTCCACCAAAGTTTCATTTTTCCCTTAAACTCCATTGCTGGTAAGTGAAACTACTTTCTTTAAAAAAAAATAGATTTTCCAGCTCATTGAGGGGAGACTGAATGGGAAATGAGCCAATCATGCTCATGGCTTCACCTACCAAGAATTACTGTCTGGAGATATCTGATGGCTTTGGAAATACACCAACTCAAAGTGGCATAAATTGTTGAAATTTCGACACCACTTTCATGCATTTTCAAGACTACATCATTAATGGGCAAATTCACCATTTGAAAATGTTTATTATGCTATAGATGAGTCTCTTCTAACCAACCTTTAAGTTGATTTTTTTTTTAATTAATAGTTTTTTTATTACCCTTTTCTGCATCTCTCCACCCTAAAAACTGGAAATGAGATCTGGTATGGCTTTTTGAATACTTCATGTCGTGTTAAAATAGTCATATCTCCTGCTGTCATATCTTGGTATTAAGGTGGCTTTAGGCATTAAGATTGTTCTCTCCCTAATGATGAATTTTTGTGTTATCCATTATCGTAAGGTTAGTGGGCACTGAACGATTATGTCCAACATGGGTCAGAAAATCGGTCAGGTTAGAACATTCACATTGGTGACAGTGAAATTTACCCATTGTCCTTGTTTGCAGGGCCAAGCATGAATCTACCCACAGTTTTCCTAGCTTAACTAGCAAATTTTTTTAAATGATTCTCTTTTTCTCTGTAATAATAAAACAATACATTGTACTTGATCCCAACTAAGATATAATTAATCCTTATTGAAAGCAAAACCAGCCTAGTGTGTTTATTTATTATTTACATAATTTTCTAGCAGACTTAAGTTATGAAGATCCAAATTATAGAAATTATCCTGAAAACCCCAAGTCCCAAAAATTCTGGATAATAGGTCCCATACCTGTATAAGCTTACAATAACAAAAAGATATTTAAAAAATAGCATGTATGACCTTTATGAACATACATACTGAAAGAAATATCAGCTATTATAGTATTCAAGGGTTGTCAAAAGGCAAGTCAGAGTGCTAAGTATTGTTCTTTAACTAAGTTTTGATTAACATTAACAAGATTTTCAGTTTCTGAAACTTAACTAGTTTTTGTTACATTTTCTTCTTCATTCATTTAGAAATGCACACACCTGTTTTCTCTTGCACATTTTGTAGCCCCAATATTTCATTCACGATGATGTGCATGATATCTTTTGGCATTTCTCCTTTTAGGAAATGTTTGAAAATCAGAAAAAATAATCTTCAAGCTATGACTTTTCATGCTGTGTATGACTAATTTGTTATATTATTTAAAAAGACAGCAATAAGATGATAACAAATGGGAATATATATTCAATAGGGGATATAGGGTTTTTTTCAGAATTTGATGATTAGATTCCTGTTTTCTTCTTCCACTTTATCTCCATCATATGAGAATGAAAAATGAGTGCAGGAATTAGATTTGAATTATTTCCATGTTTTCATTATCCAAAATAAGAATATGACCAGGTTATACTGTTGATCCTACAGGATATAATTCATTTCTATTTCTATAAAACATATTTAGAGGTCATTTTTGAATTGGAAAAGAGCACATATGTTTTTCTCTTTACAAATTTGCATAGAGTAGACTGTGGTAATGATCCAGCTCTCAAGATACCACATTGAAGCAAAATGCAAGACACTTCCTATCATTTTTTTTTACAATAAAATAATTTGATATTTACTGAAATGGAGTAAAGACCTATAGTGATGGGCGAATTTATTCACCAGGGGCGAATTCCCGCGATTCGCCGCTTGCAAATAAATTCTCGAAACGCCAGCGAAAATTTGCTAAAAAAAAAACGAGTTGCGTGTCGTTAAGGACGCGACGCGTCAAAGACATGCCGCGACTCGTTTCGCAAATTTTTTCGCGAAGCGAAACTGGGTAGATTCGCCCATCACTAAAGACCTACCCTCCTGGCTCTGCCTTATAGTTAAATGATAAAATGTTGGGAGTGTAAGAATATTGTATAGAGTGATATATTTTTGAACATGTCACATTTCACACAATGTACAGTACATTTGTTATACCCAACAAATCTTGCTTATACTGTAGTTCACATGTATATCAATTAAATATTAGTATTTTGTAAATAAAACCATGGTACAGGTTGGAGAAGGTGTCAGTAAGGAAACAGCAGTTTTAAATACTGTAACTGTAAAGTGTCAGGAGTGCCATATGGCATGTGCTTACATGACGAACTTCACATACAAGATCGCTGTGCCCTCACGCCAGCACAATGACGTCACCCGTCAGTACATAGGATTGAAAATATAGACCCTTCCAGGTCACATCTACACAATCCCAACATTGATTGGGCTTCCAGTCAGATTTCCTTATTGCCAAAAAACATTGTTTACCTACTACTCCTCTCCACCGTGTGACCATTTTTTTGACAGAACTTCAGTCCTTGCCGACAGTCTACAAGAATTTCGACGATGTCTTTTGTAAAAAGTCAATGAAATTCCTCTTTCCTCATTGTCAATATGATTGCACCATCGATCTTCTTCCTGAAACCATGGCACCTAGAGGTCGCACTTATCCCCTGTCTCCTGCGGAAACCTCAGCTATGAAGGACTATATCCAAGAGCACCTCCTTTATTTGTCCCTCTACCTCACTGGCTTTATTTGTCCCTCTACCTCACTGACTGGGGCTGGCTTTTTCTTTGTGGGAGAGAATTATGGTGGTCTGCATCCCTGCATTGACTACCAGGGACTTTTTAAAATTGCCTCTAATGACTGAACTTTTTCACCAACTGAAAGGGGCTAAGATTTCCACCAAAGTTGGATCTACACAGGGTGTATAACCTCATTTGCGAAGGATATGAATGGAAGCCAACATTCAACACCCAGCATGGGCATTATTAATACCTTGTGATGCTCTTCAGCCTCTGCAATACCCCCGCCATCTTCCAGGAGTTTGGGAATGAGATTTTCAGAGACTGATTGGGGATATCGGTGGTTGTTAACCTAGACAACATCCTAATCTTCTCCAAAGACTTGGAAAGTTCTCAAGTGAAGGAGGTACTCTCTCTTTTCATAGAAAACTCCCTCTTGGCAAAGCTGGAGAAGTGCATTTTTGAGGTGCCCAAGATCTCTTTCCTTGGGTATGTAATTTCCCCCAAGGGATTTGAGATGTACCCTGCCAAGATTTCAGCAATACACAAGTGGCCTCCCCTTAAGTACCAAGGCCATACATTCATCGGGTTTGCAAACTACTACCGGCAATTCATCAAAGGTGTTGCCTCCCGCATTTCCCTCATCTGCAAGGGGGATAAACACAAATCATGGCCTCCTCCTGCCCTGGAAGCCTTCCAATCCCTGAAAGATGCCTCACTTTAGCCTCGGGTCTCCATCACCCTAACCCTCAATTACCTTTCTTCATTGAAGTTGATGCGGGAGATATTTCTCACTCTGCTGATGGAAAATTACACCCATGTGCATATTTTTCCAAGAAATTCTCCCTGGAGGAACAAAACTATGACATTGGGAACTGTGAACTTTTGGCAGTGAAGCTTGCTCTCACTCATTCACCATCTATACTGGCCATAAGAACTTAGAATTTATACAAACTCTTAAAAGAATAAATCCCTGGCAGGCAAGCTGGGCTTTCTTTTTTTCCTGCTTTAACTTTGTTTTGACCTCCAAGAATCGGAAAGTGGATGCCCTATCCTGAAGTATCACTTCGGTGGATCGTCATCTTGATGTGCAAGATCCAATTATTCCTCCTGCAAGAATTATTACTTACCTTTTTCCCCAATTTGCTGAACAAATCTTCCACTCCTTCTGATACACCTATTGGGATGGCTAATTTTGCAACACACCCATTGTTCTAAGCAGGCTGGACAACCCCATCTGGAAAGACTTTAGAGCTTCTTCAACGATTAGTCTGGTGGCCACCTATCTGTAAAAATGTCAGAGAATTTATTGATGCTTGTTCTATTTGTGCTGCCTCCAAGGGTAGCCATACTACCAAGTGGTCTATTACAACCTCTCCCTATTCCCTCTCATTCATAAATTCACCTAGCTATGGACTTTATTGTGGCGTTACCAACCTCAAGTAGGCACACTGTAATTTGCGTTGATTCATGATCGTTTCAGTAAGATGGCACATTTTATCCCCCCTACTAAAACTTCCCTCAGTGGTAGAGCTGTGCCAGCTTTTCATTCAATTAATTTTTCAGCTGCATGGCTTCCCCGCAGAAGTAGTCTCTAACAGAGGATTGCAGTTCATATCTAGGTTCTGGCGTTCTTTATGTAAAGATCTGGGCATCACGCTTCAGTTCTCTTATCGCAGACAGAGATCCCATCCTCTATACAAGGTCATTGACAAGGTGTGGTTATCCACTAAGAACATTCATTTAAAGATTCCTTATCCCAAGTTGGGTCCAAGATTTGTCGGTCCTTTCTCAGTTTCTGAGGTTGTCAATCTCGTAGCTGTTCGACTTCTGCGTCCACCTGCGATACGAATTCTCAACATGCTTAATTTCTCCCTGGTAAAACCAGCAGTTTCCACTTCTCTTCAGATCAATCTTCCCCTTCGTCTATCTTCATGGAGGTCAACAGGAGGTCGAAAAGACCTGGATTCCAGAATCTCTATGGGTTTCTACAGTTCCTCATTAAGTGAAGGGGCTATGGTCCTGAAGAATGCTCTTGGGAGAAACACTCTGATGTACATGCCCCTCGCTTGGTAAGGGAATTCTACAGTCAGTTTCTCTAGAAGCCAAGCGCTTAGTGGTCTAGTGGCCCCCCATGGGGGAGGAGGTACTGTCAGGAATGCCAGTCAGCACATGCTTACCCAACAAATGTCACATTCCAAGATGGCTACCACATATTCCTGTTATATTTATTCCTGGACTTTGACCCTGCCTGAACCTTGGCTTTGATATTATTTTGCCTGCCTTTTGGACTTTTGCCTGGAATTTGATTACGATTTCGTATAATCCTATTTGTACCACAAACTTGGATATTAACCCCTAAATCTTCCTCCTTGGTCTTGACTACTCCCGCTGGGAGACAATAGACCGTCTGACACTTAGATGGCGAGTATTGCATACTTGTAAGACACAAGTAAGTAGGAGAAATGCCATAGCCAAACTGTGACAGCCAACTGTCTTTGTAACAATATTCCTAACAGGAGCCAAGTAACATCTTGAAGGGAATCCAGTTTTTGTTCCTTCACCAAGCCAAAATATGCAAATGTTTGTGTATTGATTGCAACACATCTCCACAGTTTTTTTTTAATTTCTTACTAATAAGTGAAAAACATGAGACAGGTCACAGCAGAAAATGTGCAAGGATAAGTGACAAGGATCCATTGCATGTATCAGAATTTTGAGAGAATTCAAAATGATATCTGTATGTCAGAGTTCAATTTGTATTATTGTCAGTTTTTCTTGCAAAGGCGTTGTCTTTACAGTAACTGTTGTCACATTGTTATGCTGCATTCAGTGGCACAGTTATTGTTTCTGCTGATAAGATCACCCAAACACCGACCAGCACTTCTGGTGTAGCATGAGAGGTTCCCTGTGGAGCTTTGTGACCTGCATTATTCTGGTGATTACTGGCAGTCTATGTCATGAATGCTATATATATATATATATATATATATTTATTTATGTAAATGTATATATAAATACACAAGACATAAAAAATCCATGTAAAGCCTGTACAAATAAATCCTTATAAATGAAGCTTACTAATGTACCCCTTATATACTATGATGTACGATGTATGCTTTGACCTAGAATTAAAAAAAATTGGGAAAATTGTGCAATTTAGCATGCATTGGGGTCATCAGCTTTTTTTCTCAGAATTTTTTCTCATGTCAAATGCAGGAGTAAATGGACATTGCATGGATAGATGCTAATAAAGCTTTTGATGGTTTTCTGATATAAAACAAATGTATACCAAAACTGTAATGCTGTCATTGGTACTTTATTCTCATGGTTTTTTTTCTTGTGGGTAAAGAAACCACAGGACAAAATTCTAGAGCACATTTCACAGCTGATGGAAATGTGAAGAAAATTGCCCATCCCTAGTCTCAGACTCTTTGCAGCTTGCCTTCTGCAGATCAACTGATAACCCTATAAGTGCCAAAACAACCAGTAGCAAGAAGATGGCTGCAACAAATACATATACAAAACAAAGAATGTATTTTCCATTAAATATTTTAAATAAGATTAAAATCTGTGGAGCAGTCTTTTTTACAAAAAGTCAGAATAGGTCAAACCAGCATATTTCATGTGACTGTAATGCTGTGGGTTCGGATTTGGGAAAAACAGTGAATCAAGCCTCTGGAATTTGGCTTAGGATTTACTTGACTCACTTTCTGTTATCAGATCATGGCCTTGGCTTGATAAGTTCCACTCTCTCTTCGTTCACTGCACCAAAATGTAAGGCTATTTCATACA
>CM044442.1:28840987-28863805 GCA_024363595.1 Xenopus borealis | reverse complement strand
AAATGAAAAAGCGCCAGCGCTAATACATACGCGGCGCGGCGATTTCCGGAATCGCCCGAAATTACTCCGTGAGTAAACTTCGGGCGATTCCGGAAATCGCCGCGTCGCGTGTGCACAGCAGTTCGGGGAGATTGTCGCCTGCGATAAATCGCCAGGCGACAGAATCTCCCTGTCTGCCCCAGCCCTAAGACCAGCAGCATCCGAGTATCGAAGGGCACCTCCCGAAGGTCTGTTTTTTTCCTTGCCACAAATGCTTTACATTTAATTGATTGTTTTCGTGTTTTTTCCCCTTCCAAAAAAACTTTTTGTTATTCCAGTGAAACAAAATGCATGCCAAAATTCTAATGCAGATTCACAAAAATGTTTGCTATTTGAGAAAAAGCTGATTTTTCCAATAATCAGTATCAGACCCAAAATGATCTCACACCTATCCCATACCAAATGCCTTTAAGTTTGAAGTAGTGATGAGAGGAAATTTTCAGCAGGTATGGATTTTTGGTATAATTCTTAATTTCGACTTTCAATTTTTTGTGAGAATGACTCCAATGACTTCTGAACAGAAAGATTCGCAACAGAAAAGTTACAGTTAAAAAAATCTCTTTTTACAAATTTTCTCTGCCTTAAAATAGTGTTTCTGGGAATTTATCTGAAGTTGCAAAATGAGAGAAATGATCTCATTACTACTTAATAATGAAAATTAACTCTGACAATTACAAGGCTTACAATATGGTGTGTGATTTATTAAAACTTTAAATAACACATTCTAAATTTTGCCCAATGCGTCAGAAAAGTTCAGTGTTCAACAATTTCTCTATTAGGATATTTTTAAACAGCATGGTGTCCAAAAATGGAAGCATGAACAGGTGCTAATTATTTTTTTCTGAAATAACATGATGGTTGCCATTACATTTACACAGAGTTGTTTTTCCTGCAAAATAAGTGTGAGTTAGGCAAGGTAGGTGTTCAAATTTGAATTTGTGGAATTTGCTTTCGATACAAATGTCAACTGAATTTTTGCTGTAAGCAACATAACTTCGAAAAAAAGAAAAATTATGTTGTTTACTTTCCTAGAATAGATTTTTCTGTCAAAACAACACATTTGTTTCTTACCCTCCTAGCTGCTTACTTTGCCATTTTATTCAGTTGTTCATTGTTTTCAAAAATTTTATTGAACCCATAACAATTTAACAGTTGTCTTCGTTGTCTACATAATAAAGAACAACTATCGGAGAGCTGCAATATAATATTCATTAGACAGTTGGTACACAGCACAATTCTATTGCACATATTGCTTTTTTAAAAGTGGAGGGTTTTATTAATTACTTTCTATTGAATTTTATACATTGCGCAGTCGTTTAAACAACAAAAAAAGAAATGTTTAGCAAACAAGCCAAAGAACCCTGTGAGTCTTCCCCTTTGGACTTTGCATCACATTGCAGTACTTGAGGGGGGATTCCCATGAAATAATTTGTTTTCTATATTTTATACTTTTATATATTTTCATTATTGTTTTTTACCTTTTTATATTTACATTTTAGGACCCCTACGGAGGAATGCAATATCAAATAAAGAATATTACATTATGAAAAGCAAAATGTATTGTAATTTACTTTCCTTTTATGACAATTATTACATTTCCTCCATAATGATAACTTTCATGAGACTTCTGTTGTGTTTACTGCAAAATTTGTTTTTTCACAAGTGGTAAATAAATTTGCAAATCTGCAATAAAATGTCATCATGCATTTCGTTTACACTGCCCCAGCTATCTTTCACTTTCTGGTGCCTCCTTTGCAGGGCTGTGCAAAGGAGCAAGCAGCACTGCACTGTAGGATGGAAAACAATCAGCAGCTAGGCAACTGAAGCCTGTCTATGCTTGTGCGACTGCAGGGCTGTGATTGGCAATCCCCTCCCACTGTGCTTTTGGCAGGGATCGATAGGACATTCCCATCCCTCATTTAAACCATGGACAAGGAACATAGCAGATCTATAGGGAGCTCTGATAAAGGGGACATTTTGAAGATAATATACATTTTTGGCCGCAAGTAAAACCATCACTATGCATTGTTACCTACAAAATTAAGGGGGATGTACTTAATTCCCTGGCGAATATTACATTGCTCCTTATCGCTAGGCAAAGGTTAGCTTTAACACCTGCTCTGGAGTTTCATTAAAGTGATAGTGACACCTCTAGTTTTGTGCTTAGATCTCAACTTTGATGGCAATAATACTATTAATCACAAAATTACTGATGTAAACCCACAAATTTGTAAAATATATTGTTTTAAAAAACACTCTACTTCATATGAAGAAGGATACTACTTCATGTAGGGGCAAGTTCTACTGCTTTCAGCCTCTCTTATCTCACACCTACTCCGGTTAAAAATAGAAGCCTCATCTTTCTGAAAATCTCATCTCCTGCACTGCTCAGGTTTGTGTTTTTTTTCGGATTCGAATTCCCGCGATTCACCGCTGGCGAATAAATTAGCGAAACGCCAGCGAAATTTCGCCTGGCGAAAATTTGCAGAAAAAAACGAGTCGCTCCGACGCCGAAAACGACGCAAATTTTCGAAACTGGGTAGATTCGTCCATCACTAGTGTTTTTACCTCATTTCCTCTTACTAGGTTATGTATGCGTGCACTTTCCTGCCTGCTTAATTTTTCCTGCACTAATGATCTACTCCAGCTCTGGGGGTTAAATGGTTAATCGCGCAAGCAGTCCTGACACAGATCTTTCTGTTTGTCCAGGGAAGGCAGGCAGGCAAGGGCCACACACAATCAAGTAAAGCACCATTAAAAAAATGAGCAGTACAGAGCAGCACAGAAAAGGAGTTTTGCAGTGTGGTGGAAGAGCGAAGGATTGTTATTGTATAGTCATATACCTGATACCGGATTCTTACTGTCAGTTAACTTCTGGCATTGCAAGATCTGATTGACAAGCCCCAAGGGAATATAAGAACATGTCGGAATCCGGCACTCTCTTAAAGGAAAAGTAACCTACTGTATGTCCAATTTACGTAGAAAGACGTCACATTGAGGAAAATGGTCTAAAGGACATATAGGCATATTTTGATGAAGAATTCAATTATGCTAAACCTGACAAGTGTCACTATCCCTTTAAATATTCTAAATAGTTTCAAAAAACCCTTTGCAATTGCTAAACATTATTACTTACATTGCACATGTTCGCAAAAGCCATTTAGTGTTCACAAAACATATTACATTTCCCCATATATCTCTCCTTTAATTCAATAAAGTTAATGCTTTCTTTTTTTTTTTTTACTCTTGTTTGTGCCTTGGATATGCAGCTTGCTAACGTGATTAATGAAATATTCAAATGACACAGGTTCTCTCATATTTGTCTTTGCCATCTAATAAATGAATGGTTCCCAATGATCTGACAGGCCACAATGATGGATTTTTTTGTGTTGTATTTGCAGTCCTTCCCTGCCATAAACAGAGCACAGCTCATTGTCTACAGATAATACATGTAACAGTTCTACACAATACAACATTTTATAAATGGGGATAAAGTGCACTTATTATATCTGTTGCCATTGACTACTGAAACTGGCAGGAAATGCTTTTCAATTGTTTACCATTAAGATGCTCCTACACGTATTGGTGTGTCGTTACAATTCGTGACTAGCAAAACTAAAAATTGCATGGGCAGTCATTGATACATTGATATATTACTGCTTTTCTATCATTCTTGGCAACTGGCATGCAAATTGCTGCAGTTAAAAACATTGTTTTTTTTTCATAGAAGCATGAACACAAGGAAAAACAAAATAATATATATATTTTTTAAGATTCTGAATTTTTATGTGCAGTGAGATAAGGTTCAGTTCATCTCTTCAAGGCTTAACTGCCATTTAATAGAGAATTAACTAATAAAGATAGTAAAAAAAATGTCCCTTGATTCACAAGAGGTGTTTCTGATGCTGCCCACATGCCAGCAGATCTGATTGTTTAGCCTGGATGACCAATGGGACCAGGGGCCATTTTGGCAGTCAACTAAATGATCCACTGGGATATCATGCAGTTCTTGGGCAAATGACTATAGACAAAAAGCATTATGGTTATTGATAGTAATGGTCGAATTTCTGCTGTTTCGCCTCGCCGGAATTCACGAAATTCGTGAAATGGCAAAAAATTAGCAAAATGGCAAATTCTGACACAGCTTAAATTTTCAACACCAGCCTCAATTGTTGACGCCGGCGAGGAAAATTTAGTCACCAGTATCAAAACTTTTGTCGCCAGTATCAAAGCTTTTGACTTTGATGGTGAATTTTCACGGGTGATTCGCAAATTTATTCTACCAAAGCGAAATTGGCAAATAAATTTGCCTATCGCTAGTTATTGACTAAAAAATTTAGAAACACATACATTACAAACAAGTACCAGTTGAAATGTTATATTTTGTGGGCTCAAACTAGTTTTCTGGTCTAAATCTTCCATTCTAATGGATCAGAAGATAAGATGATATCTGGATATATTGGCCAATGTAATCAACCAATGGAGTTTAGAACTTGCTGATTGAAATCTTATGGAATCTAATGAAATTATGGAATTCAATCTAGCATGTTTGGGTACATAATGCAATTTATAGTAACTTATTTAGTTTTAAAATGGAAATGACCTGCTGATAGAGCGTAAAATAATTTATTGAACATTCCCCTTATATGCTGTATTTATATAAAGTTATTATACTGGATCTCTCCTTAAGTGCCTCTTCACTTGTTTAAATGCTACTAATTGTCCTTTCTTCATAGGTGAGACTTCTTTAGGCTCTCTAATTAATAAAGATTGCTTTATTTCCATTGATGGGTGAATTTGTCCCATTTCGCTTCAATGAAAATTTCACCAATTTCCCGCAAAATTAGCAAAACGGTGAAAAATTTGCAAAATGGGATGTTTAACATGGGTATCAAACTTTAGTCAATGGGCGTGTGGTGCATTGTCGCCAGCGTCAAAATGTTCGCTGGCATTTTGCGAATTTATTTAGCTGTCGCGAAACACAAAAATTTGCCGCTAATTTGTGGTTTGCAAATACATGCGCCCATCACTATTTATTTCTAAAAAGTTATTTGGCCTGCATAGTTTTTTACTTACCCCTCCTGCAGATTTTACTTACCCCTCCCAGATTTGATGGGAGTTCACGGCAGCCATCTTCTTTTTTGGGTCTTCTTTGTAAGTTTTGGTGATTTTTTTCGGAAAATTTTTGTGACTTTCGGTGCATGTGCAGTTGTTCAGGTCTGGAAATCTTCTCCTACTGCGCATGTGTTGAAAACGCCTATCTACTTATGAAGAGGATCGAAGAAAGAAGGTGGCTACCCTGAACTCCTGTGGCAAGAATCTGCAGGAGGGGTAATTAAAAAATTAGGGGCATTTGCCTGGGGGGTGGAGGTAGGCTGGGGGAGGAGGGAGGATGGGGTCTACACAGGGGGGGTTCCTTACAGGTTTGGTTCTCCTTTAAAACACTATTCAGAAACACTAATATAGTTCATATAAACAAGCTGCTAAGTAGCAATGGTGGGAATTGAAAAATGGCTACATGGCACAGGATAAGAAATGGATAACAGATAACATTATGTTCTACAGAGTTTATCTGCTATCGGATGTGTAACTTGAGCCTTTTCTCCTTTGAATGACTGCCCCCATGGCTACACAACAGCTTATTTCTATAAACAATAGTAGTGCTTCTGAAGCAAACATTGCAGGGCAGCACTGCTTTATATTTTTATTACTTTAAAACTATTTAATTTTTTGATGTTACTGGCCCTTTAAATAACAAAATCCTCGATATTTTTTTTCAAATTACCGGAGTGCTGCTGCTTTTGTCAAAACTATGTCAAATTGCCCTGGCAGGGGGTACAGCGTGCACCTGGGGCTGCAAAGATCTATTTGCCTATTCTTGAAGCACACATGAATTGATTTGAAAACCCTGGATATGGGGATGTTATGTTAAATGAATGTTCATTTTTGCAGGATTGTTCATTCTGTAGGTTTGCAGAATAAATATCATTCATTTAGGACTCCATGAAAAATTTAAATTTAGGATATATATATATATGTCTGTGCATGCAGATACTGATTTCAGCAAATGGTGCAAACTATGGAAGCCAATCAAGCTATCACAGAAAAATTTTGTGGCTTTTGTGCCAAATTTGCCCGGGGGGGGGAAGAGGGAGGATGGTCCACACAGGGGAGGGGGAGGTTTGGTTTGGTTCGTCTTTAACATCTAGCTCACCTATCTCTTGATCAGTTCTCATCATAGTAATTTCAGCTCCTTATATAACTCCCTTTCAGATTATATATTTTTTTCTTTTTTCAATTTTATTAGCTCATGTGAACATCCAGTATACAGAAAAAAACTAAAGCCACTCCAAATGAGCTAGTTGCAGCCTCATTTGTACAGGGGAAAGACAGCTCTGATCAGCTGATTTTCTCAGCATTGTGCACAATGTCACAGCTCAATATTTAGAAGCCTGGTAAGACTTAGAAACCTTTCAAACAAAGGTCAATAAATCTATTTTGGAACAGGTTATATTAACAATTCAAACCGTAGAAGAACAAGTGAAATTTTCCAGGCCTTTCTTCTAAAAGAAATCAAAATCACTACACTGTTATTTTCTTTTTGTGGGTTATTTTGAACACGTCTTTGTGACATTCATAATGATAGGCCATAAGATATACAAAGCAAGACATGTACTGTACTTCTATTGTTTATGATTAACCCCTTTTGTTCTATAGTATCAACAACTATATCAACAACTCTTCCTAGGTCACCAGCAAGTGGATTATTTATATATAAACATATGTAGCATACCCATGAGAGAGGCTAATATGTATGTCTGTAGGTCCAACTCCAACACACTCAGTGGCACCCATTGTCTTCCCCAGACTAACCACAGCAAGTTTATAGCTGTTTAAACAATAAGATCTATTTTAATTCATTAAGAAAACTGCATGTACAGTATCTGAATAATGTTGACAATATTAGGCAAATGGTATTGTAATTAGGTGTGTTACAAATACATAACTCATTATAATGAGTAATACTTATAGATATCTTTACAATGCTGGCTTACAAGCCAGACTTGCAAACCAATATATCGTGTATATAAATGTGTACAATCTTGGTCATAGGTACAAAAACATAATTTTTTCTCCCATTCAACAGTCTTTACACTTATGACATACAAAAGCTGTTGGATTGTTGTAGTTTGCCCCTGGGAAATGCTTTAGATCACTTACCATTGTTATCAACCAAAGGACTTGTGTACAGAGAGACTGTCCATGTAAAACATGTTAGTATAGGTTGTCTTCAGTCCCTTTGCATTCTGTTTCACATGTTGCTGTCATTACTATTGATATCACTTTGTTTTATACAGGGGTCAAGACATTCCTCTATTTCTTGCCTAATTATTTATCTTCATATAACACAGAACTATTTAGACAGTCAATAGCAATTGATTTTCTATTGCTTTCCTTATATAGTTCACAATGTATACCATAATTGATATGGCAGAATTCTGCAATGTACAAGCAGATTACTCAAGAAACAAACTTTAAAGAAGTCTAACATAACTAATCAGCTGAAGACATACAATATTTGGCTAATATAACCTAAAACAACATAATGTGTCCATTCCAGAAGGCATGGACGCTTACATAGAAACACAATCAGTTTTGCCCATATAGACCTTCTTGTGAAGTAATAATAAACTGCCTCATTCTGGAGTCCTCCCTGAAATAAGTCTTTGGGCCAAGTATAGTGCCAAAAAATATATTTTTTGCAAATGGATAGTCATTAGTGATGAGCGAATCTCCTGCGTTTCGCTTCGCCAAAAAATTCGCGAATTTCCCGCGTTTCGCTTCGCCGAAAAATGAGTCGCGCGTCATTTTTGACGCGGCGCGTCGCGTCGTTTCCGACGCACGTCGCGTCAATCGCGGTGTGTTGTGTCATTTTCAACGCGCGACTCGTTTCTTGAGCGAATTTTTCGGCGGCGAATTTTTGCTGAATTTATTCGCCAGCGGCGAATCGCGGGAATCACTAATAGTGATGGGCGAATCTCCCGAGTTTTGCTTCACCGAAAAATTTGCGAAAAAAAAACGTCAAAAACATTGCGCGACTCGGTTTTTTCAGCGAATTTTCGCCAGGCGAAATTGCGGGAATTCGCTGCGAATTTGTCCCTGGTGAATAAATTCGCCCATCACTACAAATGGATCCTGTGAACAGTTGAATGACTTCTGCCTCTAGATTGCATAATGTTTTATTTACAGTTGTGACATGCATTCCCATAACAATTTCCTAGTGGGAATGCTGAAGTGGTTATAAAAACATTAGAAATGTATTTACTCAGAACTGGCTTGCATAAACTCTTGTGGTGTCATACTATGCTAATGGAAGCAGGCCCTAGCAGTCTAAAAAAGATGTTTGAGGCCTGACAGAATGAAATGTGTAAGGATGCATTCCCTTAGAAGCAGATACATCCAAATGATGTTCCTAAACAGGGCCTATCTTCTTCCTTAGTACCTGGCCAAACTGCATTCTAAAGCCTCTGACCAATGTCCTATATGTGGGCACCTTCTACCATGTGTTCTTCTGGGAATGCCCTATGATACAGAAAATTTGGAGAGAGGTGTTAAAATACACAGATACAAGATCCTTAGCATTTCCAAACATACAGTACATTTCCCGGCTTTTGTCTAATTTGTAATTGTATTATAGAGATTCCACAAATTTCAAAAATTAATCTTGCAGGCTGGCCAGTATCAGTTCCTGTTAGAGTAGTGGCTAGCAATTTTAATAAAGATAGTTATTATTTACCTTTCTGTTTGAGGCAGCGATCTGATAAATGGCCAGAGATTAAAGACCGACAAGTGCAGTTTAATTCATTTTCTAGTTAAGGTCAGAGTATCAGCTTCTTCATTTGTACAACAAAGTCAGATAAGTGTGGGGGCAGTGAGGGAAATTCCATTAACTGTCAAACAATTATACAATGATTTATTGAGCTTTTAAATGATTCACCTGTTTTTGTTCCCGCCTACTGTCTCATCACAGGCACACATTTTCTCATGATATCACCTTATTCAAGTAATTGCATTCATGAAATTCATTTGAATTCATAAACAAACAGTATTAAGGACAAACTATGAAAACATGCAATATTGTGTTTATATGCACACCTGTTTCATCAATCCATTAGGCAAAACAAATAAGAAGCTTCTTGCAAGATGCATAATTCCCTATACAGTAGGTCTGAACACAACCATTAATTGTGCTTTTAATCTGCTGCTAATATCCATTCAGGACGTTTTAACGGTTTGTTTTTTATTTGATTTTTATTGTTTATTTCCCCAAGTGAAAAATTGATGTACCCTTTCACTGTCCAACTTCCTGTTTAGCTGCCTAGTTCTGTTAAGTCTTTGTTTCAGGAGGAGCTAGCAGTAAACCCAATAACAGATAGTGAGCTGCTCCTTATGTTATAGCCTATGAAGGGGTAGGGTTGTTTGTAGAGTTCTCATTATCTTATCCTTCTTACAGGGAGAGAGATGGGATGTTCATTGAAAACAAAACAATTTTCCATCAGTGATTTATGATAGCAAGTGTAAAATTCCTTTACAGTTACAACCCTACTAGCATTCAAATACAAGCCACTTCCAGCCCGTAAGCAGCATTTAATTAGCTGGGAACATTAATATTTAAAACCCACTTGCTGACTGTCAAGGTTCACATTCTCCATGTGAATTTCCACTGTACTGTAATATTTTCTATTTTGAGTCTTTTTTTGTGTAAGAAAGTTCAGGACCACTTTTGCTGCATCAACATGTACAAGTGAAGTATCTACCATTATTATTTAAACATTACATTTCACATTACCTTTTTTTTTCTTTATTTTTATCCCATGGGAATTAGGGGATGGGACATGCAGTAGGGTGACCTATGAAAACAAGTATTTGAATGAAGGATCTGTTGGACCAAGAACCCCCTTTTAACTATAAAATGATGGCTATTGGTGGTCATGTATCGCCTGTAGCATCTTTTTATAAGCAAAAGCTAATATGTTTGGCTTCAGTACACTACAGGAAAAGGTAAACTGACCTCCAAGAGCAAGTCATTTCCCTGCTTGCTGCACTATTCAATGATATTGCCAAGGAAACAATTGATAAATGCTTTTTGCCTACCAGATTTACATTTATTGGTATTGATAACATCAATGTGTGGAGCATGATCCATCACAACTGTGTTTCATTTTGAATACAAATGCTTGCATGTTTGCTTAGTATTATATTGATCTTTGTTGTACTTTTCAGTGTTTGACTCCTTTATCTTTAAAAGTCTCCAAATTGTTTTTATGTCATTGGGTTTCAGCATAGACTATGTTAATTAGTAAAACAGCATGCATTGCATCAGACCAGAGAAAGAATTAACTAATAAAAGGAATACACAACTAAGGAAGTACATCTGGAATGAACCATAGTTTGGGCATGAGCTCTAAAAAAAAATCAATACAGCTGTAATATTTTCCAGCAAAAAAAAACAGAAACTTTCCAGAACCTGGAGGTAATTCAAAGATCCTCTTAACCGGACACTAACATAGTCATGGGTGCTGCATGCCAGAAGTGATGTGATTCGTACACAATTAAAGCTAAAAAAAAGCCTTGCACCACGATTTGAGTGCAAACAGATGCTTATTTATGTCCATTAGTGATGGGATAATAAATTTGCCAGACGCAAATTTGCTGCAAATTTCCGCATTTAGCCACAGAAGAATACATTTGGGAAATTGCAGGGAAGTAGGAAGTAGAAAAGAGATGGGGGTTATTTACTTAAATCCAAATGTTTCTGGTCAGAATTTTAAAGGGCGAAACTAACATTTTTTGTGATTTATTATACCCTGAGGCTGCTAAAAGTCTGAATCAGAAAATACCCCATCTCAAACCTGCTGTGCTCATCTAGAAGTCAATGGCAGATGTCCCTTTTACAACTGGAAGATATCATGATCTGCACTGGGTTTCTTATGATAATCTGAAAAATCTGTGGTTTTCAGATAATAATACCGAAATGTTAACTTGCCAGGGCACCCTCCCTTGCAAGTTAAGAAAAAAACAATATTGGCAGTAACATTTAGTTAGTGCCAACAAAATTGTAAACACTGAGTGATGCATGCCAGTTGTCTAGTGATGCTTTTTGCTTACATGGATAGAATAAAAATGCCATCCCATATAATGATTGAATTCCTCTATACAATGGCAGTGACTCACATAATTTTGAATAATACAGCTGCAGCCTATTTGCACAGAATGATGCCCCTTTTGTTGCCTTTTTCCTCATTTAGGCAATTGCAGAGACTAAACTGGTGACTAAACAGTAAAAGTACTGTGCTTAAGTGCTTAACTAGAAAAGTCATTAATAAAGCCAAAGTATAGGGGGTCACAATTAGGGTTGCCACCTTTTCTTGAGAAAAATACCGGCCTTCCTATATATTTATCTTTTTTTCCTATCAATAACATTGGGATCAACGATCAAAAATACTGGCCAGGCCGGTAAAATACCGGCCAGGTGGCAACCCTAGTCACAATTAAATAAATGTTAATTTTTTTTTATGACTGGAACCACACCTACAATTGTGCAACAATAGACCTTGTTGTGTGCATTTATGCCTTTTTTTAAAGGTAATGTGACCCTATGGTTAAAAGAGATTATTTTCCTTTGTGTCACTTTTGAAATGTATGCCTGGTTAGAATTAACATGGGGCACTTCTGTCGGTGAGTGTTGTACTATAACAGTCTGAGAAGTGACTCACTCCTTCAGCTGCATGATATCCTCTCTTCTAGTTCCAAGCACAGGGATTACATATTTAAAAGTCCATCAAGTTCAATCACTCCAAATGAAACCCTGCATCCATACATACACTCACTCACACCCACCCCTCCATACATTCACATAAATGATATACAAGATCTACGTATACTAATTGTAGATTTTACTTTCACATTGGATGTTCTGCTTGTCCAAGAAATCATCCAAGCCACTCTTAAAGGCATTAACAGAATCAGCCATCACACCATCACCCAGCAGTGCATTCCACAACCTCACTATACTCACTGTGAAGAACCACCTACCCTGCTACACTTACCTATGCTAACCACCTGCCTAATCTACAATGGTTATTAAAGAGAGGCTGAATCCTTAGACTGTGCTATGATAAAGGAGCAGTAAACCCTAAAAATAGAGAATAAAGTGTTTTAAAGGAATGACAATATAATGTAGAGTTGCCCTGAGCTGGTAAGACTAGCGTGTTTGCTTCAGAAACTCTACTATAGTTTATATAACAAAGCTGCTGTGTAGCCATGGGGCAATATGATAAACAGTAGATAACAGATACGTTCTGATGAATCACATTGTATGCTACAGATCTTATCTGTTATCTGCTGTGCCTTTTCTCCTTTTTCAGCTTTGAATGGCTGTCCCCATGGCTACACAGCAGTTTATTACAGTTTATTACTCTGGCAGAGTTTCTGAAACAAACACACCAGTCATACCAGACGGTGAGTATACACACCAGTTATACCAGTGTAGGGCAACGTACATTATATTATCATTCCTTTAAAACACTTTAACTTGTAGGTGTTACTGTTCCTTTAGAGACAGCACAGTCAAATTTGTCTCATAAAGAAGTGAAGGTTATAAATGATGGTGTTGCCATTTGTACAAGCATTTCCCCCTGTTTCAACTGCCAGCAGGCAGTTGAGATTTCAGAAGACCCAGTAGATAAATATAGACTGGACATTCATTCAGCTGTCCACAGGACGTTTTGGATGACAAAAGTGTTTTAGCTGAATGCAATGTTTATTGGCCCATTTTAACCCATACTTAAACTTGGGAAAAATCATTTTAGGGTGGAGGCACATACTGCCACTTAGGGAGATTAGTCACCCAGTGATTAATCAGCTCCTCTTCAGGCGACTAACCCCGAACTGCCTTCCTGGTGGCTAGAATGTAAATCATCACTGGGATGGCACTCAGAATGCTTCAGTTTCTGAAGTTGTCCTTCCTAGTGAGGCAACTTCAAGCGACTTTGGACTATGCGATCCAAGTGCCATCCTGCCAGCAATTTACAGTCTAGCCAGCGGGAAGGCAGTTCAGGGATATTAGTCGCCCGAAGAAAAGAGAATTTGTTGCTGGGTGACTAATCTCCCCAAGTAGCAGCGTGTGCCACCACCCTTAGGGCTCTTACACACTAGCGTTTCTACCTGCGCTCCCCTGCGTTCTGTTTTGCTGCGTTCAGGCGCAGGGGAGCACAGGTATAGACGCACTCAATGCTTTTCAATGGGGTTGTACTCACACAAACGCATGTAGGCGCCGAACGCAGGTTCAGACGCAACATGCTGCATTTTTCCTGCGTTTGGCGCCTACATGCGTTCGTGTGAGTACAGTCCCATTGAAAAGCATTGAGTGTGTCTATACCTACGCTCCAGGAACGCAGTGGAGTGCAGGTAAAAATGTTCGTGTGTAAGAGCCCTTAAAGGGGTTTTTTCTTTGTTGTGTTTGAACTACACATGGTTTGGAGAACACCCAACACGCTGCTATAACCTGATTTCAGGCTGGTAAACTAGAAGGGGATGAACACTTACTTACGCTACATTGTGCTGAGGGGCATCATCACATTTTTTACCTGCATACTATGGTCACTGACCTCAAGCCAAAACCAAAATGGAGTGGTAATTGGTAGCACTGTATTATCCATTGAGAATTTTATTGGGTACATTAAAGCAAAAGGGAATAATGTTTTCTTTCAACTATCCTGCTTTTTGTAACTGTGTTCAGCACCCATGGGGTTAAATTAATTTAAAAGGCAGTGGTGGTAGGGACTTGGTGTGTTGTTTCATTGCAAATTGTAATAATTTGTTTTAAAAGAGGTACATAGTTGCAATAAAACACCAATAGTTATTTAATAAAGATTTGTATCTTAATATATAATATACAAACCTGCCCTAGTTTCTGCAAGATTGGAGTTATAAGGATGGCTATTCCAGTCCAGTGAACACCAGATAATTTTAATGCATGAGCTGAGTTCCATCTTACTACAAGTACAACATTTAACAGCTGCCATCTTGCCTATTGTTTTAGGCACTTAAACAGAACCCACTGGCACAAAGTATCACTGAAGGAATAATTAACTGTAGGGATGCACCGAATCCAGGATTCGGTTCGGGATTCGGCCAGGATTCGGCCTTTATCAGCCTTTATCGGTCGAATCCGAATCCTAATTTGCATATGCAAATTAGGGCCAGGGAGCTAAATCACGTGACTTTTTGGCACAAAACAAGGAAGTAAAAAATGTTTTCCCCTTCCCGCCCATAATTTGCATATGCAAATTAAGGCTCGGATTCGGTTCGGTATTCGGCCAAATCTTTCGGGAAGGATTCGGGGGTTCGGACGAATCCAAAATAGTGGATTCGGTGCATCCCTAATTAACTGTGTTAAATATTTGATGCACCATCCTACAAAAAGCGGTAGAAAAATAGACAGAGGGGGTAAAGAAATTAGGGATGATAGGGGGCCCTTGGTAGAGTTAAGGAGCTGGTATTAGAAATGTAGTCATACAAAGTCAACCTTTTATAGATACAAAATGGAAAAACCAGTAATCAGTTCGGAGCAAATCCACTGAGATATACTTTGCTTGTGATTTCTCTAGGACTTTGATATCTCAGGGAGAATTGGTGGTAACATTTTTTGACATTTGCATTAATAGTCAGGGCAAGCATGAGATGCAATCCGATCTCTCCAGCTTGGCACAGGCATCTTCTGCTTAAGTTACCTAGGTGAATTTTTGCTGCAGATTTTTATGGCAAATTGGTGAAAGCAAAATCAAGACAGGAAGACTTACAGATAACTTTGGAAATGTATCCATTAAAATATTATTGCTTGTCCCTAGTAGTGACCAAAAATGTGTAGAGGCATCCTCACAGAGTAACCACCACCCACTTGGGGCATACATGCATCAGTTTAGTACACCTGTAACCAGACAGTACATAGTACATATGTATTACAGCAGCTGTGCACTAAACCAAGAAAATATTAGTAACTGACCTTATTGGATATAGGGTCATCACATACTTTCCATGTACTGGTCCCTACACTTGTAAAATTGCTCATCTATGAGCTCCAAGGTAGGGTGCAGTGTGTTAAATTAGGGAATAGCAGATGGCAAGAGCAGGGATGGCCTGAATGAGCACTGACTATTGCCTGAATATCTTAATATGCCCTAGATGTAGAGAGATCTACCATGTTAATCACAGCTGAAGTTAGAGATTGAGGTTTTATGCACACTCCCTTAGTGTAAAACACTATTTTATTATGATTTTTAATATGAATATAGTAAATTATGCATTAACTGCAGTGTATATGCAAGCAAATGGAAGCTTATCTGCTTCCTAGCACGTTCAATAGCCATAAGCTTAATAATTAAAAACGCCAAACAATTAAAGTTGCAACTAAAACCCTCAGCATTTCGTCTGAGCCGGCGTATGCATACAGTATATTTTTTCTCAACTGTCCGTTAAAAAAACAGTGTAATGATTTTTAGTTATAAAACAGCTGGGAAAAGATAAAAATCATGGCATGATAATGTATTCATAATGCTTAATCAGCTGATTGAAACCTTTACGTATTTCAATAATAGACATTTATATTAGAGGCATGAAACCTAACCAAAGCAGTGAACAGAGGTAAAGGTCTGGGACCTGTTGTTCAGAATGCTGAGAACCTGGGGCTTTCCAGATCTTTCTGTATGATCTGCATTCCTTAAGTCTACAAAAACAAATCAATGTGATTGTTTTACCTCCAGTAAAGATTATTTGCAGCTTAGTTTGGGTCAAGTACAAGGTATTGTTTTATTATTACAGAGAGAGAAAAAAAGGAAATAATTTTTTCTTTACATCACTTGATTATAATTGAGTCTATGGTGCAAATTCACTAAAGCGTGAAGCGTCCAACGCTAGTGCTAATTTGCCAGCGTGACGTCAATTCGCAACGTCGCCGATTCACTAACAGTGTCCCTGGTGAAAATTCCCTAGCGAAGTAGAAAGACTTGTGCAACTTCATACCCGTACGCCAGGTGAAGTTGCGCACTGACTAAGGGACGTAACTACGCTAATTCACTAAGATTAACATTTTTCTGAACGTTACCTCTTATGCTAGATGTTACTTCTCCAGGTCAGACCTGGCGAAGTTAAATACAATAGATAGGAGTTTGAAAATAAAACTTGAAATTTTCCCAAAAAACGCTAAAGAGCGAAAAAAATTTTGGGGTTACCCTCCTTCCCCCCTACATTTCCTAACATAGGGCAACTCAGCTATACAGTGGTACAGTGGGCACATGTTTAGGGCAATAGGACAACTTTATTTTATTTATTAAAGGTTTCCTGGGCTTGTGTAGTGTAATATAGTGGCTGTAACATACACCTCTATTATACACTTAAGTTTGCGGCGTATGTAAATTAGGCATCGCTAGCGTAAACGGGCTTTGCCTGGTGAAGTAACGGTAGTTCTACTTCGCTACCATTCGCCACCCTTAGTGCAAATTCGCATCTTAGTGAATATGCGTATCGCTGGCGAAAATTCACCCGGCGAAACCATCGCTAGTGCATTTTCACGCTTTAGTGAATTTGCACCTATAGGAGAAGGCCTTCCTGTAATTTGGAGTTTTCTAAATAACAGGTTTCTGGATAACAGATCCCATACCTGTACCTGCTTAAACAGGTGGTAAACTGATAGGGAGATAAGCTTAAACTACTTAAGATATTACATATGCAATTAAAGAATAATAGTTATTGAGCAAATGTTGGATTTCTTCATCTGCTCTGTACTGATGACTAGTGATGGGCAAATAAATTCGACAGGCATGAATTCCCTGTGAATTTCTGCATTTCTCAGCCAGCTAATAAATTAGCTGGCAAAAAATCTGTAGTGACAAATCAAAGTGTCACACATCAAAATTATTTCAGACGCCCATTGACTTAAATGCAATTGGACTAAATACTCCCTTGCGTCAAAATTATTTTGATGTCCATTGACTTTGATGCATTTCACGAAAGTGCAAATGCAGATTTGTCCATCACTAGTGGTGAGGAAAATAAATATCACTTTTCAGGCATAAAAAAGGTGAGACACAAGAGGGACTGTAGGATTCATATTTGATTTGCAATTTCAAGGAAAGGAAGAAAAAAGAACTACATAAAAACATAAACAATCTGACATAATTGCTTATGCTTTTGTGGATTTTTGGGAAACCCCCTGAGTTTAAAAAAAAAAGAAAAGCTGGGAGATTCTGTGACATCACTTCAGTATTATCAGGGACTGAGAAAGACTGCAGATGAGAGTGAGCGAGAGGGAGGGACGGTGGGTATTGGAAAACAGATCCCTCCTCCCCTGGACCACCGTTCCACTCCACACAGAAAACAGACACACACAAGAGAGGTGGAGGAGGGGGAAATAAACAGGGCAATCAATTGTAATGAAACCCCAATTAAATCCTCTGGATGGAGCAAGCTGTAATTCTGTTTTATTTCATTAGTCTTGTAAGGCTGAGAAAGATCCTAGTGTTTGAATTGTTCCATTAACACTAAGGACAACAGCAAGAGGTGGAAAAAAAAAACTGTATTC
This sequence comes from Xenopus borealis, assembly GCA_024363595.1. Taxonomy (NCBI): domain Eukaryota; kingdom Metazoa; phylum Chordata; class Amphibia; order Anura; family Pipidae; genus Xenopus; species Xenopus borealis. The sequence goes on along the minus strand of CM044442.1, from coordinate 28,846,125 downwards.
TGTACTGCCTTTCTTCTCTATACAAACTGTTATTTGGTTGGGTAGAAGGAATTCTTAGCAGTCCGGTCAGCCCCCAGTCAGCAAGTGTCTGCACTCGTGAGAGATGTCCATGCTGCAGTTGTAACCCCAGGTAAGGTTGTTTTTATTTATAATTATATTTGCAAACAGTAAGGATAACCTAGATGACTGGTACCAGCACATTTCTGCATCCTAATATTCTTCAATGTGGGTGGGTTGGATTTTGTACAGTGTCAGATGCTGAGGTTGCCACAGCATATCTGCATGGGAAACAGCTTGACCATAAAAGACTGTTACTTACTGCACATCTCTTCTTATGAACACTAGCTGCGTTTTGACTGCAGGAGATGATTTATGCAAACAGGCAAGTAAAGTAAAGGTGCGTTTATAAATAGTTGGCTGCCGTAGTGCTATCAGCTCCTGGTGCAGACAGGGTTACTGTAATGAAATTCCAATTAAAATGTATCTGTGATGAGATAATGAAGGAACACTTAAGGATAATTATTTTGTTTACATCGGGTTACTAAGGTCCTTAATAGCTGATTATGACAGGTTGGTTAAATGATAGCAGCATCAACAATACTCTGGTTTAATGGGCTACACCGATCCTGTGGCACACAAAGAGTTATGGGCATTATTGATTATAGTCTGTTACTATGGGTTTATTAAAGCCAGATACCTGTTGGTTACATGGGATAAACCTCCAGTAGCTCTTGACTTTCTGTAAAACTAAAGCAGAGATTTTATGATTAGGAGAGTGCCTTAAGTGTTTGTTGGCACCGATGCCCCATATCAATGTTATGTACAGCTGTGGCCTTTGTGTACCAATGGGAAGCTGTTGTTGTTTCTTGTTTTACACTTGCTGCAACATGTCGCATAAAATTTCACTTAGAACAAGAAAGACCATTGCAGATAGGAATTGAGACTTGACAGCAAGCAATGTACTCTTGGTAGGGATGAATTGAGCTCTACTGAAAACACGTGAGTCAATAAACACATGGATAAAGAAGAAGTGAATTGGTTCTGCCTCTTACCTCTTGCTTAGTCCAGGGCTTTTGTGGTAGATCATTTTTGAGAAGCAGGATATATTGTCATCATGGTCCCAATACTTTACACATATTATAACATTGTTTGGAAATGGCATGTTGTGCCTTCAAGGTAATGGGATATGAGATATTTTCTGGCAGTTTTGTTTGGTTAAGTGGAGGAGACTTTCAGTCATAAGTAAATACTATATAATAAAAATAGGTTGTCATAGCAAATATTATAGCTAACAATGCTAGGAATTATTGCATACTGCCTGTCATTAGGACTCTAGCCTTGAGCATTGTGTAAAGCTACATTGGATCAGCTTTCTGCAGCTGGTAATGTTGTTATTGGGAATCTGAATGAAAAAAACAATGAAAGGTAAATAAATATTCTTTGAATGCTGCTAATATTCTCATGTTTTCTTGTATTATATATATATATATTTTTTTTTTTTTTTTTTTTTTAATTATAATTTTTTTTTATATATTTTTTTTTTTTAAATCTCAAGATTTTCAGTTTGCAGAATATATGTATATTATTACCAGGAATCACAAACCACATTACTGCAATAGAAAGTTTAGGTGAAACAGCTGCAAAATGTAAAACATTCACTATATTAAAAGTGTTAAAGCTCATTAAAATCATACAGCAGGGTACATCCCTGTAGGCTTACACCTGTAGCAAAACTTTATTATAGCATTCCTCATGGACTCACCTGGCAATTGTGTGAATTTGTCTTTGTATACCAAAAGCGATACCTTACCATTTTCCATTATAATTTTGTTCTTGTGGATTAGAAGAAGATTTCCTCTGTTCATAAGGGAGAACAATCATTTCTGTATAAACCTACATTATCGCAATTAAATCCTTGCTGTTAAACTTGATGTTCTTGGTTTGCATTTGAGATGCAGTAAGTCAAAAAAAAATTTTTTTTGGATCAAACGTTTGGACCAGCAACAAAAATAGCAAACAAAACCATAATTATTGTCATGCAATGTTATCATACAACATTCTTTCTTTTATTTTGTAGGAAAAAATTTTGATACACTTGTTTTCCTGTAATCTTGACATTCCTAATTGTACATGGCAAATAATTTCTCATTGTACATGGAAAATAAATAATGTCCTCCATTTAATACACTAAGATGCCCAGCAGCTCAAGTAAAACATGTAGAAAATGTAATACATATGATAGAAAATCATATTGAGCCCAGCAGCACTTTTATCTATAACTCATTTTGAAATTTTGAGATCAGTCATAGAACTTGTTTGTGATCATTTAGTGATTCATGGCATTAGTTGGCATTAGAGTATTTGTAGAAAATGTACTCCCCTTTTTGACATGAGCTCATTCAATGGGGCTGATTTAGGAAATGTACATAAACACTAAACAAACTTCCAGGATTAAATGTATTTTTAGCCAAACATACTTGATTCTTCAGGGATTATTCCCAACCTGTCTTAGATTCACAGTGTCATGCAACCCCTCCGTGGATTCTGGGACTTCCTCTGGGTGGTTCTCAGATTCTCTGGAAAGCAGGGGTTCAAAGTCACACTATCCATGTTCAATTGAAGAAAGTGATGGAGAGGTTGCGTGACACTGTGAGCCTAAGGTGGGTGGGCAAATGATCCCAGAAGGCACAAACAGTCTTGGTTTTCTTTCAATCTGCAGAATTAGGTATATATTTATATTTATTTATGAAAGATTTCTGGGAACCTTTTCTACTTAATCCCAACTGAGCTCATGTCAAAATGGGGGAATATATATTTCACTTTAGTAATGGTATTCTTTATTACTGAATTTTGAGTTTAGTTCATTGGTCATGGAAAAATGGTTTAAATAAGACCTCAATTCACATTATCAGCAATAACCTGAAACCACCTGGGGCATTTCCAAATGAATGGAAGGCCAATATAACCATTTTCTCTGCTGCCCAGTAAGCTAGAAAACATTAAAAATTGCCCTTAATTAAGGCTCTCTGAAGGCACAGCAGATACTGATATGTATTATAAATAAATATAAAACTTGAATCTAATGTTTTGCAGCTTGTCCGGCTGGACACAAAATGCTGGGGTGACAAAACACTTGGGGGCAGATTTACTAAGGGTCGAATTTCGAGGGTTAATTAACCCTCAAATTCAATCCTCAAATTTTTATCGAATTAAAACCCCTCGAATTTGAATTTCGAATTTGAGGGGTCTTAACACAATTAGATTTCAAATATGAAAAATTCGATCGATCGATAAACTCATTCGAAACGACCAATTCGAACGATTTTAAGCCTTCAATCAAATTTTTTTTATTTGATCAAAAAAATTTGTAAAAATCTTATGGGAGCTTCCCATTGGGATATTGTAAGAACCACTCACTCTGGTGGTCTAGTGGTGGTGTGGCAGGGAAGCCCGCCGCGCCATCGGTGAGGACACCCACCGCACCGCTCCCCCTTGCCGGTTTCCTCTTAGAGTGCGCGCCACACGCACTTCCTGCTTATGTAAGTCCATGCGTGCTGGCGTGGTGATGTCAGTGTGCAGTGGCGCGGGATTTGAACATATTTAAAGGGGCATTTGGTGCATTCTCTTGGCCCATGATAGGATTTGCTCCTGGTGCCTTTGCTTTGTGTTGTAAAACTTCAGTTTGTTCCTGATTACCTGTTTTGACCCTGCCTGGCTATTTTGACTACTCTCATCTCTGAAAATCTGACCCTTGCCTGAAACCGACTTGATTCTGCTTAACCCTTCGATTGACTTCCTGGTTTGACTCCTGCCTGTTATTTGACTCCGATCCTGTCTCATCCCATTTGATTGATTACCCGGTTTTGACCCTTGCCTGCCTGACGATCCTAGCTATCTGCCTGTCTCAACTCTGCCTGTCTGACCACGAATCTGCTTAATCTCACCTGTACCGTGACCGTCGGCCTTAAAGACTTTACAGTGATCTGTTGGATTCCATTCCACCAAAAGTTCAGATATCCCATATGCAAACAATTTTTACAAAGCAGAATGGGCTAAGCGACACGTTAAGTATATTTTAAAGTTATTGTAGAATCAATATCACTTTATAAGGTGTAAAATTTATATATTTTGTGAACAATGAAAATAAAGAATGACAGTAAGCACATTTACTAAGGGTCGAAGTGAAATTTTGAATAAAATTTGAATTAAAAAAATTCGAGTTTTGAAGTAATACTTCGACTATCGCCCAAAATTTAATTTGAATGTAAAAAATAAAAAAGTCGAATTTCAAAGTACTTTCTCTTTAAAAAACTCGACCAAACATTCGACCAAAAGTAAATTTACCCCTAATTGTAATTGGAGCCTCCTTTATACACAGTATTAACATGGGCAAGTGAATTGCAGTTTCTTGAAACGTTCCTTTTGTTTGTCATTTATCACAAATGTACTCTACTATTAGTTGATGGTAAGATAAAAAGACATTTATGCTGTATGATAAAAAATTACTGCAAGTAAGTGGAGTTTGATGCAATAAATACTTAATATCTATGGACATTCAAAGATGTTCCTTTGGAGAATTGGTCTGTAAAAATCCTGTTCAAACAAAACTGATATGCAAATTAAACAAATGGCAAGATCTGTTTTCTAACGGATGTCCCCTTTTTACTGGGGGGGGGGATAGATTTATTGATTTAATATTTTGCCATTGAGTTTGGAGAAATATTTTATCCACAAACATATGTGACCTAAGTAGAAAGATTCTTCTTCACCCCAATCCCAAAAATATCACAACAAGAAGTGGCCAGGAAACTGCATTTGCTTTATGCTTTAGAAGGAATCAATAAATTCTGAAGCAAAAGAAAAAATATATTAAAAAAAATATTCAATTATACATGTATAAAGTTCCAACAATTTCTCAATCTATTTGAGTGGAAAAATAAGAGCAGATAATGTGCCTCGGTTAAAATTGAGATTTAAGGGAAGCAAGGCATACATTTTCTAGGTATTCCATGTAATTGTGGACATTTTAGGAATATGTAAGCAAGGTTCACATGGACCAGGTTAATATAAAAGGACATTGCTAGTGATGGGCGAATTTATTCGCCAGGGGCGAATTCGCGGTGAATTCCCGCGATTCG
>CM044442.1:28807422-28837931 GCA_024363595.1 Xenopus borealis | reverse complement strand
GGAGAGTTGTGAGTTATCTGATGGCAATTTAAACCAACTCAAGTTTCCACTATACATTTTACAGATTTTTGAGGGTGAAAATAGAACAATTGAGTTTTTATTAACAAGACCAATGATATACAATTTTATTATTATAGTATATTATTAAAGCAATGTATATCAATCTATTACTAAATTAATTATGAGAGATTCAGTTATTTAAATGTATATTAATTATCAGTAAATCCTCTACATGTTTCACATCGTAGAGTGGATAAACAAAGTAGAAGAAATTAGTTGTTTGGCAGAGTTAACATATATTATACACAATAGAAGCTCTAGATATTCGACGATGTGGTTCCCTTGGATAGAGTATATAAAATCAATTGGAAATAATACAGGGGCAATGCTCAACCTAGCAGAACCTGCTGAACTCATAAGCATATTAATATATAACATTTATAATTCCATATTCAACGTGTACAATCATATATAAGTATTAAGAAGGAGATAAATATGTACTACCTAGTAATAACGTGTTGTGGACTATAGAGAAAATTGTTTGATTTTCAGATTTGCTACGGTATCCCTCCCTTTCCCCTTCCTATTTTTTGTATTAAAAAACTGACATCAAAACACAAATACCAGACAGTATACCCAAGCTTGAACGTGACATACCAATGTGGATGTAAATTACTGTTGGTAAACCTCACAAGTTGTGTTCATATTTTCTGGTAAATATACTGCCTACTGTTGTGTGTGCAAGTTGTCATTTCTGGGACTGTGATGCTCACAGAGCCAGAAAAAGCATTAATGTGAAACTGATATGGTACAAGTCAGTTACATGTGTAAGCATGACATGTAAAGGGAGCCCTGCAAGTAATTGCTTCTCAAGGCAGGTGTTAATCCCAATGCTCTTTTGTGTACATTTGGCCTGTACTTTGCACCATATTAGACAAAGATCAATTAACTGTAGCTCTCTAAAAGATATTTCTATTAAGAAATATACCCCAGAGTACAGTGCAGTGATTTGTTCCATTAGTAGAATATGTACTTGTCTTGTTTATTGCATTGCCTTTTCATTGTCTCTGCAGGTGACTCCCCAGACACTTTTTACTATTCTAATATTACAGGTATGTCTGTAATCAGAAACTAATTGAGCTGAAAACTCATAACATGAACACTGTCAGTCCTGATAGTTTGCTGTTTAAATTAATGATTCTTCACTTTTGCCTGATTCCTTGTTTCTCTGCAGCAAAAGACATTACTTTTCTAAAGATGGCCACACATGGGCAGATTAAAGCAGTCAACATCAGTCCTTTAGACCGATTTATCATCTTATCTGCCAGTGTATGGGGGCTTCTGACGAGCCTTCCTGATCGATATCTGGTCAAGAATGCGATTGGTGAGGTTTGATTTTTCTGGTGATCTAGGACCAAATCAGGTAGTTGATGTGGTCCTCGTCCTTGCTGCACCCATTCTCTTAATTGTAATTTGATTGTTCGGATTAGCCCGATATTGCCCTGCCATCAGTGGGCATATTGGGGAAATATTTTTATAGTTTAACACCAAAAATTAGCATTTTCATAAGTATCAGAAATTTAGTTTGAATCCACCCTAGAATCTTGGCATTTTGTTTTGCCAGAAAAATTGCTGAGTTTGATTAAATGCAAGCAAAATTTTGGTCGGCTGGATTTAATATGAAAAATTTGTAAGAAAAAAAGGCAGTTGACTACAATGCCTTTGGCTCAAGACATATTGCTGTGAAAGAAGCCCATTGACTCCATTGCATTTGAAAAAATCTAGTTCTGATACTGGCCCAAAGCATTAAATGATTTGCATGTAATTTATTTGCTTCATATATGACTTATTGTACACTGACTTTGTACTTAGTAATTAATAAGAATACAAATAAGATTGTTATCAATGGGGTCTTTGATACTGACATGCAGCTGAGAAGAGGCAGAATAAGAATAATTCAGCATAACAAATAAATAATGAAGGCCACATGAGAAGTTGGTATGATAAGTCAGTGTAAAATAATGCTAAAATGTATTTAAATAGATTCTTTCTCTCTGAAGATGTTTCCTTTTTCCCTAAAAATATATCTCGACCAATTCACCTCAGGTGACAGCACTGAACAAGTTACCAGGGGCAGCAAAAAGCCACTCCTGATAACTTTGAGCCAAACCTCCAATAATGGTGCAAACAAACACTCCTTAATAGAGGAAAAGCCTATAAAAACTCCTGATCACTCAGACAGAAGTCCCACCTTTGTCTCAATTTGAGGGGCGGTCCCTTTGCCCTCAAACTCCAGCCAGAGGGTCTACAAGGTTGAGGAAGGAAGGTTAACACCCAGGAATATTTTTTTTCTTCTCAGCTGAGAAAGAGATACATTGCTGTATTATTAGGTATGCTACCCAGTCTTTTGTATAAAGCTTCTAAACTTGAACGGACAGTGTCTTCAAAAATCCTTTTATGCATTATTCCATTTATATGTGCTATTCACGTTTACATATATTTTTTATGAATCGTGTAACCATAATCCAAAAACTACATGTTGAGTTGATTGTTCATCTCAGGGTTCAATGGCCTGTATAAAAGTTTGAGCTTTTATATGGTCATATGTTACTTCACAAAATGGGGACAAAATTCCCCATATAAAGCCTATTTACTGTATATATGCAATTGAATAATTTAAAGCAGGGGGAATCCTTAGTAGGCAAGTGTATTGTTTTTGTGCTTCTCCGTGGCATGGTTTGAAAAGACTCCAGATTCTCGTTCCTGCTGCTTAAAATGTATATATTATGTAGCACAACAATCCCTGGAGACTGAAAGTCTGATCCCTGGCATCTGTAACTGACTGATGACCAATTAAGGATATAGACAGACCTATACAGTATATACCCAGCCATTTCCTGATCTTGATCTTTGGATGTAGCCTGCTCTTGCACATTTCCTGCTTATTTGCATTCCTAATCTCAGAGTATTACTCTTGTCCTTTGTCGTGTTCATTTGAGGGTCCTTGATGTGTGCGGAAGTCATCTTTGTTCTAATATGGCACAATTTGTATTTATAATAATCATCTTCAACCTTCTTACTGTACCAGCTGTGTATGTTAGGAGAATACAAACCCATATTGAAGGACAGAACAACTGAAAATCCTCATGCACATGTATTTTATATTGAGAAATGTTGAGATATTTTGAAAAAGTTGTGTTTTTTAGGGGTACATAGTTATTCTGTGCTGTGTTCCTGTAATTCTATACACGGGCAAAATAAATGTAATTATCTGTACAAAATAGTACTGTCCTTTCTTGTAGCTCTGTGACCGAACAAATTAGTAAAACAAATATTTTTTCCTGTCTGTGCTCCTTCTAAAGTAAGCTGAAGACAAGGACATGCTTAATTTCAGCTGGAGATTGCCCTTGTTAAAATTATTTTCTTAATTGAGAAGTATAATTCTTTTTTTCCTTTGCCAAAGAGAAAATGTAAGTGGGAATATGTTAATATGGATTTTCAAAATCACACTGATAAGCACCTTGTGATTTCTTATTTCCATAAAATATTGCTATTTGTTTAATTTGCTATTTGTTTAATTGGAGTCATGGGACAGCAAAACTTCTACAGTTAAAACATTTCAGAAATGTATAAAAGCCAGAATCCTCAATTCCGTTCTCTAAAGATCCTAGGCTGCACTTATTGCCATAAAAACAAAGAAGTGCATTTTTGCTGCAGTGATTTTCTTTCTCATACAGTTATTACTACCTAAAATAGCCTCTCTGATGTGTAATATGATGGCTGTAGCAGCCAATGACAATTATTACTCTGAATGATGATGTCAGAAATATAAACAGTGTTCCATGGCATGCCAGCCATTAGCCGTTGCTGTTCAAAAGTGACATATTCATAAGCTACTTTAAGAGGACAGTCATCTCTATAGATATTTTCTCTATCCTCAAATTCTCTGTGTTGCATTAAGCTTCAAAAAAATTTGCACATTGAACTCAATGGGCGTTTTTTCTTGTATCACATTTTTGAAACTGCGCAAGTCTATGGGTGTTTTTACTCGAAACACAGCAAAATATTCCTATCTGAGAGATGAAACTGGCTCAATTAGCATTATGGAGACAATTAATGAATAAAATTGACTTATATTGCTTGAGGTCTAATGAGACAACAATGTTTTTTTTTGTGGTAGAATACATTTCACATTGGTTTTTATTGCAGACATGTTTTCCCAATTTTGGGAATACCGGAGAGTGTGGAGTTTACTGCTTCTCTTTTTCAAGAATAATATTGTTTGGTAATTATAACTCAGCACAATAACAGTGATTAAGTAAAAGTGAGTGTATATTAAGGAAATCATTTTCTCTTTCTGATTGCAGTAATCCTTTTATCCCCTGCATTAGTTACTTGGTAAAGTGTGAAGTCTAGTCAAAATATTTCAGATTGATATTCCTGGTAAACCCCAATAGATTTTTTCTGAGCACAACATGGTTCTGTAGACTAATTATAAACTGAAATTTCTTATGTCCTTCTGTTTTTCACTTTGGCCCTGATGTCTCTTAGGGCCCTTACACACGGGTGTTTTGGACCTGCGCTTGGACGTTGTGTTTGGCTGCGTTCAGCGGCAGGGGAGTGCAAAATTCTTTTCAATGAGGTTGTACCCACGAGGCGCGTGTAAGCGCCGAACGCAAGTTCAGACGCAACATACTGCATTTTTCCTGCGTTTGGTGCCTACATGCGTTCGTGTAAGTACAGCCCCATTGAAAATAATTGAGTGCGTCTATACCTGCGCTCCCCTGCGGCTGAACGCAGAAAAACGGAACGCAGAGGAGCGCAGGTAAAAACGCTCATGTGTAAGGGCCCTAAATCATATCTGATTTAAGAAGTGTTTAGTGAAGTTGATGGTGTTTCAGCTTCTGGCTACTTGGATGTCTTTTGCTCCCATTTCATTTTTAGGAACATACATAATAAACGGTAAATGTACCCAACTGAAATGCTTTGTTACAAGTGGTGTATTTCAGAGCTGGGGTTAGGCATTTTTTCTGTATACGTATCTGTGATAAATACTGGGCAATGTTGTGTAAGCAATAGATCTTACAAATAACTCTCATTAGTTTTATTATATACAGATATAACCCTAATTTAGTCTCTTTAAATATCAATTACCACTTGGCAATCCAGGACCCTGAATCCCTTTTGCATATGAAAAGTACTGGGAACTGGGATATACAGCGCACTGGGGACAAGTGGGACCTACCTAACTCACTATTAGGTACTTTACTTTTTCTCCAACACAGTCCTTTTTATTATCAAAGGCCCAATCCTCTGGAAGGGATTAATAACCACACAATTCAGTTGAAATAGAATGTCTCTTCCACAGAGTTCTTATACCCCAGGTAGCGCTACCTTTACCAAAAGTACCTCTCCCTTTGGAACTTGGTAGCTGCTCCCACGTAGCAGGTAAATGCACAAGAACTGTCTTTAAATTGGTGCCCCACACTTGTACCCTTGCCAGTATACTCCCTTGGTTCACTCACCGGGGTGCTCTCAGAGGCAGTCACACAGGAGATTACAGGCAGCTCTGTAGCAGGATCAATCTCACCAGTGGCTCCTTTGAATTATGTATTTATTATTTAATTATTATTTCATTAGTATTTATTATTATTATTATTATTATTATATAATTAATTAAAATAGAGATGGTATTTATGTAATTCAGAGCTTTCTGGATAACAGTTTCCACATAATGGATCCCATACCTGTATACACTGACACAGCATCTGGTTATGTTTTCTAAAGATGGGATAAAAGGCGGGCGATTGTGTGACACTAACCTTAAAGCCTAGCCTGAAGCACGTACAACAACGTGTCAGGGTAAGTATGGTAGCAGTTAGGGCTAACGATAGGGCTAAGGATAGGGCTATAAATAACAGCGAAAAAGATTCTTTCCATTTATAGTGTATTAGACTTAATACAGGAAATAGATATGGACCTTCTGGACAACTGTGTGCACTTGCATAGTCAGAGCAAATTACCATCCTCTAAGAAAATAATTGAACAGCACTCATGTACAGTCACATATATCTACATCTTTCATGTACAAGAGTTGCATAATTAACTCAAAATGTTATATTGGAAAAAAAATCTAAAACTACATGTTTCAACTTGTTTCACAAATTTCCACTTTGTCTCCTGGGCAACCAATTATCATGCCAGTGACTTGAAGAGCTTACTTGCATTCATGCTTGTAGTAATAAAAGCAATGCATACTTAAGCACAGAAATGAAAAGTATTAACTGTTATGAAAGTTTGTAGTATGCTGTAGAGTCTTTTGTGTATGCAGTGTATAAGAGACTATTAATCCTTGAGTTTTAATGCTTTAAATATCCCAGAGTGGCTAAGAGGTGCTTGTGCCAAGACACCTCAATTTCCAACACATCTAATAAGCCTTAGGTGTTAACCAGTGCAAGGATTTGAATCGTCTCTGTACCGTAAGGGGTATATCTTGTGTTTCCTCCTCTACTTTTGGTTGTATCTCAGTTCCTATATAATCAAACCTAGGTTTGATTACAACCAGATAATTACCTTCAAGGTGTTTGCTTGTTCTCCTTATGATGTGAAGGTTTCCTCCCACATGACTATAGTGATGTACCATGTAAAATGGATTAGACTTTAGGATTGAACTGGGAATGGGCATGATGTGAACTATTGTAGTTCCAAAAACAAACTGATTCCTTGGTATAGATTGTTTCCTATCCTGTGGATTAATGCAGGAGTCTGACAAACAGTCAGTTCTGGTTATACTTATAAAAAGAGAGAAAGAAAAGTACCCCGCTTAACCTCTCATATAATTGGTCAATTACTGATATCCTTATATTTACAATTCCCCTTAGGGTGATATGAATTCAATATAGAAATGCAGACTGCATTTAGCCAGAAACCCCTAATTCAACTGTGTATAAGTTATATATTGCAATTGAAGATTTAGTAGTATTGTAGATTTCAATTAATTTCTAATAATAAAGTGCTGTGCAACAATAATTTATTAATTTCATTAATTGCTAAAAAATAATTACCCAGTACTAATTTCATTAATTTATAAAGTGCCGTATTATCAACAGTCCATGATCATTTGTTGTTGTAATTATTAATTCATGAATAATTCATAAAATTACAAGGGACAAAAATTAATGATTAATTTCCAATCAATTCAAACCAGGTATCAGGTATAATGTAATTATCTTAATAGAACCCTCACAACTAAATAGTGCAAGTTGATTAAATACCGATAAAAAATTGACCAATAAATAGGATAAGATAATAAATTACTCAATGCTTTGGTTCATAAAAAAAAAAAGAAATGGAAAAGAAAGAGAGGTGGAGTTGTCCCAACTGCTGCTGCCTAATTCGTTTCTGACCTGGGACACCACAAAGATTGGAGAAGGCAGAGCACCAGGACTGTGGTCTCAGTATTTACCTAAACCCTAACTCTGTAAGAGGCTATTCTACCCTACAAAACCACAATTCAACGGACTCTTGGCACATAGTTAAGAAGAAGAGTAAGGTATTGAGCCGAGCAGTTTCCACCTCCCCATGTAAGTTCCTTAATTTTATTAGGATAAAGGATCTGCAATTAAAATTGTTAAAAAAAATAGAACGCCAACGCGCGTTTCGCAATGTCTGCTTTGTCAAGGCAAAAATGAGAATTTGCCGGGTATCGGGGTTTAAAAAGCCCTTCTGTATTCTACATCATTTTTCTTAGTGTTGCGAGATTCTACGTCGGCACATTGTCATACCTATTGCGCTATCTTGTTATCCTGTGATCTGTTTTTTTCTCTCTCTTGTTGCTAGGATACCCGGCGACGCTAATATTCTTTACCGAATGATATCCCATATCTTATTGTTATCACGCATTTCAACGCTCTGATATGCATTATTTAAGGGATATATGAAGGCTCTCATTTGTTTTAATCACATGATTACAACTTTAAACATCAATTTATATCCCTACTGTACATATTATTAACTTAAAAAAATATTTATTTATAATCTAGTTAAAATGATAGCTCTGTACATAGGAATTTCATATGAATTTTAAATTATAATCAATTGGTATATTAAAATTAGTGATGGGCGAATCTCCAGAGAAAAATTCGCGAAACGAGTCGCGGGACGCTTTTGATGCGCGTCGCGTCAACTTTGGCGTGTTGCGTAGTTTTTGTCGCGCGTCGCGTCGTTTTCGTCGAAATTTCTCTGGTGATTCGCGAATTTATTCGCCAGCGGCGAATCGCGGGAATTCGCCGCGAATTCGCCCCTGGCGAATAAATTCGCCCACCACTAATTAAAATTAATTCTGATTTTAAATGAATACTGTTTTCATTTATTCCTTTGGGGGATACAGTGTCCATTTTAAAGATCCAGTAACTTTCTCTTTTGATCAAGGCTTGTTCCAGGTTTCCTTTTCAGATTCCTAGTTCTACCTTTTCCAAAGCCCAAAATTTCAATTTTCCTGGATCCATGTTATGCGATCTCTTAAAATTTTGAGCTATAGTCGAAATTGTTTTGTCATTTTTATTCTAATTTCCTGCATTTCTGATGGTACTGCAATGTTGCTGCATTCTAGTTTTAAGCATTTGCGTAGTCATCCCTACATATTTTTTATTGCAGGGGCATTCAATGCAATAAATCACCCCCTGAGTCTTACAGTTTATGTAATTCTTGATCTTATGTATTATGTCAAAATGATCTGTAAAACTGGTAGTTCTTTGCAGCTTATTGTACATGTTGCATTCACCTCAAGGAAACCACCCATAGTTCTTATTTTGGGGATTCTTGGTGGTTTGGAAATTACTTTGTGTAAGCATGTCCCTTAAGTTGGGGCTCCTCCTATAGCATATTGATGCTCGTTCGTGTAGTATAGAGCCAAGTGTATTGTCCTCCAAGAGTATTGGCCAATGCTTATTCATGATGTTTTCTATATGTGAACTGTTATGGTATTATAAGGCGTTATAAATAGACTCCTTGAAGTTATTTTTTAAGGAGAAAAAAATCTTTCAGCTCCAGGGGACTGAAATTGTTGATAACTTGTTGCCTCACACAGCTGCAGGACTTTGGCATACAAGCAATGTGCAGTACACAAAAAAATATGAAAAGCTGCATTTAACATTTCAGTGGACAGCTTCAATTACACCTACTGGAGCTAGTACAGTTCTACACATGTCCTTGTGTATGCTGTCTCAGATCTAATTCTGGGAATCTTTTTAAGAAAATGTAATTAATATTTGTGACATATTTGGTTTCACACATAACATTGTGCTATTACACAGCAGGAGAAGAAAGAAATCCTAATTAAGCTTTTAAGTTCACCAAAGCAAATTATGATTGGAAAGCTTGTATAGATGCAGCCACTTGGATTTGTGTGTTAAATGCATTATGACTAATTGAAGAAACTGTGTTATCTAAAGTTATCTTAACTCATTTAATGCATTTAACCTTTTCATTAGCATACCAAAGCACCATTGTTAATTAGATGAGATGCTGTGACACAATTTTCTGTGTTAAATGAGACAAGTGTGAAGTCTGAGTTTAGTTATTCTGTGTCAAACACACAATCCAAAGTGGCTTCATCTGTATATGCTTCAGTACAATATGTAATATCTGTTCATCATAAAATTCTACAGCCTTTCTATGCATGAAATAAGTTTCGGAAACTTCCATTATTTATGCATCTCATATTAAGTGATAATCAATACAATATATGTCTTTTGCTGTATGATTGGTCTTATTTTCTAACCCCCGACCTGCATGAAGAGCAATGAAAGTTGTAAGGGCTTCTGAAGTGGATAATATTTGCCCACTGTTATTAAATAAGCCCATTTGACTTAGTGCCTAACAGAAGCACACAATGCACAAGGCTAGGTTTTGACCACAATCTCATATACAGTTTCGTATACTCAGAATTGTTTTAAATTTTTAATGTTTCACTGTAGAAACGAAAGTATTTGTTTTGCAATTTCATAATTAAAGACACACTATAACACACAAAAAGAAATGTGTTCCATTTAAATGTCAGTGTCTTTTTGTGTAGGTGTGTAGGCGTATATATGTTTTTCTGTTATGTGTGCAGAATTAGAAACTCAATGGAAAAACAAACAAAAGAACTAGAAAGATGAACAAATATTAATTAAATATGAATTACAGCGCTAAAAAATATGTTGGCGCTATATAAATACATGTTAATAATAATTCTACTGATATATCAAATAGAACAATATTGGTGTTAATTGTCTTTACTTACTGTATATTTTAGTATCACAATAGCCTTGGATATTATCCTTGTCCAAGAAATTATCCAAGGCCCTCTTAGAAGACATCACATCATCTGGCAGTGAATTCCAAAACCTCACTGTCCTCAGCATAAAGACTTCCCTATGCTGCTTCAAATGAATGTTCCTCTAATGTAAAAGGGTGGCTTCTGGTGCACTGATCTTTTCTGTAGGAAAAAGATCCCCCACTCTCTGACAGTCTACCCTCATAGTTCTCTCCAGCTCATTAATATCATTCTTAAGGACTGGAGCCCAAAACTGCATCACATACTCCAGGTGGGGCCTTACCAGGGACCTATAACAAGGCAAAATTATGTTTTCATCCCTTCATTCCAATTATTTTGCAAGGCAGTACTTTATTTGCAAAATTACTGTCAGGGCCCGAAGGCTCCAAGTAAGGTTGCGGACCAAGGAGGAAGCAAGTCCAAACACAGTTCGAGGTATCGTAGGGGTTAAACGGAAGAGAGGTCAAAGTCCAGGCAAGGTCAATCCAGGCAGAAAAGGTTCAGTAGTCAAGAAGGCAGGCCAAAGTCAAAAACAGGAATCCAACGGATATAAGCGCACCCAGGAACTCACAAAGTAAGACCTGTAATTGGGCAAAATGTGGAGCATTCTGGTGCCTTAAATAGCCCTCAGTTTGGCACCAAAAGGTGACATCATCACGTAGGCGTTTCCGCACCAGTGTTTCCAATCCAGCGTGTTATCTGAAACTGACATCATCGCTAATCACTAATTAGGAATGAGCAAGTAAATGGCAAAAAATTTTGTGAATCTGCATGTGCTTTGTTTTGCTGGGAAAAAAATATTTGTACTGGGAAAAAGTTGAGGAAACACCTATTGACTTCAGTGCTTTTGGATGGCAAAAAATACCAAATGATTCCAAAACAGCACGAAAATAGTGATGGGCGAATTTATTCGCATGGGGCGAATTCGCTGCGAACTCCCGCGATTCGCCGCTGGCGAATAAATTCACGAAACGCCAGCAAATATTTGCCGCCGAAAAATTCGCCCAAAAAACGACGCACCGCGTGTCGGAAACGACGCGCCGTGATTGACGCAACGCGCGTCGGAAACGACTCGTTTCGCGAATTTTTTCGCCAATTTTTTCCAGAGAAATTCGTGAATTTTTCGGCAAAGCGAAGAGAGAGAGAGAGAGAGATTTGCCCATCACTACACGAAAATTTTTTTGCTAAATAGAATTTTGCATCAAAGTTAAAGTCACATAGTTACACAGTTAAATTGGGTTGAAAAAAGACAAAGCCCATCAAGTGCAACCCCTCCAAATAAAAACCCAGCATCCATACACACCCCTCCATATCATCACAAAAATTACTATATACCCATATCTATACTAACTATAGAGTTTAGTATCACAATAGCCTCTGATATTATGTTTGTTGAAGATATCATCCAAGCCCTTTTTAAAAGCATCAACAGAATCAGCCATCACAACCCAGCAGTGCATTGCACAACCTCACTGTCCTCACTGTCCTCACTGTGAAGAACTACGTACCTTCAAATGAAAGTCCTTTTCTTCTCGTCTAAAGGGGTGGCCTCCGGTGCGGTGATCCTCTTTATGGGTTCTGCTATTTGTCTATAATGTCTAGCCTTTTGGCCTAAGTAAAATCTGTCTAACTTCTAACTGATAACAAAGGAAGGAGTACAACCCCTTCTAAAGCTTCTCCAATTTGCATAAAAAAATGTTTTCCTGACTCCAAGATGCAATTGAACCATTTTCTGGATTAACTTTGTATTAAGATCTTTAACCCTGTATTTTCTGTATGCCCCACACCCAGAAAGCAGGATGGCACAGTAGAATTCCATGAATGAATACCCCTAGAAAACATAGCGGAATGGCAACTTCATTGCCCCCAGAATTGACAGTAGGATGGCATAATGCAATTCAATGTATACATATCCCAGAATGCATGGCAGGATGGCACAGGCATAATTCCATGTATACATACCCCCAGAATTCATAATAGGATGGCACAGTACAATTCCAGGTATGCATACCCCCAGAACCCATAGCAGTATGGGAAAGGGGCAATTATTCCATGTATAAATACCCGCCCCCCCAGGACCGATAGCATAGCAGGATGGCAAACATGCAATTCCATGTATACATAGACCCCAGAACCCACAGCAGGATGGCAAATGGACAATTATTCCATGCATACATACCCCCCCAGAACCCATAGCAGCATGGCAAAGGGGCAATTCCATGTGAACATACCCCACACTGCCCATAGCTGGAGAAGAGACCACTCACCCTCACCTAGGACAGTTCACGAGGGTGCCTGGTGGAGAGGAATCCCAGTGGGCCACAGATCAGGAGGATTCTCAGGAGTCTCAAATGCAGAAGTGTGCAGAAAATGCACCATGATCATGCTGCTCCAAAGCAAAACAGGTGATTCTGGCCCCAGGCCAGTGTTGGGCTAGAGGGGTCTTTAGGCTCCCCTCTGGAGCTGCAAAGTTTTTCCTGCAGAGTTTTTGCCCGCAGGGGAAAGGGGAGGGCAGGCACTGCTGCAATTTCTCACTCCCCCGGCTCCCCAGTAGTTACGCAGCCAAAACTGCACCCGCTCGCTTGCTCACTCACTAGCTAGGGTTGCCACCTTTTCTTGAAAAAAATACTGGACTTTCTATGTTTCTTTTTTTCCTGTTAATAACATTGGGATCAACCTTCAAGAATACCGGCCAGGTGGCAACCATATTACTAGTCTGCCCGCCTGCCCGCACTCTCTCACCCACGCCTGCTCTCTATCCCACCCGCTTGCTTGCTCTCTCCCTTCCTCTCTCAATCTCCCGCCTGCTTGCTCTTTCACCCGCTCATTCTCCCTCCCGCTCTCCCGCTCATTCTCCCTCCCAATCTCCTGCCCTCTCGTTCTCCCTCCCGCTATCCCGACCGCTTGTTCTCCCTCCCGCTCATTCTCCCTCCCACTTATTCTCCCGCACACTCTCCCGCTCGCTACTTCTCCCTCTCGTTCTCCCTCCCGGCGCTATCTCCACCAAGTAAAAAAAAAACATTTTTTGAAAAAAAAAAAAATTTGGAGGCAAATTCTGGGGGGGGGGGTGTGGGGGGACATGGCCCCTGTGGCCCCCCAGTTCCGACACCTATGGTTGCATGTCTCTGCACTCTCTCCTATCCCTCGTAAGGACTGAAGTCCAAAACTGGACTGCCTTCTGCAGGTGAGGCCTTACCAGGACCTATAAAGAGGCATAATTATGTTTTCATCCCTTGATTCCCTTTTATATGCAAGACAGAACATTATTTGCTTTAGTGGCCACAGAATGACACTTCCCAAAATCGAGGTCCCTGCTCACCTTCTCATAAAAAGAAGGTAAGTTAGTCTGGCAAGATCTGTTATGCATAAAACCACGCTGGCACAAACTATAAGCATTATTATTTGCCAATATTTGTCCAATATCTTAACCTTTATTAACCCTTCAGACCCTACCCTACCACTGATGTCAGACTAACTGGCCTATAGTTTCGAGGCTGAGAACAGGATCCCTTTTTGAATAGAGTCACCACATTATCCATTCACCAGTCTCTCGGCACCATGCCAGACCTCAATAAATCCTGAAAAATAGTAAGTAAAGAGGTTTGGTAATAATAGAGCTAAGCTCACTAAGTACCCTGGGATGAACACTATCTGGCCCCAGACCTTTGTTTATCTTAACATGTTCTAGTCTCTTTTGAATTTCCTCATGTGTGAAACATACATCATTAGTTGTATTACTAGAATTGGGACTATTAAGAACGAAACCTTCATTAACTGGTTCCTCATTTGTGTAGACAGATGAAAAATATGAGTTCAGAATCTCAGATTTTTTTGTGTTCTCATCAACCGGCTGACCCCCCTCTGATATTTAAGGTGCCACTCCTTCCTGCTTCCTTTTTTTACTATTAGCATATTTAAAACATAATTTGAGATTATTGCTGCTTGCTGCAATATCCTTTTCTATATCGATTTTAGCTAGCCTGAAAGCATTTTTGCATGATTTATTGCCCCCCCTTGTACCTTATAAATGATTCAGCTGTCCCAACTAACTTGAAAGCTAGAAAAACATTTTTTTCTTATCCACCTCAACACCAACACTAATGTGATTGAATTGCTTTTTCTCTTTTGTCATGTAGTAGCCCTTAATTACAAAGTGTGGAGCAGGGTGCAAAGCTACATAATAGGGCGTAAACCACCATGTGTTTGCACAATGTACATTGCCCAGTAGTTAGAACCTGGGACTGGGTGTTTTCACTCCAGAATTAAGTGAAAATATGTATGGAAAACATTAAGTTTGTGTTGGGTCCATGGCATTGCTCTGGATTTCCTTCAAGGTGCAGAGTGCAGGTTAGACATATCATATAGACTCAAGTGCTCTGTGGACTAAATATCATTTCTATTCATACTGTAACATAAGAAATTTCCTCTTAGCTATTTTATCTCTTCAAAAGATAACTTTGATTTTGCATTAAACATGAAACCATTGCAAGGAATATAAAAAAAGGTTTGACAATTTTAAGCATGTTACCTATGTCTAGAAACTGCTATTGGTCTTTTCTTGGGCTCTCAGGCAGAAACATTCTAGTACACGAGAACTGTCAAATTCAGCAGAAATGCTTTCAACACTGCCAAGCTGTCAGAAAGCCAAAAGCTACGCATTCTCTCACTTGTTCAGTTTCCGTTTGGATCAGTGTTTGTAAAGAGATTATAGTTAATCAGTTCTGAACATGGTAAGTCACTATTTCTTACACCATAATGTTTGCCTGTCCTTTATGTGATTTGATTGGTATAGCACTTATCTTGTTGTTTTTCCATATACTTTTTTGTGTCTAAAAAACACACTTACCCCTTATGTAATAAAAGTCTTTAAGTTTACCCAGGAGCAGTAACACAAAGCAATCAATAAAATATTTGCATTTGAACAGGTGACCAATAACTGTAACCTGTATTCAGAAAGTTCGGAGTGCTCAAGCCTTTAAATATAACCCTTTGTGTGGTATCAAGTATGGTATAAGGGATTAGGGGGGAATGTAATTAAATTCGCAAAGAGCAAAAGAATGTGCATCAATAAGATTAAAAATCCACATCTCACAATGTAATATTGTTCCTTAAACTGTTATTGCATTGCGAATTTTAATTGCGCATTGCGACTTTTACTTGCGCATTGCGAATTTTAATTGCGCACTCTTAAGAAGTGCTTGAAGGTGTCGTAATCTTTAGGTGCAAACATAACGAATTTTTCAGTAAGAAGTTTTATTACATTGACTGCGCATTGGCGCAAGCTGTAAAATTCGCAAACTCTCTTCCACTGTCGGAAGTGATCGGTAAAACAGTTTCCGGTTTCGCAAAAGCTATATTAAATTCGCACAAAGCAAAAATTGTTCGCACAGAGGCATAACTTTTCGCATTGCGAATAGTTTTTGCCTTACCGACTTATATTGCATTCCCCTGTAGTTGTTTTATTTTAACCCATATACATACAAGGTAAGGGCAATATTTCAGACCCCACTGGGTCCTTTATCAAGCCTAGTGATTACATACATGTAAATTGGAAGTGGCCTGTAACTCCTCCCATTTCAAAAGGAGACAATAATTAAAAACAGAGCTATTACAAAAATGGATCACAAATGCATAACCTATGGGTATCTTCTGACTTACTTAAAAATAAACATCCCAAGGTATAATCTTTGTTTAAAGGAAAAGTAAATGTTTTTCTTTTTCTTTCTGTAAATTTGCTCTAAACAGCCCCCCAGATTAATGTACCTTAGTCCCTGCTGCAAGTCTGCTCTGGTTTCTGTGTTATCAGCAGCTTCTTTCCCTTCTTCCTGGTGCAGAGTGAAGCCCAGCCCCTTAGTTTACTGAGCAGTCCATTTGCTGCTGTTCCACAATAGAGAGGAAGAGGGAGCCAGTGTTTCATTAGTAAGCTAGTTTCCCCAAGCAAAAGCTGCTACACACACTGCTCTCTGCTATGTCACATTATGCAAATGATCTCCAAGACTAGTCTGAGAGATAAGGTCAGCTCAGAAAGCTAAGGGGCTGGGCTTCACTCTGCACCAGGAAGAAGGTGAAACAAGCTGCTGATAACACAGAAACCAGAGCAGACTTGCAGCAGGGACTAAGGTACATTAATTTGAGGGGCTGTTTAGAGCAAATTTAGAGATAGAAAAAAAAAACGTTTACTTGTTCTTTAAGCCTCGTAGCCATATTGTATCTAGTTTGTGTATCCAGTACATCTATCGATTTTTCAATTGAAGTAACCAGTTCTCTTCTTGGTATATCTACAGTTTCTATAACTTGAAATTTAAGTTGACTTATTGAGTGTTTGGCCTGGTGGAAGTGATATGGGACTGGTAAAGTAGTCATTTCTTTGTGAATGGTGGACTTGTGTTTTGAGATCCGATCCCAGATTTAGTAGTCTCCCCAATATAAATTAAACCACATGGGCACTTGATAACAAAAGATGAGCCACAGATGAAATAATGATTAATGGTATATTGTTTGCCCATGTAAAAATGATTACCTTTTGTCACTGAATTGCATTGAATACAGTGCAAGCACAGAAAGGTTGTTGTAAAAAATGTTGGCTACCTTTCTTTTGAGGATCGATGTCTGCTTTGACAAATTGGTCCTGTATATTCTTGCCCCTCTGATATGCTAATAGTGCAGGTTGTCGAAATTGTGGTATCTGGAGGAGACAACTCTGGAGCAGATGCCAGTGTCTTTGTACACTCTTAGACACATGTCGACTTGCACTTGTGTATCTAATAAAAAAGACCATTCTATCCCCTTCTTTTTTAGTCGTATTGCTCGGCTGTAAAAGGAGTTCTCTGTCCAAGTTTTTTATTTTTCCAAATCCTTCGTTAAGTATTTTGTCTGGGTAACCTCTAGTGATGGGCGAATTTATTCGCCTAGGTCGAATTCGCGGCGAATTCCCGCGATTCGCCGAAAAACGAGTCGCGCGTCAGTCGTGTGTCGTTTTTGACGCGACGCGACGAAAACGACGTGGCGCGTGGCGAAAATGATGAAAACGAAGAAAACGAAGAAGAAAACAAAGTTGACGTGACGCGCGACAAAATCGTCCCGCGACTCGTTTCGCGAATTTCTCTAGAAATTTGCGAATCTCTAGGCGAAGCGAATCGCGGGAGATTCGCCCATCACTAGTAACCTCTTTGTGAAAAACGGTCTGCCATTTCTGCCAATCTGATATCAGATATTGTGTATTGTGTTGATGGTAGTGACTTCTTTAAGGAAGGTGGGTGAAAGCTTTGGAAGTGTAGTAAGTTATTTTGGTCTGTATCCTTCCTGTATAAGTCTAATTCTAGTTTCCTACCATTTCTAGTTAATTGTACATCAAGAAAGTTCCAAGTGTCGGTATGAAAGTTATAGGTGAATTTAAGTGTTGCATCAATATTATTATTTGAACATATCAAGGCTCTCAGTGTCTTGATCTGTTCACAGATTTCATGAATAATATTGATGCAACACTTAGGGGCAGAGTTACTAAATTCATGCGAAGAATTCGAAGTTCGATCGAATTTGCATTAAATTCGAATTCAAATCTTTGAATATGCAAATTAGGCAAATTCAACCATCGAATATTCAAATTCGAATAAAATTTTATTCGAATATGCGAATATTCGATGGTCGAATAACTTCCCCTTTAAAATTTTATTTGACCACCTACCTCGCCAGAATCAAGCTACCAAATTGGGTTTCATTACTTTTGATCAAATATAAAAAATTTGATTGATTAAATCATTCAAATCCAGTGGGGTCCAGTGGGTCTGAAACGTTGCCCTTACCTTGTATTTATATGGGCTAAAATAAACAACTAATCACTTGCTTCACTTCAATCAGTGTGCTGCTGGTTTGTTTCTACAATAACTGTAATTAATTTGGTCAATGAATCCTCCTGTGCCCAAGGACAGTGTATATGAAGTTGCCTTTGAGTGCCCATCATCATATTTCTCTTTCTACTTGCATAATTTTATAAAAATTCACAAAAACAATTCATGGCTAAAAATCTTATTTTGCAAAACTCTTGTTCAGATGGTGCCAAAGAATAGAATGCAGGGATTCATCATTTGTTTTAAAACTTTCTTTGCACGTCTGATTGCTATCATGAGATAGAAAGTGATAGGGGAAGGATCTGCTGGTTAGAGAGCTTGTAGTAGGAGGTTCTCATACTGAGGGGCTGTTCCAACAGGGGCGCCTGGAGCAGTAGCTGTGGAATCAGATAAAAAACCAATTATACTGAGTTATTTCATAATTTGTTGTAAATTGTAATTTTCTAAAGTTGTCAGTTTTACAAAATATTTAAAAGAGAAAAAGTATAAAAGAGAGAACATTTTCATCATAGTATTTTGATGTCAGTTGTAAACCTGTTGTTTTACAAAGTGTTATGCAAATAGGTGCAGAAATTACTGAACAGTGCAAACTAAAGCTACAGTAGTAGGACATTCCACTGTATGGGGGGGGGCAGTCATAGGGCTAGTAAAAAAAATGGTTCAAGAGGAGGAAGCATATGCTCATAGTTCCCATGTGGACCAAATATTATATTTGCTGTTTTATTCTGTAGGAAAGATATTCTGGATTCAAAAAGTTTATTGTCATTGACTCTCTTTAAGATTTCAGCAATTGTTGGTAGTTAATTTCCATTTGTAAGCTATTGCCAGGTGTGCAGCTTTAAGTACTTGATTAAACAATGCCTGTGTGTGCTTATGTATCTTAGTGAAAGGGTTGCCTTGTAAGGGCCCTTAAACACGGGCGTTTTGGACCTGCGCACGTCTTGATGCACCTCATTCTTTTAAATGAGGTTGTACCCGAGAGACGTGTGTCAGCGCCGAACGCAGATTCAGACACAGCATGTTGCCTCTGAATCTGCTTTCGGCGCTTACACACGTCTCGTGGGTACAACGCCATTGAAACTAATGAGGTGCGTCTAGACCTGCACTCCCCTGCGGCTGAACACAGCCAAACGCAACGCAGGGGAGCACAGGTCCAAAACACCTGTGTGTAAGGGTCCTTAGAAGGTTGATACAGAGGAATTGGAGAGCCTGAGACATGGTTCAACAGTTCAGTTATTTTGGACCATATTGGTTGAATGGGTGGGCAGACCCAAAACATGTGGAGTAGGGTGTCTTGTGCATTAAAATTCTCCAGCAGGTAGGGGGGAATTCCAGGGATAGTTTTTGAAGTTTGTCGGGGGTGTGGTACCATAACATGGATTTTTTCATTTTGTCTTGTGCAGGTCATCATTTTTGGCTCTGGTCCAAATAGCCTCCTAGGCTGTTGGAGAAAGAGGTTCATATAAGCAGAGTTCCATTAGTCATATAATAGTGTTGAGGGATCTGATCAGATGAGTATTGGAACAAAAGTTTGTATATATTTGATATTAGGTCTTTTTGGGGGAAGGCCTTGTCTAGCCAACATTTCAAAATTTGTAGGCAGGGTGCTTGTAATTGATTTATAATATGGGGCCACATAATGATGGAGCTGAAAGTAATTAAAAATTGAAAATTAACGATTGTTGTCCTTTCTTTTAGGGGGGGTAGCTATCAAAATCGAAAAATGTCTTAGAATTTTCTGAAAACGACTCCAACCAAATCCGCATGGATTTTTTCCCCTTATTTATTAATTTGAAGTACAATATCTGAGGCAGCTGCGCCTTGGAACTCAATGTTGTGAATATTCATACTAATATAGCCTGTCCATAACAAATATTCATTCATTTATTGTGACAGAAAGGTGTGCTATTTTATAAAGGGAAAAAAAACTTGTCTAATTTGTTCTTGGTTCAAATTCAGATTCAGATAATATTTAGTATGTATGCTATTTGTTTAAAAGGTACGTTCTGCTCTGGACTATAATCGTCTCATGTTTTTATATATTCTTAAAATAGCAATGCAGGTAAAGATAAATGAGAAAGATGCAAACACCAACCTTTTCTTTTTTTGAAAAAGTGCCAAAACATTTCATTTTTTTGTTCTGTGTGTTACATATTTTACCAAAGAAAGCTTCAAGTGGCTCCTAGTGATGCACAAAGAGAGCCTTACAAACATCCCCATGGGTTGGTGCTTTTGGTTTCTTTATTTAATAAAAATACCCACTGAAAGAGCACATAAAGTAATGCTTGGTCCATTCTTACCATGGACTCTACTTCATTTCCACCTGTTTTTATCACTATGGTAACTGGCAGTATTTACAATGCCAATATATTGTTGTAATACATTTCTTCAGAAATATAATTTGTCTTACCACAAGGTAGAGGTGCATTTTTTCCCCTGGGCAAGTATATCATTTTATGGCAAATGGTATAGGGAGCTGTTTCAAGCAAATTAAGTGCAGCAAAAATGTATTGTAAAAGCACCTGAAATAGCTCCCCATAGATACTAGGTATATGAGCCCTTGTCTGGAAGTTTCAAAGTAAGTGCTGTTTGGGGTTTTTTAATGGTGTATTTATGGGCTACTTCAATACTCGCTTCTTAAATTACCCAAACAATTGAGTGTCATTACTCTTAAATGCAACATTTCTTTTAACAATCTTCTTTTTATATTGGCTTTTAAATTTAAAATACATGACTGCTATGTAAGTCTGTTACATACAGGCCTGTATCAGCTGTTCAAGGGTGCATTTTAAGGAAGCTTTAAAAACACAATGTATACATTGCACAAAGCAACCCAAGGCCCATTATCCTAAGCACAGCATAATTTACAACTGCTAGCAATGAGCAACATTTTTCAGCAAGTGTGGATTTGCTTCGAAATTCCACATTTTATTGCAAAAATCAGTCGCAAAAAAGTTGCCAAGAAAGAATCATTGCCTAGACAATAAAGTTACCATAAGAAAAAATGCCCGTTGACTTTAATACATCTGGAAAAAAAAGTCGCTAGGACAAAAAAGTCGACAAGACAAAAGTTTCTGATACAAAGAAAATTGCCACAAGAAAAACAGCTGCATTTATGTCATGCACAAAATTTGTCACACATAAAAATATTTGATGCCCATTGACTTCAGTGAGTTTCACAATTTTTTCTCTGGTTCGACAATTTTTGAGCGAAGCAAAACAGGAAAGATTTGCACATCACTACTCACTTTCTTTAAAACCACAAATGTCATGAAATTTGTTAAAAATCTGAACTGGAAAAGCACAAATGGGAACAGTAGCAAAAAGAAAACATTTTTTGACTTGTTGCAAAATAACTAAGACTTTTTTGTAGTTAAATGTCATAGTTATTCATAAAATCCAGCATCAAAATACCTGAAAACTTCTAAAACCACAAATCAAAGAATGATCGTCATCTTGATTGTCAGTTGAAAAAGCCCATGTTTTTGACTAGATTTTTCTTTTACTAGGTTTTAACTGGAGTATTTTTGTATTTGGAATTGTTGTTGCCATTTTGCATAATAAAGCAGGAAAAAATCACACTCTTTTGGATATTTAGTCACTAAAAAAAAAGAAAAAAAATGTGCAGTTTAATAAATCAGCTACTGCTCTTGGCCTATTCTTTCAAATATACTACAACATGCACCTACCTGTCTTATGCTATGTGCTATGTCTTACAGTATGCTATGTGATCTCTGGTGTAAACTTGCATTCTGTGTTTGTTAATAGTTAAGAGACAAAAATTACCTGATTCACTTAGGGTGACTGCAAAAATTTTGCCAAATGCATTAAAATGAAAGGGCATTTTTCGCGGGTCAGTTTTTCAAATCGTACAATATTTTTTATTATCCATTAGAGTCTAATTGGGGAATGTAATATAAGTCAGTAACGCAAAAACTATTCGCAGTGCGAAAAATTAAGCCTTTGCGGAAACAAATTTTGCTTTATGTAATATACCTTTTTTGAACCCGGAAACTGTTTAGCGACCACTTCTGTCAGTGGAAGGCCGCTTGCAAATTTTATAGTTTGCGCTAATGCGCTGTCAATGTAATAAAACTTCTTAATAGAAAAAGTCTCTATGTTTGCTCCAAAATATTACGACACCTTCAAGCACATCTTAAGAGTGCACAATTACAATGCGCAATGGGCAATAAAGATTCACAGTGCAATAACCGTTTAAGGAACAATAATACATTGCAAGATATGGATTTTTAATCTTATTGGTGCACAATGTTTTGCTCTTTGCAATTTTATTTATATTCCCCACTAAGGGCCTTTATTGTCAACAAAACTTGGTGAAATGTGCAAAATATTTTGCCCATCGTATTTGTTAATGAACATAAGGACAGTTTCTATTACCAATCTCTGTTCCTTACTATAATTTTTTTTTTGTAGAGATGGCTCACTCCATTACTTACTCCATAAGCTTGATTAGTCTCTATGAAATATTCATCACCTCTAACCAAGGTGCATCAACAGATTTCTTACTTAGGTTTAGTTTAACTAAAGCTGACCATAGATGCAAAGATCAATATGCCACTAACAGGCAGGGCTATATCGGGGTAATCCAGCTGAATGATCGGATTACGAGATGCGCAATGGACTTCCAATGGGTCAGAAGAAAATCTGACCTTCCAGATCAATATCGTGTCCAGATATCAGTTGGGAAGACCCGTCAGATGCCCCGGGCAGGTAAGCTGTCAAATCAGTCTAAACAACAGATATTGGCAGCTTTATCTGCCCGTGTATGGCCATCTTACTCTTAAACTATAGTGCAGGTAAGGGATCTGTTATCTGGAAACTGTTTTTCAGAAAGCTCTGAATTACAGGAAGGCTATCTCCAGCAGACTACATTTTCATCAAATAATCCAAATTGAATATGACTATCTATAATAACAAAACATTATGTTGTAATTAATAGCAACTGAGATATAACTAATCCTTATTGTAGGCTAAATAATCAAATTTTGTTTAATTAATGTTTAATTGATTTTTAGTAGACTAAAAGTGTGAAGATCAAAACTATGGAATTATCTGGAAAACCCCAGGTCCCAAGCATTCTGAATAACAGATCCAATACCAGTACTAAAACCTTACATAATTGTTTCAGGATGAATTTATACAGTTTACTATTGAAAAAAATAATGCAAAAATAATTATTGAAAAAATTATGTGAAATCTTGCATTAGCAGGTCTATATATTGTATATTTATCTGTATGTTTTGCCACCAGTCTTGGTGACAGCTAGAGCCGACACAATTAACTGTCACCACAGTGCAGAAGATAGTATAGTCAGTTTTTGCAAATTACATAAATCCTCTACTGTCTTTGAATATAATGATCACACATAACTGGATTATGGTACTAATAGCCCCATCCTAAATTGTGTTAGAGGCAGAGGGATGTACTTATTCAACAATCCACTGTAATAAAGAAGCATATGGCCTCTGCTGAACACACATTCCAATCAGGGTAAAAGAATAAAGATTCCACACTAATCCTTCTACTGGTTGGATGCAAATTAAAATAATAGAAACTGCTGTTTGTTGAACTGATGAATGAAAATTTAAAGCCTGTCAATATAAAGTACATTCAACCAAATACAGAGTCTAAAGTGGTGCCAGGAATAAAATAAAATTAGTTTTCACTCATAATGTATCACAAAACCTTTACTGGAGCAAGAGATGTCTATATCCTGTATGTGCTTAAACCGTTCAACCTAAAATACTAGTGAAATGATAAAATGCAGTTGATAATTTGCTTCTATTATGCTAATGCGATTGCATTTTACACGATGGTAGGGAGTTGTAGAAAACCAGTTTAAACTCAAGCACATACAGTGTGTATGGTTTCATAAATTTAAATATTTAAGTATAAATATTTTTTTTACAAATAAGCATATCCATGTATCCATGAATATTTCCATGCAAGACAAATTACTCTAATGGTTACATTAGGGAGTTGGTTTATTTTATGGAAAAGATAGCTATTGAGATTTTTGGAATTGTTCCTCTAGGAGGTTATTTTAGCAAATATGAGCAGCCCTGATCTATCAGATAGGTAGTGATGCAGAGGCAGTTAGAGGGTTGTGTCGTCTGTCTAATGTTTGCAAGACAGTAAAAATTTGTGAAAAGTTTCTTTTTTTTTTTACACAAAATGTGTTGAGTCAATGGGTGTTTTTATGCAGTAAATACAGTACACTGAATTCAATGGGTAGGCATTGTTTTTATTGTTTTCTTTTGCAGAGAATATTTCTGCAACAAAATTTGCCAGCGGTTTCGTGAAAACATTCACCAATGGTGAAATGCAGAATTTCACTGTAAATCCATGCCTGGCTAATGTCTTCACTCATCACTAAGGGGGTTATTTACTAAACTCCACTTCTTCTAACTTTATTTAAAAAAAAAAAATTACCAAATCCCCAAGCACAAATACCCTTAACTTACCAATAAAAATTCACTGCAACAAAAAGTCATGACAAAAACAAGCATCACAGTGAATCTTGAGACTTTTTGTAATTGTAATTCTGAAAACTCAACTTTATTGATTTGTCACCACAACAACAATATTGGATATTGGATTATCGAACATAAACCAGCACAAACAGAAAACTATTGAGAATCCTCAAGGTAAAAAGCATGTTCCATTTGTTAAAGGAACCCTCTGCCATTGAATTCTACATGATTTTGACAGGTTTTAGCTGTATTTTTTGTTTTGTAGCAGCCTCAGAGCACACGTTATTTTACTCTAAAAAGTGTTTCCCTTGAAAAATTTGACCAGAAAAAATTGAAGTATATTAAATAGGCCTCTAGATGCAGAGGGCACTCATCCCTGATATCTATTTGGTTCACTTACCATGGCTGAGCAAGGAGCAAATTAACAAGTACTATAAATATATTTGTCTTTTGGCTCAAGAATTTTTGCACTCCTAGAGAAAATGTTGTTTCTTTTGGGGGGAATAATAGTTTCATTGTGCAAATTGAATATAACTTGAACAAAGAAAGTATTTAGTGACCCCATCCACCAGATTGCAGATGTTATAGTTCACACCAGTATGACTTATACTGTATATAATAAAACTTTTTGAAAAAGAAAAGTCTGATTAGTAATTAATACAGATAATTACTACATGGCAGCACAGAAACCAGTGCAATTAGCATAAGAATGTAATAATCAGCCCTGTAGACAGGCCATCCTAATTTTCTGATTGATAATTTGTGACGACACCTAAGCTTAGCATCTCAACAACTGCTCAGAGCCCACTGAGTATGTGAGTGTCACAGACACTTTCCAAGCCATATTCATTTTAAGGGTTTAGTTCTCCTTTAAAGGGAATGTAATTAAAAATCACAAGTGTGATTTTAAATGGCGTTTTTGCAAATGATTAGTGCTGTTCACAATGTAAAATCATTCTCTGGCGAATATAAGAAAAAAGTTAGCATTAACACCTGCTCTAGAGTTTTGTTAAATGTTTCATGCAAAATACACTTTGCAATTGTGACATTTTATTACATACAATGCAAATGTTCACAAAAGCAATTTTTGTTGCAAACTTTGCAAGGAAGACATTGAGGTCTGCAATTGGTCAAAAAGGACCAACATTGTCGCTAATATTCACAATGGTCTTTGCAAACATTTTGTGCCATAACGAAACATATTACATTCCCCAATTTGTGTCTTGAAATGTTTCTCTTTCCTTTTTTTAATCTATTTGTTCTACAAAAAAAATCTAAAACAGAATAAAAGGCGTGTCATCACCTGAAGTGCCTTCTCTATTCTCATAATAATTGCTGTCTTCACCTGAGAATTAACTTGTTGCTGTATTCAAATATTTTGCTGCATCTGTAAGTCTACTTCCTGTGCAGTGCAATGTTATATATCTATCAAACTCTACGGGTGTCTTTTTTGCAATGAAATTGGGCAAAAAATCAATAGTACCTTGTACCTGATACATGAATCCATATTACTGACAAAATAACCTTATTGGGTTTATTTTATAGAATTAAGCCATACCAGATTACAATAAAGACCACTTGAAGTCATTGAGGTTTGTTGTCAGTCAAAAAAGACACACACAGTCTTTGTGAACTTTCTTTGCACTAACAAAACATATAACATTTGCCCATATGTGCCTTAAAAGTAATAGGAGACCGTATTTTTGAACAAAAAAATCCAGTTATTCTATGTCTTTCAAACAGTGGCTTGCAGCCTGACGCCTTTGATGAAGTTGATGGACATGATTGCTCTAAGTTTATGGATGTTACTTTGCTTCCAGACTAATAAACTTTGCTTTTCCAGCCTGTCATATTGACTTGTTTGTTGATGGTACATACGCTAGTAGTGGTTCGTTACTTGCTTTGTATGCTGTTGTTTCTTCCCTACCAGGTCATCACCAAATTGTTTCTTTGCACAAGCTACAGATTTTCTAAAAACTTGGTTGTTAACATTTACTCTGTAAAGTTGAGTTTATTCCTTTGCTCAACTTTGGAATGAGTGAGGGGTCTTTACCTCCTCTGGCAAGGATATTGCCCATTATAAACTTGTCAGTGATTTGCTTGAAGCAATCTTATTCCCTAAAGCTGTCACAATCCTAAAATGCCAAGCTTATCCCAATGGCTATGATTACAATTTTATAGGTAATTCCCATGCTGATACTAATGCTAAAGCAGTATAGAAAACACACCCCATTTATTTTTTTCCACTACTCCTAGCCCTCCACTTAAGGGCACATTTACTAAGGGTCGAATCTCGAGGGTAAAAAACCCTCAAATTCGACCCTTGAATTCTCATCACATTAAAACCCCTCGAACTCGAATTTGGAAAATAGGAACAGAAAGTATTTGCTGTTGTATGTGGGACATCAAGGACATTGAAATACAGATGCAGTCACTTGGATTTGTAAGTTAAATGCGTTGTGACTTAACTCATCTATCTCATTTATCCCATTTAGCACAGAATATTGTGTCACAGCATCCCATCAATTAAAGAGTTCATCACTGAAAACAATGGGGCTTTGGTATGCTAATGAAAAGGTTAAATGCATTAAATGAGTTAAGATAACTTTAGATAACACAGTTTCTTCAATTAGCCCTGAGTCACGACGCATTTAACTTACAAATCCAAGTGACTGCATCTGTATGGTTAATGAAAACAACACAGTGTCTCAAGGATAAGTCAGACATTTCTTAAGGTTTTTAAAGTTCTTTTAGGCAGAGATAATGGCTGTATAAAAACACCAATCACAAATTATGTACTTACCTATGAAATTGAATAAAATATGTTACATAATCAAAAAATCTTGATGATGTTTTGATCTTGGTACAAAATTGTATTACACAGTGTAAAAACCGCCAAGCCACTGTTCAGACCTGTGAGATAGCTTTTTTGCTCATCTGCAGTTTGGTGCACGGTCCTACAGATGAAGCCACTTTGGATTGTGTGTTTGACACATTTAACACACAAATCCAAGTGGCTGCATCTGTATCAGTAAATCTTATCTTCTGACTTTGAGCATGCTTGTGTCCAGATGTGGTAATTGCCTGGGAGTTTAACTACCAAACTCTTCAAGAGTGAATACTGGGGGTAGTGGATGACCTAGCCCCCTACAACAATGCTAGAACACTCTACTGCACTTTACTATTCTATGTGAGGAAAGCCATTATTCTTTACTGTTTACAACCTAAGCTGGTTAAACCTTGTTAACCATATGTTTTTATTAATCAGACTAACATATGAGGTACATGGGTCCCCAAACAAATTCAAAAAGCTGTGAGAGAGCTGGCTTGATGTCTATCCTCCACAAGCAGAATTGTAACTACCAAACATATCACCCCTTGAATACTGTATGTACTTCACAATTGTGTAATCTCTCTGTATTGATATGCAGTTCAATCACTGTGTATCCCTGTTCTGTGTTATGAACTGTATTGCCAACTAGGGGCCAGGTAGAGGGTGGGAATAGATATGTCAGCTTCAAGCACAGAAATGTTTTTCTTTTTATGTAAAAGCCAGTGCCAGGTCAGGCTGGCTGGTTTGTCTAGGACAGTGATCCCCAACCAGTAGCTCGTGAGCAACATGTTGCTCTCCAACCCCTTGGATGTTGCTCCCAGCAGCCTCAAAGCAGGTGCTTATTTTTGAATTCCAGGCTCTCAGACAAGTTTTGGTTGTATAAAAACCAGGTGTACTGCCAAAAAGAGACTCAACGTAGGTTGACAATCCACAAAGGAACTACCAAATGGGCAATAACAGCACTTATTTGCCACCCCAGGAAAATTTTTCATGCTAGTGTTGCTCCCCAACTCCTTTTACTTCTGATTGTTGCTCACGGGTTCAAAAGGTTGGGGATTTCTGGTCTAGGACAACCAAACCCCCAGTGTGCACAAGCATGCTCGTGATGATGAAGGGGTGGTGGAAGAGATATGAGGGGACATCGGGAACAGCGAGGTCAGTATTGGAGGAACTCAAGGGCCTGGACTAGGTGTATGCAGGCAAGATGTATGTTCTCTGCTTAGCACCACCAGTGTTGTGTCCTAGCAAACCTCTTTGCCTACTCCTAACTCTGGCCCTGGTAAAAGCACACAGTGATGCAACATACGGCTGGTCAACTCAAATGATTTTGTTGTTGTTCTATGTATAGCGCAGGCTGCTACCTGCACAAATTTTTTTTGCCAGCTGAAGTGAGATGATAAGCTGCATACACAACAAACATCAGAGAGTCTACCTGTTATGTGTGCTGGAAATAAATTGTGCCTGTGGTCCTCTCAGCCCTCATACAATAAGATACATTATGTTGGCTTCCAAAGTATAATTTCTTGTGCAGTTGTGTCACACTGTGGTGGTAGCATTAAGTCACCTCAGAGGGATAGATCTGGAATGGGGAGACAAACACACATCAGGTAACTGTTAGTTTATTTTAGAAACTGGTAATTGGGGGTCAGTGTTGCAATACCTCAAACTCAACTCCATAGGGGAAATTCACAATTCTTAAAGTGTGGTAAGCACTACAAATTCACAGAAGGTATCTTATAGTTTCATGGATTTGTCATAATGCTAATTGGAAATTGTTGCATACATGGGAAAAAACTACAGTTTACAGACTTACAGCCAAATTGCCTTGTCCACATTTTCCCCCAACTTTTGCATTATGGAAGAGACATATAGGCGTAAAAAATATCCGCAAAAATATTGTGGATATGATTAGTTCTCAAAAAGGTAATGCATACAACACAAAATAGACCACTTTTTAAAAACTTTTTTTAAATTGTCAGTAGAGAGGAAACATGATGGAAAGTTGGTCTCTAAATAAGTCAGCCCAAATATGAAATTTTTATGACATTTTCCTTTACAAACATTTTTGTGAATTCTCCCCATGTCTCTTGACAAAGCACTGCAAAAATAAAATGACATTATGGAGATAGAGTCCAGGGAAGAAGTTATAGAAAGAAAGTAGCTATTAAGCGGAGGTTTTTTGTTCAGCAAGAATATTTTACACTTAGTGATAAAGATGTGGAATGAATCTTTAACTCACAAATGCAATGAGTTGTTCAAAATAACATTTTGAAGCAGATTGAAATATTGAAAATGACAGGAATGCCGGAGTCTGGCTAATACTTTATTGTGCTTTTTCTGTTGCAGACTGTTTAAATCTAAAATGACTTCATAGTGGATTTCCTCACTGTTAATGGCAGACTAAAGGCTCTTGGGAATTGGAAGGAAACAGTTTTAATTATTGCTGCCTTCAAAGTGTCACACTTGTTCACTTTATGCAACTGGAAGCTCTATGACCATCATGACTAACCAGGAAAAGTGGGTCAATCTCAGCCCTGCAGAATTCTCTCAGCTTCAAAAATATGCAGAATGTAAGTGTAATTTGTTTTGAATGGTTTATTTCCACACTGAATTTCAATATGAATTGCAAATGATGAGGATGGAAGTTTGTATGTATGAATTTAATGTGTAAATTAGTGATATATAACTCAGCTGTTTTATTTTTTCATCATTATAGAAATATTGCATTCAATTGAGTGGCTGGTGAAGATTCTAAACTACATTTGTGATAAACAAATGACCATATCAACAAAGAACAGTGCAATGTATAAAACCTTCACTTTCATGCTGGAGACTTCACTACTAGCTAAAATAAACTACATTGCAAGAAAATGTATGCATGAGAAATATGAGGCATATAGTGCCAACATATGTATGCATTACTCCTGTTGCATGCAACCTATAACATTGAAAACTTAGGGGCCTATTTATTAATAGTGATGGGCGAATCTGTGGCGTTTCGCTTCACTGAAAATTTC
>CM044442.1:28788869-28805945 GCA_024363595.1 Xenopus borealis | reverse complement strand
AATATATATTCATTTATTTTTAAAAATATTTTTTTTTGTGCTGTTTTGAAGTGAAGCGACGAACTCGACGTGCGACGAACTCGACGCACGACGAAACGAGACGCACGACGAAACGAGACGTGTGGCGAAACAAAACACGCGGCGAATTTATTCGCCCATCACTATTTATTAAGCCTCAATTTTTTCTGGTCAAGTTTTTAAAGGGAAAAATCCAAATTTGTAGCCAAATCATGGCTGGGCGTTAGGTCAGATTTTTAAATAATGAGAAAATTTGTTTCGTTTTAAATATCCCCCAAATGTTGCATTTATACATATTATATTACTTGAACTATGTACTAAGATCTGCTCAATGTATAATGTATAATAATCCCCCCCAAGCACAAATAAGGTTTAGATACCTCTATAATGCAATATGTTGTAGAGTCAATTCTGATTAATGTATTCAGAAGTGACACCACTGAAGTTATACGAGTAAAACATGTTCATTTTAGTAGAGGACATACATAACAGATTTCTTGAACTTTGAAAAACAAGTTTGTAGCAACAGAAATTCTGTTGCAGAATTCAAACTTAATTGTAATTTACCGTTGGCTACCACAGCAGCATTGGAAGAGGTAAAGTATTAGTAGCAGACAAATTGTGTAACTACTTTGTAGTTTGCATTTTCGAGGTCTATCTAGGCCTTATAGTATAGCAACCATTCAGAGAATGTTTATATGTATTAGGAAAGCCAGCAGGCAAAGATGCATTATCACAGATATTGTATATCTAGGGCTTCAACAAGTTTCATTGTAAGTTCTTTGGCAGACTATCATTAGAATGACAGAATATTCCACTAAGTGGTGTAAGAGAACTCCAACATAAGAAACAGGTCCAGATTTATAGACTGGCCATCCCTAGGCCAACTCTTCTCTTCTATTCTCTCTTCTTCACCTGCCGGCTCAGTCCCCCTCCGCTCTCCCCTCCCCTTCTGGTTCCTTCCCCCTCCTCTCCCAGGTGCCGTCCTGTCCCGTTCCACCTGCTAGGTGCCCTCCCATCCCCTGCCCTTCCTCTACTTGCGTGCGCTCTCAGGCATGCATGCACAACTTTATTAGATGGGCACAGCACTGGACACTGATGTGCGTAATCATTTCTCTGTTCATCTGTGCAAAAACCAAGGGTATTTAGTCCCATACTCTGGGTTAAAAATCAAGGGTATATCACTCAAGCAAATGGACATTGCCTAATTGTGCACTTTAAATGTAAAGATTATATTTTTGCTTTTCTTTCACGAGAGGCTGCCTACCCTTAAACTGAGTACTATGTCAAGGGAGTATCATGCACAAATAAATACTAGGTACTATAGTTTAGTGCAATGTGACCAAGATATCTCAAACTGGTGTACCTAGTTCTATAGGCAACCTAAAACATAACTTTAGGGGCAGCTTTACTAAGGGTCAATTTTGGAATTTAAAAAAAAGACCATTTTTGATCGATAATGGACCGTTTTTGAGTGAATTAAAATCGTTCGATTTTCAAACGATTTTGCCTAAAATACTTTGATTTCCAAGACAAAAATCTCTGTAAAGGTTCTAGGAGGTCCCCCATAGGCTAAATTAGCAATTCGGCAACTTTAAGGTGGTAAAGTGTTGAATTCAATGTTTTTTAAAGAGACAGTACTTTGAAACTGAATTTTCGATTTTTTTCAATTCAGATCTTATTTTGGGCTATTCGATAGTCGAAGTAGCCAAAAACTACTTGGAAATTTGAATTGCTGAAATTAGAATTTAATTAAAATTTTCACTTTGACCCTTCTCCTCTGACAGCTGTTTCTGTTCCCTTCAATTTATAGTTTTTTTTACTAATCTACATGTCATTTTGGCATGTCACCCCAGTGTGTGCTGTCATATTTACAGATGCAGTCACTTTGGATGGTGTGTTTAATGCGTCATGACTTAACTCATTTATCCCATTTATCACACTTATCACAGAATATTGTGTCACAGCATCCCATCCAATTAAAGAGTTCACCATTGAAAACAATGGAGCTTTGGTATGCTAATGAAAAGGTTAAATGCATTAAATGAGTTAAGATAACTTTAGATAACACAGTTTCTTCAATTAGCCCTGAGTCACGACGCATTAAACTTACAAATCCCAGTGACTGCATCTGTAAGTACTCAGCACAGTAATAAAATTGTCTTAAACTAGTTTCATCAACACTATTTTTACAAGTTTTAAGAAGAGTTATGATGAGCAACACTTTTTTGACAAGAATTATTAATAATGACTCATAGATATTTAATCAGAATATCAAAAATTATCCCAAGGCTAAACAATAAATTACAAAAGATCTATTAGGTATACACCTCAGGGAGTTATATGACTCAAAATATGCAATGCACTAAAAGACAAAAAATATGTACCAAGTCAAGTTTTTATCCAATACAATATTACTAAAGAATTAGCTAAATTATGTTTCTTTACAAACAGTATTGGTATGGGACCTGTTATTCAGAATGTTTGGGTACCAGATAAGGGGTCTTTCTTTAATTTGGATGACCATACCTTTTACCTCCAGTAAGGACTTATTACATATTAGTTGGGATAAATACAAGGTATTCTTTTAATAGTACTATATAGTATAGTATAGTAATAGAGAAAAAGGAAATAATTTGTAAAAAGTTTTTATGTAAAAAGATTTATTTGCAAAAATTGAGTCTATGGGAGATGGCCTTCCCATAATTCAGAGCTTTGTACATAACCGATAATAGATACAAT
Source organism: Xenopus borealis (assembly GCA_024363595.1). NCBI lineage: Eukaryota > Metazoa > Chordata > Amphibia > Anura > Pipidae > Xenopus > Xenopus borealis. The sequence goes on along the minus strand of CM044442.1, from coordinate 28,803,185 downwards.
ACCTGCATTAACAACATTAGTAAGTCAAATAGTAATAATACATCTCAGCCATAACCAATAATCTATAACACCAAAATTCAACAGATTTAATTTCTCTTTAAAACACAAGATAATTAGTAATACTGGGGAGTCTGCCACATTAACATAAACCATAGCTACCAATAAGTATTTTTATTGCTGCAGTGGAGCTAGAATAACAATAACAAACATCTGAATTCTATGAGTTTCCTGACATTAGCAAATAATTTCTTCTGTATTCTCCACTTACTTACTGTATCTTTTATACTGTTTTCTAAGATTCCAGTAGTAACATTATTTATAGAAGACATGTAGTCATCGGGCACTGGGAGGCAGTAATCATTATTCTGTGAATTTCCCATAATGGGCATCTCAGAATGTATCTTAAAATATTTTAAAGAGAACTGAGCTGTCCAAGTGTTTCCATAAAGTGAGACAATTATCCACCAAACTACATGTTTGGGAGCTAGACTATAAAAAATAAAATGATGACGTCATCCAGTAAAGTCAGCTAAAGGTTTTGTTCACCTTTGAGTTAACTTTTAGTATGAAGTTATATACTTATATTCTAAGACAATTTGCAATTGGTTTTCATTTTTATTATTTGTGATTTTTAATTTATTTAGCTTTTTATTCAGCAGCAAATTCAGCAATTGGGTTCAAATTACCCTAGAAATCATGCAGAGACTGGAATATGAATAGGAGAGGGCTTGAATAAAAAGATGAGCAATATAAAGTAGCAATAACAATACATTTGTAGCCTTGCAGCGCATTTGTTTTAGATGGGGTCAGTGATAGTGATGGGCGAATTTATTCGCCAGGGGCGAATTCACAGCGAATTCCCGCGATTCGCCGCTGGCGAATAAATTCGCGAATCGCCAGTGAAATTTCGCTTTGCTGGAAATTCGCTAATTTTTCGGCGAAGCGAATATCGGGAGATTCGCCCATCACTAGTCAGTGACCCCCATTTGAAACTTGAAGAGAGTCAAAAGAAGAAGGCAAATAATTAAAAAAGCAATAGAAAATAAATAATGACCAATTAAAATGTTTATTAGAACTGGCCATTCTATAACATACTAAAAGTTAGCTTGAAGGTGAACCACCCCTTTAAACTTTTAAGTGGCTCAAAGGGCCATAAAAATCTCTTGGAGGGCCACAATGACACCATGGGCCTTTTGTTGGAGAACAATGAAACAGGCAATCTTTCCCATTGCTCCAAAATCACAGATATCCGTCTGGCCTCTTACAATTTCTTTGGCAGCTACAATTCAAATTGTTGCCACTATTCAATTTATTTTGTACAAAAACTCACAAATTCATATGCATGTATAACGTCCGCATCTAAAAGCTTGCGAGTAGTGATGGGCGAATCTACGCCGTTTTGCTTTGCCGTAAAATTTGCGAATTTCCAGTGAAACGAGTCGCGTCGTTTTCATTGCGTCGCGTCAAAAATTTAGATTTTTGATAAATACATTCACAAGTGTGCAAAATGCAAAAAAGGTGCAATCAGCCCACTGACTTCTTCTGAGGTGGTACTCAATCCAAGAGGGGTGGTCAGGAAATGACAGGTAGTTTTCCCACCCCTAAGTTATGCATCGTTCAGTCATGCAAGTCAGAGAGCATCAGGAGGCACATCCTTTAACAAGGCCTTAATGCCTGCTCTATGGCATGCTGCAAGGACAGGGCTTAGATGCACCTTCTGATTATGTGCTTTGCTCCTCATGCCTGATTTTCAGTCCCCTGGGTGCACTGAGCACTAAGCAGCTCAGTCTTGCACTCGTAAGCACTCTAGCACCACTTGAATGAAAAATTAACACTCTAGTAATTTAAAAGTAATTTATTAGGCCTGTGGAACAAGGGACATTGTCTTCAATTGTGTTTTTCAGCTGTAACTTGTGGCAAAATATCCAAAAGTGACTTTGCAACCTGTAATTTTCTTGAATGGCATACATCTGACACATGTGCATCACTATAATTATCCCTATTGTGCCTGTCCTATTAAAAAGTTACCAAATTTAAAAACTGTTCATATTGGCTGATATGTGCTAATCATATTTTTGTTCAGATTTTGTTTCACCTTTTTAAATGTGTGACTGAAACCAATGTTCACCTTACATTTCTATTACATATATTATTTTCTATGTTGGAAGCAAGAAACTGATGGTTTAAAGCTTTGTTATTTGAATGACTCAGTCAACATTAGCTTTTCAAATGGGTTTGTAAGATTCCGAGTACACGCAGTAGAACTGAAGTGGTTGTGAATGATGGCTTGATTAGGGTGGGTGTGGTGAATGCACTGGCTCTGCATGTAATTGTATGATTTGTTTTTTCTTTCTTTCTTTTCTGCATACATGAGTGGAATTTTCCTCTTGTATCCAGGTTCTAGAGAACGCAGTACATCAATTTAGCATGCTACAAAGATAAGATTAGCTAAATTGTACTAGTATTATATGGATTATACTTGAAAAATCTGCAATAATACACAATATCTGTAATAAAAAAATGAAAAAAGAGTTTTTTTTACAAATCATGATAATTTATCTTTTGGCAAATTGTATTGCTTACCAGAATCCTATTTTTTAGTGTAGAATAGCAATTAGGAGAGAAAAGTCCTTTGCAGTGAGCATGGGGAACCTGGAACAGAAGGGGCATGACTGAGTGATGAATAGGGACATGAAGAAAGGGGGAAAGTTATTGGCATAATGAAATTTGTAATTGTTGGGGTAAAGTAAGAAGTTCATATGTTTTTAAACTGAAGCAAGAGTGAGAGCAGGATCCTCTTACCTTAAGAAAGAGCAGAGGACCAGGCAGTGTCTCCCACTCAACATGGTGTTAGGTCTGGCCACTGGTAAGTGACTGACGGGTAGGAGTCGGTGTGCTGAATAACCTAAGATGAACCCATTAATAGTAAGTTAGGTTGAAAAAGACACATGTCCATCAAGTTCATACTTTCAACTATTTTAACCTGCCTAACTGCTAGCTGATCCTGAGGAAGGCAAAACAACCCATTTAAAGACTCAGAGGGGGGGGAAATTCCTTTGTGACTCCAAAATGACAATCAGACTAGTCCTAGGATCAACTTGTACCATGAGCTACAGTATCTTCAATAACTCTGTACTCCCTTACTTGCTAAAAAGCATCCAACCCCTTGTTGAAGCTATCTAATGTATCAGCCTGTATGACTGATTCAGAAGCCATTAATAAAATAGACTTTTAATTAATAAGAAAAACAAATGAACAACAAGTTCCAATACAGTCCTGTGGTGAAACTTAGTGGTAGAAAAGTAAACACGCAGAATGGTCAGGGCTGGAGTCAGACAAACAAGGTCCATAAAGCAGGCTAAGGTAAATTGCAGGCAGCAGCCATCGAGGTTAAGAAACAGGTCGGGGGTCAGAACCAGGGAAATCCACAGAAAACAAGAATTGGGTGACAGATCAGAAACAGAAGCAAGGAAACAAAGAAGGGAACATGGGAACCAGACAGGGATTCAGGAACCAGAAGGGCACAGGAACAAGTATACAGTTCAGTGTTGGATTCCAGGTTCCTGAAACTTGGGGAGTTAGGGAGATGGTCTGCAGCTTGTGATATTTTGGGACTGCGCTACTAGATAGCTGAAAGGAATAGTGGTAACATCACGGTGGAGTTTGTGATGAATAGGCCTGCAGATAGGCTGAGGGGCAAAGTAGGAACTGAAATTAGGTGGAGGAGGCTTATTCTCAGGCTTGAGATTGGGTTTTGTTTGAAGGGGTAATGTTTACTTATTGTAAGCCTTGTTTAACTATAGTGAACAAATCTGATCCATTTCATGTCACCAAAAATCTGCAAAATTACAATTTTTTCAAACCAACATTTTTTTTACCATCCATTCGAATCTATGTGAGTTTTTTTTAACCTGAAAAATGTGCCAAAATATTTTACTCATCCGTAGCAGCCTTCAGTAGATCATGTTTTTTGCACTCAATTTGGATTCAGAAATGTCTGCAACAACAGTGCATGCTGCATGTGCTTTCAGCAGATATTCCATACAGAACTCCCATGGTTATTGGGCAGCACTACAGTCAATTTCAGTACTTATCATCATAGGCAGATTTAAATAAAAGTTTTGGGAGGCTGAGCTCCGCTCAAACAACAATAATCATTTTCTACAACACACAAGTATGCAGTATTGGGCATGGAAATCGTACTTTACTAATCCTGCCATGTGTTCATGGAGATATTATACTGTATATGAAATAAGCATTTTTTCCTACTTTGTGTTCTGGGAAAGTATTCCTAAAATTGCTAATGCATTTAACTTGTGTTGTGGGGGAATATACCAGGACTAGGGGGTATGTAGAAGAGGCACATGTTACCCAACACACACTAACATGCCCTACTGTTCTTTCTATTGTTTTCTGCTGAAAAAATAGCAGCAGTGACATAGACAGGTTCTACAGTGCCAACTATAATAAGATGGAAAGGCAAAGTGAATAAACAATCAGATCTTTATAAATTGCTGTATATTACAAGTGAAGTCTCAGGTAAATTTGATAAACTATGGAGCCCTTGGATAGACTCAACGAATACTGTGGAAAGAATACACTGATGTAAACAGCTCTTAACTGCTGACTGCAAATCCTTTATCTGTTCTTTTCTATAACTGTAGTATGTATATTTAAAAATACAAAATACTAGTGATGGGCGAATTTATTCGGCTAGGTCGAATTCGTGGCGAATTCCCGCGATTCGCCGCTGGTGAATAAATTCGCGAATCACCAGCGAAATTTTGCTTGGCGAAAATTCGCCGAAAAATGAGTCGCGCATCAGTCGCGCATCAGTCGCGCGTCGTTTTTGACGCGGCGCGCTGAAAACGACGCGACGCGCGCCGAAAACGATGTGACGCGTCAAAGTTGACGCAACGCGCGACAAAGTTGACGCAACGCGCGACAAAATCGTCCCGCGACTCGTTTCGCGAATTTTTCGCCGATTCGCAAATTTCTCTAGAAATTTGCGAATTTTTCGGCGAAGCGAATCGCGGGAAATTCGCCCATCACTAATAAAAACCTTCCACAAAAGGGAAGAAAACTATTTTTCTAAAAATAAAGATAAGCTGGTACAACAAGGTTTGGCTTAATGAATTATATTTTTTATTAACAAAGCCTTTCAAGACTCTAAAATAGTTAAAATCGCTAAATATACATTTAGCAATAGAAGCTGCCTTGTCATTTCTACATAGTAAAATGGCCAGAAGAAATTATAGGGCTGTTTTAGCCTGATCATATATCATTTTCTGGTTAGTAAAAGTATAATACATAGACGTCCATTTTTATGTTTTGAAACAGTAAGATGCAAATTTTTCTTTCCAAATGCACATTATATCCAGCTAGCACTGCAATGTATCCTTATCTGATCCCCAGTGTTAGCCTCTTGAGGATGATTTAGAAGCTTCTGAATGCCTAAGATGAGCATGGCATAGTAAAACCTGAAAAGCCATAAGCTTTATTTTTAGAGTTAAGTTAAGATTCTCTTTAAATCTTTTTTTTGTATGTAATTCTACCTTGTATGAAAAAATCCCCAGCAATAGCAGATGCTCATAGTGGTGCATTACTCAAATAAACTTATATTCTTGAGCCTAACAGCCAGGGAACTACCCTTCTTGATCTTCTTGTTAGAGCCACTGCCTGTTCTATTCTTTCAGATTGAGTTATTACAGATCTTTACTCAAATACTCTTTACTCAAATAATCTGCCCTACTGAGGCCTACCTCCACCTTGTGTTGTCCAGCATTAACCAGCCCCTCCAGCAAGTTGGGTCCAAAAAGAGCAATCACATGGTGATGCCTGTTGTAAAGCTGGCCATAGACGTAAAGATTTTTGAAAGATCCAATGGTTATCGTGAGACCACAAAACGATCTTTTAAATGCCTGATGTCTCCATCAACTAAAAAGACCATTTCAGGCAACATTGCCAGCAAAACTGAAGGATCATGGGGTAACGATCGTTGGTATCCCACTAACCGCGCAATAATTTGACAGATAGGTCGGACTTCCCTAAGATCGGTCGTTCGACAGGGAAAGATCGTTGCGTCTATGGGGAGCTTTAGGACTAGGGAAATCTGACACCCCTGGCCAACTAGTGGTAGAGATTGAGATTACATTTACTTTGAAAGGGAAACAATTCCTTGTCCTGACTGTGAAACAGGCCCAGCTCTTGGCTTCCTTATTGGCACTGTATGAAGTAATCATGGGCAAAACCTTTGCCCTCCTATATATAAATTAACTATATGATTATATGCTTAGAATTAAATATAATTCCTTATGTGACTCGGAAAACTGTAATGTATGTAATGTAATAAAATAATTACAGTTTATTGGGTTTATTTTTTATTTAATTTAATGCTTTTTAGCAGACTTTAGGTATGCTGATCAAAATTACGGAAATCTCCCTTATCCAGCAAACCCTGGGTCCCAAAAATTCCATTACATAATGTAGACGGTATACCTGAATATATTTTTACACATATAGGCTGTCTCATAATATACTCTTGCAGTGCTATGGTCTAGAATCAATTCCAGATGGTGTATTTTATCCAGTGAGTGTGTGTTCTTCCATGCTTGAGTGGGTGGGTTACCTTTCATCTAAAAACCTTCAAGCAGGTGAACGTTTTTCCAAACAAAGACTGATCGCTGTTATGCCCATTTTGAAACTACTTACAGAGATTCACGTTGCACTACTGAGAATATTGGGAAAACTTATCCAAGTATAAGCCTAACTTGGTTACACACCATTTGCATTTCAGGGCCCTGAGTTCTCTTTGCATATGAAAGATGCTGGATGCTGGATTTATAGTGCAGCGCCTCCACCTAGTGAGCACTGGGGATCACACTTGAGGGTATTTCCAATAAAACACATAATTTACAGTAACCTAAGAGAAACTCTATATAAAGAAAAGAATACATTAAACAGTGCACTGCAATACTATTCCTACACTGGGAAACACATGGTTCTGTCTATTAACTAGCACAGGCTCTCTCCACTCTGGCTGGACAACACAGTTCAGTTCACATGAAATGTCCCTTTTCCCCAGAGCTTTTTATTCCCCAGGTGGGAGCTACAGTACCTACCCCAGTACCTCTCCTTTAGGATTTAGGCTGTAGCAACCATGTGGCAGGCTCACAAGAAACACCTGTCCTCACACCAGGGACAAATACCTCTGCACAAAGTCCTCTGCCCTCAACCCATTATCAATATATTTAAGACATTGGGACATTTTTTTTTGCATACAGCTACTAAAATCCTTTACCCTTTAAACAAAACAGGGATTGTTTGTCCATATATTGCAATATATTTAAGCTGGCCAACTACGTTAAAGTCATCCCCAGTATGGCTAGTCCTACACTCATTAAGATTTCTATTATTTCATTATACATTTTACACAGTGAGTAAGTTTTACCTGCAACCTACTTGCTGCTTTCAAGGTTAAAACTTCCAAACATGGTTGCCCTTTTTTGGCCACCAATGGGATCACCTGACTATAGTTGGAAAGGGTGGGAGCTACAACATGAAGCTGGCCGCTGCTCACCACCAGTTTTTAAACCATTAAAGGGGGTGCAATTTGCCTGTGACCACAAAATTCATACAGGCAAATACAAGAGCTCCTCTGCACTTAACCCATTATCAATATATTAATGATACTGAAACATTTTGTGCATACAGCTACTAAAAATGCTTTACCCTTTAAACAAAACAGGGATTATTTGTCCATATATTGCAATATATTTAAGCTGGCCAACTACGTCAAAGTCATCCCCGGTATGGCCAGTCCTACTCAAATTTCATCTGATTCATTACGAATTCTATCACTGCATTATACATTTTACACATCAGGGACACACAAGGGTTGCAACTGGCATCCAACCCTGAACAGAATACAGGCCAACCTCTCCTTCTAGGCTTAAACTGTGATCTGTCCAGCTGTGCACAAAACACAGTTTCACTTAGTACTGCAGCTCTCTCTCTCTTGCTCTGGTTGGCTGCAGCAGCAGGGACTCCTTTTATCATCTCTCTCTGTAACCCTGTGCATTTGGCTTCAAAGTCAGGCACTCCCCAGAGTCCTCTTCCTCTCCCAGTCAATTGCTTGGCTCTCCAGCCAGGATGATGTCACTTGTAGAAAACTGGTGATAGAAAAACCCAGGGAAAGGATTTATCTGATACCCTACACAAGCTTAAAGGAAGACAAGCTTATTTTGCTCCCTGTACTTGTTTTGAGACATGACTGGATGGGTTGAACTTATGAGTACAAAGAGGATAATAAAAAAGTCAATAAACTATAATATATACAGTAACCAATCATCTCACAGTACAATTTATATACATTTACAGTACAACTGGCACTGTGAACAAGTGTAACGTCCGTAAAATGTGCTGGGAGCCAATGCCATTGTAAACTCGGCTGGGAAGGACAATGAGAAATGCACCTATTTTTGTTACTGCCAACATATTATCATGACTTATAAACAAAGCTATCTTGTTTCTCTCTCAACCAAGATTCAACAAAGAAACTGAAAGATGTTTTGGAAGAGTTCCACGGCAATGGTGTTTTGGCAAAATATAATCCAGAAGAGGTAGGTTCTTTGATAACTTTGATAACTTTTACACATTTTCATATTTTTTGTATAGGAAAATACATTTTGTAATAGTATAAGCTGTGAATTTCATTTCATTTGTTTATTTGCAGGGTGACTGTAAGTCCTAAAAGAAACGTTACAGTTTTTTTTTCAAAAGACAGAAATATGCTGAAACCATGCAGATGTTTCTTATTTGCAGATGATCTGGGCAAACTTATGGACTGAGCAAATAATATTCATTGTAGGTTCATGTAATGTTACACATTTTGAGATAAAAAGTTAACAAAATTAGTATGCGAGTTATTGAGTAGTAGAATTTTGGCCTTTTCTTAAGTAATGGTGTGACTCCACCTTGCAGCAGAGCTTTTTTTCCATTTCTTAAAATGGATATTGTAGAATTAATGGGCAACACACACAGCAGACAACATGAAAAATAGAATGGATGTGCATAAATGTATTAGGGGACCACACATTGCATTCTGCGACTCCTTATTCATCTGTAGAACTTTCTGATGGACAAAAGGACATCTCTTTAGTTACATACACCCGACTTACATAAAATTCACGATTACAGACGGGGGCTATTACACTACATACTATGGTTTGCTTGACTTTTATTAGCATTTATCTTTAATAAACCACCTGCCCCAATCCCCTTTTGTGTGTGTAGCCTACTGTGGAACATAGAAAGTGAATAATTAATATGCAGAGAAAGGTGAAGATAAATACTACGTTAAGAGAGACATCTGTCTAAGTTGCATTTAAGTAAATGTATATGTTTCAACTTACATACAAATTCAGCTTAAGAACAAACCTATGGTCCGTATCTCGCATGTAACCCGGAGATTACCTGCACAGGAAAGGAAACTGAAGAAGGGATCTAATGTAAGATGTATGGACAGATACAATAGTTTTTTTTAAAGAAAGTTGTGATGCCTTTTCAGCACGTGAGAACATGCTTTATCTAGCTTTGCCTTTTTAGCACATGAGGCACTGTAAAGGCTTTATGGGAGGTACTGTATAATACAAAACCAGGCTAATGGCAAAGTTGATTGCTGAGAACATTTAGAAATACCTAGTATGATTTTTGTGACTAAGAAGCTAGCATAAGGTATGCCTGAATTAATGTCCAATGTAGGCCTCTGCTAGTCTTTCAAACATTCATGTAAGGAGGGTAAAAGTAAAAGTGTATTTATTTATAAATGCATTCAGTCAAAATAATACATTTGTAAAAATATTCAATATGGTAGCCCATAATAAACCTCTTTAGCTTTTGAGCAATAGCGTCCTAATGATGAGCACACCAAAGGCAAGGCACAACCCCCCAACCACACTCACCTCCTCGACTGCATCCACCTACACCTAGGCAGAAGGCAGGTAGAAGAGGTATGTGCTTACCTTCCCCTCACAGTTGTACCCTAGGTACATGTCTCCTCTAACTACCGCTAGTTCCAGCCCAGCTGTTGAACCTCTAATCTCAAGTAGTAGGCATTGAATGTATAACTTAATCACCTACTTTTATATGTGTTATTATAAGCACATTTTAGAAAATCCCATTGCAACATTGAGACCTTCAAGATAGAATACATTTTTCCAATATTTATTTGTTTTATTACTTTTATTACATTTCACCATAAATAAATGATATTCTAGTAAAAACAACACAAACTAAGGACAGTGTAATAAGAAAAACTGGCTTAAAAAATGTAGTACAGACATGTTCCAGGTTTATACAGGGACTCTTCCTCCATGACTTGTGGAGACTCAACCTCAGGTCCCTTCAAACCCCAGCCTTTACTCCTAGTCCAGTAACTCACGCTAATACCAATGATCTTTTATCTGTGGAAAGTTTGCAGCTTGATTTATTAGCACATACATTATAAATAACAACATCAAACAAGCAACTTATTAACCACCCATCATGGTACAAATGAACATCAGATAACCACACCCAGTGCTGCATCTAAAAAAACAAATGCCCCCCGGACTATCCCAAACTCTGTTCGGGAGGGAGGTATACTGTCCACTCCCAACACTTGTCAGTATACTGGATAAACAGAAACACTTTTGTGTATGCAATGTGATGTTGCTAGGACAACAAATGTTTTGTTACTTAATTTATTTTTATACTTCTTTGAATAAAAAAGGCATTATGGCCTTAAATCTTCACACAGCATAAAGAAACACCCCAGTATTCTTCTTGCCTGAATTACTTACTTGCAATACAATTATACACATCAATGATGTAGGCTCTAGTCGTGTATTTTTTATTTTACAAAGCCAGTATGCAGTAACGGAAAATACTAGATATTGGTTGATGGTTTAATGAAAGTTTTGCCTGCAGAGCTGACAATGTTACTAACATAAAACCCTCATCTATTCATGTTACAGACTCTAACAGATTCAAAGTATCTCCTGATTACTAGGGGACACGGAATAAAAAATAAAGACCTGTTGCATATGGCCACAGAATATCATAGCAAAAATTACTTTATAGGCAAAATATCCCTTGAATGATTCCACTTGTGTATATTTTACAAAATATTACTAAGTAATCCACATCCAACTGGTCACACATGGATATCCAAATTACATAGATCTGGTAAAAAGGCAAGGGGCCACTTACTTGGTGAAAGAGTGGGGACATATAGCCTTGCCTTCTGGGTTGGCCAGTGATCTGTTGCATGTGGCTGATGCATGATGGAATCAAAGGTTGACTGGGTAAATAGATTATGCAACAACATGAGCACAAATGATTGGACACTTTGATCTCGAAATTGACCAAATAAGATACTGTACCTGTACTTGCACAGCCATTGTAATGCTACACACCCCTTAAGTATGTAATTATTATTCCTTTTTTCTTTTGTTTTGTGTTGCAAATCAGAAGCAAGATATTCTTAAACAGGCAAGTATTTAGTATTTTCATTCCTTTGATTTACAGCAGGAATTTATTGGTGTTGAAATAATTAATTATTGAACATAGAAACAAAACAATAACTAACTATGCCTCAAACAAACTTTGCTTTAGAAGCTGGATTTATATGCTTCGAGGACTAATGGACAATACCCAACACAACAAACAAATTGCAAAGAATGCCACAATCAGCCATTTTTTGCACTTTGAATTGAGTACAGCCTGCTTAAAGTAACACTCAACCCCTTTGGTGTAAGAGTGCACTCCTTAGTGCTCATCTAATACTTGTACATTGGAGATTGATATACTCTGCTCCTCAAGCCCGGGCAGGCAATATGGAAAGCAACCTGCCTCTCCAATAAATCCCTAACTTGTACATCTGAATGACATGCAAGATAAAGGAAGGGTGGGGGGCTGGAGATGGGATACTTACATGATTAACAACCTTAGTGAGTACTATATTGTTTGGGCAACCTCAGATTTCTCCAAAAAAGAGCTCAGAGAACTGCAGCAATTTTGGACACAAATCAACAGTTTTTGGAATACTATTAAATTCTGCTATAGTTTATGAAAAGTTTCATAAAGGTTAAATATTCCTTAATGTTAATATACAGAGAGTTTCATTTGGTGCAGTTAGGCAACTCATAATTTCACATTTTAAAAACCCAGCACACAACATATTTTGTTCAGCTCCTAAATGAGGTTAGCTGGATACAATACGTCAAAACAGTAATTTATTTGTAATAATAATTTTGAAGAACGGATAATAGCCAATCTGAGGCTGAATGGTTTCTAGTGCAGTGTCGCTCAAAAGAAGTGTTTAGCGTACTGTACCTCTTTTAATTTAACAGCAAAGCAGTAGTTATTCAAGGCAGTGTTTAAGATCAGTAGCAATGCTAAACTGAGATTCCTCTGCAAAGTCAAATACATTTTAATGTCCAAACAGTGAGGAACTTATTTATTAAAGTGCAAGTACCAAAAACTCAAAAAATTCAAGATTTTTTTTTACTAGAAAATCCAAATTTTTTGTGGAAAACAAAAACCTTAATTTTTTGAGGTTTAGTTTACCACGATGATGCAAAATGTCAGAATCAGAAAATCTGCCATCTCAGACCTGGTTATGGTGTATATAAGTCAATAAGTTATATTTGGTCTGCACTGGAATTAGGCTGAAAATACGACTATTTTGATTTGATTCAGGGTTTCAATCGATTTTATTGTGGTTTTCCCCTGATCCGAAAATCATGCTTTTTTTAATAATAAATAAGGACAAATCGTGGATTCTAGTTTGACCAGGCTTTTTTTATTTTAGAAAAATTTGAAAAATTCACATTTTCATAAATAACCCCCCCAGTGTTTGCAGATGGAAGAAAGTGTCTAACAAACCAGACTGATCTACAGTAAGCTGTGACCCGTCTAAGACATGAAGATGTTGCTTATTATATTAGATATTAGATTGCAGAAAGTAGAATGCATAGCAGGGCAGTGTATACATTATGAGAAGGTGGACAGACTGCTGCAAATCAGTGGTGTATATTTTGAGGTGAGGATTAGAAATAAGCAAAGTGCTACAGGAATTAGTACTTGTTCCCATGTCTACAAATGTGATACTGGTACTTAGTTATACCAATCATTTTGGGTCCAAGAAGTAACATTATATACATTAAGGTATGTTTTGATGATGTCACAGCTCAGGGTAATATAAATAAAGCAGTAACTCATGCTGCAAGGCTAGAAGCATAGGTGGAGGAAAGCATCCAGTCTACTATTTAATGCTGTTTAATGTTATTAAGTGAATTGTTGGAGCATTATTAGTGTAATTATTAGTGTCCCTCCACAAAACAGTTGAGATAATAGTTGTGTATAACTACTTTAATCAAACATTAGCTATGTTACTAAATTTAGGCTGTGACTATATAATGTATTTTAAATAAGTATTTCTTAGGAAGCTACTGTTTGCCATGGAAATTCTCCATGGAAATGAAAGTATAGATACTGTCATGGGAAAAAAAAATATTTTTTCAAAATGTATCAGTTAATAGTGCTTCTCCAGCAAAATTCATCATTAAAATCCATTTCTGATAAGAGCAAACAGTTTTTTTTATATTTCATTTTGAAATATGACATGGGGCTAGACATATTGTCAATTTCCCAGCTGCCCCAAGTCATGTGAGCTTCAATCACTCTTTACTGCTGTACTGCAAGTTGGAGTGATATCACCCCTCCCTTCCCCCCCCCCATCAGCCCAACAACAGAACAATGGGAAGGTAACCAGATAACAGCTCCCTAAAGCTGGCCATAGATGTAAAGATTTTTAAAAGATCCAATCATCATCATGAGACCACGATTATCTCGAAATGCTCATAATATGATCGTACGAATTGTCCATCAACCAAAAAGACCATTTCAGTCCATATTGCCAGCAAAAATGAAAGGTAGCTGCCTACTGCAAACATAAGGTCCCCATAGACATGACGATTCTTCTTTGGTGGACAAGCAATTTCAGTGTAGTCTGACAATCCGTCAAATTATTGTGCTGTTAGTGAGATCTGTCAGACAAGAAATCAGTCATTGACCATAGAAGTATCGTTGTGTCTATGGGGATCTTAGCACAAGTTTACAGCTGCCTGGTAGATCTAAGAACTCAGTGAAACCCATGTCCCACTGTGTTCCGTTCAGTTACACTGAGAAAGATAAACAACATCCTGCCAGAAAGCAGTTTCCTCCTAAAGTGCTGGTCACATGACCAGGGGCAGCTGGGAAATTGACAAAATG
>CM044442.1:28736437-28774822 GCA_024363595.1 Xenopus borealis | reverse complement strand
TAGACTTCTCGTGCACCACATTTTATGTCAGTATAAGCCTTGCAGTTGGTTTGTTGACGTTTGACTGTCAGCAGTAGATGAGTTTGTAGGAACAGTATTTGGTGGACGTTTGATGTCTGCAACATGTAGCCTAGTGTGCATCTGTCTGCCATGTAATAATTCAGCTGCTTGGGTTGTTGCATGGCATGTTGCTCTGTAGTTATGTAGGAACTCTGTTTTAAACACTTACCAAGATTTCCCAGTAAGATTTGCTGTCTGTAGTGCTTCTTTTAGACTTCTATTGAATCACTCGATTTCTCCATTTGCTTGTGGGTAATACACTGAAGATTTCCTATGCACAATATTCCTCTCTCTCAGAAAGATTAAAAAATTCAGATGAGACAAATTGTGGTCCGTTGTCTGATATTCACTCCTTTGGATTACCTTCTCTGCTGAAGATTGTAGACAGAAATGTTATTACTGTAGCTCACATTATATGAGAAACAAATGCAATTTCAGGCCATTTACTGTCATAGTCTGAGTATAGCAAATCTGCAGTCTATAGGAGCATCTGTACCAGTAAACGGTGAGTTCCATAGACAACATAGCCATCTACTATGGACAGTTCATGTCTAATCCTATAGTAAGGTTGAAGGACTGAGTTTCTTCTCAGCATTTGGCCATTTGCTTTGCTGTCCCGTAGTTTTACTTGAATTGGACATGTGAGGAAAGCTTGCTTAAAATCAGCAGCTGTAACTGTGGATTATAATATATCAGTCAGTGCTACAACTTCACTGTCCTCATCCAGTGTATCAGAAGCTGCAGGTAAAGGTAAATGTGACTAACAATCGGCAGTAACATTTTTCAAACCTGGTTTGTATTGCATTTTGTAGTTTTGCCTTCAGTATCCTTGCTGGCCATCTAGCTATATGCATTCCAGCTCTTCCAGGTCACTTTGTTGTAAGCAGTGTAGTTAAAGGGCTATGATCCATGTATAAGGTAAATTCTCTACCCCATAGCTAGGTTCTCCATTTTTATGTTGCCCAAACACATGCTAGAGCTTATTTTTCAACAGTGGAATACTTATGCTCTGTAAGTGTTCTGGATGCAAATGCAACAGTTTTCTCTGAATAAACAGCCTGGATCTGTGTGAGAACTGCACCAACGCCATAGTCTGAAGCATCTGTAGTAACCATAGTGGGTAGTGCAGGATCAAATAAAGCTAGCACTGGACTGTTCCCAATTAACTGCTTCACTATTTCAAAGTTATGTGTACAGAAAAGCACTGTGTATCTGCATAGTACAAGTAATGTGCACAGTGACACCCGCAGACCATTTGTACAAACACCACACTTTCACAAACACATTTTCTCCAGAGACAAAATCCCCAACATTAATAGTCTACCATCACAGTTTAATTCCAATATCCCGCTTACCAGTTTAGCTGCATGTCTCTGCACTCTCTCCAGCTGATTAAGCCTTCTTGTGGACTGGGTCTTAAAACTGCTCTGCAAACACAAGGTGAGGCCTATAAAAAAGCTAAATTATTTTTTCATCCCTTGTGTTAATGCCCCTTTTTATGCAACACAGTACTTTACTTGTTTTAGTGTCAACTGAATGCCACTGCCCAATGTTCAATGGCTTATTATCAACAAACATCCCTAGATCCTTCTCAATTAAGGATATATACACTGCCATTTAGTATATACCTTTCATTTATATTATTTGTACCAAAGCACATAACACTTTGCACTTTGCCCTCATTTTCCAGTTTTGGTGCCCGGTTTTCCAATTTAGTCAAATCACCCTGTAACAACATTTTAGAATTGTCAGCAACAAAAGAGACAGTACTTTCAATAATCACCTCCCAGTCAATAATGGACAAAAAGGCCAAGATCATATCCTTCAAAACTCCATTAACAACATTGGTTCAATTAGAAAATTATCCATTGATCAACAATATTTGTAATCTATCCATCAGCAAGCTCTCTATAAAAGTACAAATATTTTAGGCCAATATTCCCTTATTTTATCAATAATATCAGTACTTGTGTGGTGCTGTGTCAAATGCTTTAGCAAAACCTTAGCAGATCACATCCACTGTCACCTCATGGTTTATGCTTCTGCTCACATCCTTATAGAAGGCAATTCAATGTGGCAAGACCTACAGATGAAGCCAGTTGGGATTGTGGGTCTGGCACTCTAACTAGTTAAATGCGCTGGTCACTTTGAGCGCCAAGATACATTCTGTCCCAGCTTCAGGAAAAGATAGGAGCTTAAATTAAGATACGATACTGTAGGTGCAATTCCAGTAACAGGCACCAGGTAGTGCCTGAGTTTGTTATCATTCCTAAGCCATTTGACTGCTGCCAAAATCTACCATGACAGAACTGGTTCAACAGTGGTCCTACAGCAGCTGACACCAGTGTATTCATTTGGGGGGGGGGCACACAGGTTAATGGACACACAGCTAAACAGCCAATTCATTGGAAGTAGAATAAATGTATCTGCATTGTGATATTGATTGTAGGCTTCCCTAATATGCATTGAATTTACACAACAGACTTCGTTGAGTACCACAAAAACGCATGTATTTCATTTATGTCTGTAAAAAGACTTAGTACCACCCTAAATATAGCAGGGAAATCATCTGTAAATTAACTCAACTCATAGTTGTGCAGTTGTACAACGTAATTTAATATAGAGGGAAGTGGATGAATCACTGAGGCAGTAGGAGTTACTTTTGATCATGGAATTTTTCCTCAAAGTTGGTAAAACATTTTTATTAGTACTACAATAAAATTTATCCTAGAGATCCCATGTGGTATTCAGAACAGATCTGGATGCAGATTCCATTTCTTTAGCTTGGAAGTAGATTGTGGGATGTGTACATCCCATTAAGCAGGCAGCTATAGCAATAACTAGACTTCTAGTGGTCAGAGTTGGTATGGCATGTTGATAACTGCAATAGACACGATGAGCCATCTTTAGATATCACACTTGCTTCTGCTTATCTTGAGTTACAGCACATTAAACTCACAAAAAACTTTCTTCATCTGTATTATGCATGAAACCATGCTGGCACAAGCATCTATGGGGGAATGCAATAAAGTTGCAAATAGAAAAAATTTTCTCACTGCAAATAATTTTGCGTTTGTGAAAATTTTGCCAAACCCTTTGCACCTGACACACCTGTAGAATAGTGATTGCAAACCTTTACAGTTTGTGATATGCTCAGTGTATGCAAAAAAAAACAATGTGGGGTAGGACCTAAGAAGCAATAGTGTGCCAATTAGGGACAACAGTGTTCAGAAATAGTGATATGTGAATCTGTGCAGTTTTCACTTCACCGGAAAATTTGGGAAATTTACAGCAGAATACACAAAACACATTGAAGACAATGGGCATCAACATTATTTTGATGCATGTCAATTTTGACATGAGCGACAATTTTCATACGCGCGACTAATTGGTCGAAATGCATAAAAGTCAATTGGCGCCCAAATAATTTTGATGCAAAAAATTTTGATGCAAGCGACAATTCTGATGAATTCTGCCAAATTTATTTGCCCATCACTATTCAGAAGTAGGTCTAAAGAAACCAACAGGTGAGAATATTTGGGAGACCTTATGTTCATGTTATTATTATTAATAATAATAATAATAATAATAACAACATGGTTTCCCATGACAGTACCCCTTTAACATTAGCATCGGTCTTTGGTTGGCAAGAAACATTTCTCAAGGCTATACTTAGACACATTTCATTACACAGTTTTATAATTTATTATATATTCCAATTCAAGTTTTTTTCCCCTGCACCTGTATACCCCTAAAACAAAGGCAAGATAAAAAATCATTGATTTCACATATTGTCCACTAGATGACGCCAACATACAACAAATATCCAAGCAATGGCCATTATTTTCATTCTAGTCTTTTTATAGTAAGTCTTATGCACATAGCAGACACATTAAAGCATTTTTAAAGCTATGTATAGTTTAAAAGTTGATACAAAAATTTAAACTAACACAACTAACATCATTATTACTGGAGAAATCATCAATTACAAACATCTAATAAGCTTTGTACTTTCCCTAATAATAATAATAATAAAAATAATAATCCCATAACAAAATATTACACTGCTTACATCACACCTGGCTCAAGCCCTTTAATTAATTTTAATGTTTTATTTATTTTTTATTTATTTATTTATTTATCTGTTTTTTTTTTTTTTTTTAAACTGCACCTATATCAATATGCCTCAACATCTGACTGAATTAATACTAAAAAAGCCAGGAATATAGAATGGGAATATAGACAATGCACTGCATATTTTCTTATATTCATATTCAATCTGCAAAGTGAAGGTATGATTGTGTGTGACAGAAAAGCACATATAAAGATAGATATATTCTGTATGTAGATAGATAGACAGACAGACACACAGACAGACAGACAGACAGACAGACAGACAGACAGACAGACAGACAGATAGATAGATAGATAGATAGATAGATAGGTATTTTATATATGCTGCAAAGCATAGGGAAGGAGGTAAACATGCACATGCAAACAATACACCTTTACGTTAGTGCAGCCATCTAGTGGTTATATACATGAAGCTCACGATTATCAGTACTGAAAATGTACCCTTTTCATTATTACTATTCTATACAGTAAATGGTTTAAACTAAAATAAGGATTATCCTCTCCTATTACATAAATAGATTCTTACTGACCTATGGCAACAGCAGAATAGGAGTCAGCGCTATTTCAACTGTAAATGGCAGCTCTGCATAACCAATACCAGCCTCTAACTTCTCCCCAGCTTGCAAGGCATAAACACCTATATGTAATATAAGGCACTAAGTTTGCCCAGGAGCAGTAACCCAGGGCAACCAATAAGATGCCTGCATTTAAACAGGTGACTAGTAAATTCTATCTGCTGATTGGTCGCTATGAGTTTTTGCCCCTGGGCAAACTTAGTGCCTTTTATTACATTACCCCATTAGACATTTACTTAGGGAGAACTGGCAGTTGCCAGTTTAGATCTAGCAAGACCCTGGACCATTAGTATTTTTTTTTCCACAAATGGTTTTTGACACCTAACACTAGGGAAATCCACTTGTGGAAAAAAATTGGGGTTTGAAAAGCAGAATCAGGAAAAAAACAAAAACAATTAAAGGACAAGTAAAGTCCAGTAAATCTGCCCCATATGAACTGGAAACACATAAATACAGTGGAATGCAGCAGTCCTCACATTCTTGCAAAATAAATAACATTTTAAGAATAAAAAAAAAAAACACAAAACCCCCCAAAATATACATTTTAGGAAACAATTTTGTAGGTGTCTTCAGTAACAAGCTGCTGATTTTTTTTAATAATTTTTCAGGTTTCTACTTTTAATTTCAGCATTTGTTTCCAGCGTCGAGCCTGATCAGAGAGATAGTCTCTCTCAGTTTTGGGCATACTCAGTATTAGTTTTTACAGTGGTACAGCGTTCTATACATATTTTTTCAAATATTCAAATATAAATCTATAATGATGTTATTGTAAATGCTTTTATGATTAGAGATGAGTGACATTTTTCACCAGATTTTGCTGCAAAAGAGATGCCAATAGACTTCATTGGATGAAAAATTGTCGCTTGTCAAAAAAAATGATCCCCATAGGCTTCAATATGTTTGGCTAATTCTTCTCCATTTATGAATTTTCTGCAAATTGAAACAGGCCAGATTTGCCCATCCCTACTCATGATTTTTCATTAACGTCCTAGCCTGTGTGTTTGTTTTGCTGTTCACATAAATATATTTCTTTTGCAGAATGTTAAAGATGATGGACAGCATGTGTGGAGACTGAAACATTTTAACAAGCCCGCCTACTGTAATCTCTGCCTGAATATGCTAATAGGCCTGGGGAAGCAAGGTTTATGTTGTTCCTGTAAGTAGTACATATGTAAAAGCAAAACATAATATCCCATTTTTACTTTAATGAAAAAGAAACCTATCTCCAATATACTTCAATTAAAAATGTCTACAGTTTTTCTAATAAACCTGACTGTATGCAGTGAAATTCCCCTTTTGTTTTACTTGCTGTGACTGCTGCAGATAGGAAACGTCAGATGGCCCCTAACTGCTCTGTAGGGAAACGATCATATTTTCAAACATCGGGGGACACAACCTTACTTCCCAGAACTCAAGCAGCTTTGTTTGTTTTCCTGTAAAGCAGCCAGCGACTGTATAGAGATTTGTATCCGCAGACCCAGTGAAGTCTGCTTATTATTAATCAGTCTTTCTCTATCGGCTTCTATGGCAGAAATTATTTGGCTTGTGCTGTTTTGATAATGACGACCCCTAAGCTTAACCTCACAAGTGAAGCTCATCCACACTGAGCATGTGCGTAGTCTTGGTCTTAAAAAGATGTTTGACAAAGTTACCAAAGGACAGCTCCCTGTGGCCAATTCTGAAAACATAAATCATTTGTTTAATTAGGCTTCAGGTGCAGTAAGTTCACGTTTATGTTTAGTATACAAAATACAGAATTTCTAGCATTATTCTACTTTAGACTTTAGTTCCCCTTTAAGAAACAGATTATAATGAGTAGGTCATACTTTATACAACACAGCCTTTAAACATATCTGTCCTGCTAAAACCCACCTTACTATCTGAAACCCAACTGTTTATATTATTTGGAAAACCTCAACAAGGCAAAAGCTAATCAGTAAGTTATGGCTAATCATGACTTTGTTTACCTATAAAAAGTCCTTTAATCCTGGAATTTCATAGATTCCTATAACCTAGAAGGTCATTAACAAATGATTCTTGTGTTGTTGGATCAAATAGGACAAATTCAGGCAGCAAGTCAATTCCAGCAAAACAAAGAGTGGTGTAACGTGTGAATTTATTTAGCATTTTAAAGCAGCCACTGTGCTTTGCTGGAATTGTTGTAATTGCCTAAAATCAGTACATGGTTTCATAAATTTGTGTTTTGTTTTGTACATGGTGATCACTGGTGATCAGACAGCTATGTAGTGCATTTTTGTATTTGATCACCATTTTATAAACCTCATTACCAATTATTAATAGGCCTGTTAGTGTATTTACAGCAAAGTAGTTGAACATTAAAACAACTTTACTGATGTGAATGCCAACAACAGTTTTATTGTTGTTTGATCTCCATTTTATATGAGGTAATTAGTAGCAGAAGACCTCCATTACAATCCTTATGTGAAAATGAAAAAGATAAATGCATAAAATGATTATTTAAACATCATTTGAAACATTATTTTGTACTCATACTGACTTGCTTCACTTATAAAGTCTCATTATAAAGTCTTTGTGATTTTTAAATATGGATGCAGCTGTAATGATTCAAAGCATGTGTGTTTTTTACAAAATGGATAATATGAAGCCATATTTTGCCTAATGTGCCTGGAAAATCAAATGTAAGAAACAGATGGTGTATTCCGGAAAACAGTGAATTTACGCAATGAAGAAGTAGTGTTGTGGTGGTAGGTTACAAATGGACTTTCAATGGCTACATGGCATCCATGACAACACTTGATATCTGGAAATGGACTAATCAGCTATTTAAGGATTGGATAAACCAATATACGGAATAGCATCAACTCATATGGCTTTTACTTTCGTGCTTGCCAGCTGCTCATAAGCATATATTTTGGAAAATGTAGATATTTTATTAAGAAATGACACAAGTCTATTTGGCAGTCATCAATTTGTCTCATCATTTGGGGGGCCATTTTTCAAAAATTTTAGTAAGGCCAATTGAATTAAGTGTTTGCTGCCAAGCTATGATACAGTTTTCTTGGCTTTTTTATGCATAATGCTTCCTGTAATTACTGACCTTCTGAAACCTACTGAAACAACAGGCCACATTTAGATTTATTGGTGCTACTTTATTGTTTGGCTTGCAATTGTGGCTGTGCTTGTTCTGTTTGGAAAGAAGACATTAATCAAAGATCTTAACAGCAGAGCTGTTTCTGTTCAATTTGTAGTCTGCAAGTATACAGTCCATGAAAGGTGTGTATCCCGGGCACCTCCGTCATGTATTAAAACATATGTGAAGTCAAAAAAGGATACTGATGTAAGTATGAAGTCTTGTGCAATTGTCTTTTAAATAAATATGAATCAACACAGGATAGAATAACTATGAACCATGCTAATGTTCCTTCAGATAATGCACCATTTTTGGGTGGAGGGCAACTGCCCCACGAAATGTGAAAAGTGTCACAAAGCTATTAAATGTTACCAAGGCCTGACGGGACTTCACTGTGCATGGTGTCAAATTACAGTAAGTATTTATAGAAAATGCTGAATCTCTCAAATACAATTTTGACACAGCATATATTACAGTATGTTTGTCAGTATTCACAATATAGAAAGATTTATTCCAAAAATCATTAATTCATAGGTCTAACAAGGAGGAAAAAACATACATGCATTTTCAACAACGGACAGCACCAACTTCTTTCGATAAAAAGCCTTTATTGTAACATGGCTATGACCAACGATACAATAACGTTTCAAGCCACGTCCTGGCTCTTTTGACTAGTTTGACAAAGAGCCAGGACGTGGCTCAAAACGTTATTGTATCATTGGTCATAGCCATGTTACAATAAAGGCTTTTTATCGAAAGAAGTTGGTGCTGTCCGTTGTTGAAAATACTTGTATCCGGTGGATTGTGGCCATCATTGGAATCTGCACCAGATAACTTTGAGGAGTGTGTGCTGACCCAAATCTGTCTTCAACATACATGCATACCATATGTAGTACAGAACCAACTAACATGTAGTCATGTTTATTTTAATGGAAAAGAGGTGATGGTCTGTATTAATAAGTGGCATTGTTGGACATGGTGAACATGGTGAACATTTTGGAAAATGCATATTTAAATGTTTTAAAAATCGGATCTTAGTTGAGTATGTTCTGAAACATATTTAAGGAGCCACTTAATCTCTCAAATGCCATGAATTTCTGTATAAAGCCACATACAGTTGAAGGGAGGTTCATTGTATAAATGAATCATTTTATATCTTTTATTTAGCTTCACAATAAATGTGCTTCTCATCTGAAACCTGAATGTGACTGTGGACCACTGAAAGATCACATTTTACCTCCTACAACCATCTGTCCTGTTGTACTGGTAAGTTTATATTTGTGACTACATTCTAATAATTCATTGCAATACCCCACTGGCAGTAGCATCTATTAATATTTGTATCTGTTTGACTCTGTAAACATTTTTGTGTACAAACAATCGGCTTTATTTTCATGCTTTTTTAAAAAATAAAACAACAGTGGCAGTTTTATCTTGCTAGTCTGTAACAAAGGCTGATTCAGTTTTATTACTTATATAGTACTTACCAGAAATTATGTGGCAGGTCACTTTAACATTTTACGTCTTTTAAAGATCCAACTTCCCAGAAAGCTAAAGGTATCCTTATGGTCACTGCTTGCTTTAGGTGCACATTGCATATCTGCAATGCAGCGATCTTACATCCAAAGGTTACTTTGAATAATGACACTGTCCATGCAGCATTATGTAGTTCATATTTTTTAAGGACACTAATTCATTGTAGTACAGCAAATCAGCAATTTTTTTCCAAGAATGGCTAAATAATATAGTATTGAAAAATACTTGTAATAAAGAAAATTAAACAATGAGGTTAAATCTGTCTATTTTTATTTCCTTATACAATGGCAAGGATTTACAGCTAATTCCATTTGAGAAATGTGGATATCTATCTAATGTCTGTCTGTCTGTCTGTCCGTCTATCTATCTATAATCTATCTGTCTATCTTTATATCATGAATCTATCTATCTATCTATCTATCTATCTATCTATCTATCTATCTATCTATCTATCTATCTATATCTGTCTGAATATTATCAATCCATCTATCTATCAACATCCATAGCTATCTTTCTATCATTTATCCATATATATATATATATATATTTAAATTTTTTGCTGTAGTTTTGGTGTTATGCTTTATTTTTATAATCAAATACTATAACACTATAAAAAATTATTTGTGTACTGACATTTTTGTGTAGCCAAATACTAAATAACATGACTGTATAAAAATATATTTTAACAGTGCAATTGTTCATTGTTGATTTTTGACTTAAGTCTTAATAAATATATTACATTTAATCAGGACCAGCAGAAATACATCTATATATAAAAAAATAATAATGATGTTCAATATAATTGTATTTTCAGTAGCAAATGTCAGTGTCAAAGAGCATGTGAGCAATGCTGATGAGTTACAGTTATGCATACACTGATAGTTTCATGAGAGCTTGGTAGAATATGCAGCACACTTTACAGAGACCCTTGGGGAAGTCATTGGGACAGCTGATTGAATGAATACGTATGTGACACACGGCATTTTGCATATCTGGAGTTCATTGTGTCTTATTGCAAAAGAAAAACATTGCTTGTGGAGGAAGTAATTTTGATGACTAAATCTTATTACTTTACTAGATGTTTTTTGTAACCAACAACAGACATTCTCTGACTATGTTATGAGATAATTAACTAGACAGGGTCAACCATCATAGTTTTCAAATTTAATCTGGAGCTTTGTGTTTTTTCTGACATAAACTGTAATCTCTCAGTTTCTTTATTTAGTTTTTAGTGTCAGGAAACAGTTGGTAAATCAAATTCCCTAATTACTAGTTTTAATTGTATCCAAATGGCTTATAGTGGATTATATCCAGTGATGTCATCTGCAAAGCATACTGTAGGTGTAATCTGACTTGTTTCATTCTATGCCTTTAATTGCCATACCTGCATCATTTACAAACAGTAGTGAATATGGAAAGTTACAGTAATTCTCTCTCTCGCTTTCTATATATATATATATATATATATATATATATAGATCCACAGAGGTTCAGCACACCATATGGTTAATTCTGACCCAGGTGCTTCTCTCCATAGCTGAAGATACAAAAAACAAAAAATTGAGGTGCACACTGGGAACCTTTTTTAAATAGTTAAAAATTCATTTTTTTAATTCAATCCATTAAAAATGACAGGTCAACGTTTTGGTCCGTGTCTAGGAGATGGTCTTGAGAAAGGTCCTAGACACGGACCGAAACGTTGACCTGTCATTTTTAATTGATTGAATAAAGAAATTCAACTATTTAAAAAAGGTTCCCAGTGTGCACTTAAATTTTTTGTTTTTGAAAATTGCAATCTGGCTAAGCAGCAGCAGAGGGAGCTAGATCGTTATTTTTCAAGCTGAATACAATAATTATGTCGGAAGCCTGCACTAGAAATGGGTTTTAGCAAAGAAATACAAAATATATTACTTAAAACAATATGCAAAACTTTTGTTATTGTGGAAGGCAATGGATAAGAGATTATCATTTCTTGTCTATAGTATAATATTGTATATGTTACATATGCCTGCTGATAGAAGGGGTCATTAAAAACCTCCCACTTAACCCTTAACCCTTGAACAAAAATCCTTTTATTTGGGACTTTTTGAGAGAGTACATAAGGGAGACAAAGAAACAAAGATATTTAAATAAATAGGATTGTAAGAAATGTTTATGTAGCTTGTTAGTGAAAAAATAAAACTGAGTAAGACTGTTCCTTTAATATATATCACCAGTAGTGGGTGGCCTAATAAATGACATAATGTGGATTTCCTTCTGGATTTCCTTCTTGTCTTGTATTATTTGGCTGCCATTGCTACTGGTTATACTTGATGGCATCTCTATCTGTACTTTATACACTGCCCTGTTTACTTCTACTGGCTACTTGCATTCAGCGTATCTTTGCACTAAGAAAAATATCTACATCCACTAATAACAGCAACAAAATATGTTTTTTTATATGCATGTAGCCATTATTCAACATAAAATAGCTAAGATACAGATGCAGTCACTTGGATTTGTGTGTTAAATGCGTCGTGACTTAACTCATCTATCCCATTTATCCCACTAAGCACAGAATATTGTGTCACAGCATCCCATCCAATTAAAGAGTTCACCATTGAAAACAATGGTGCTTTGGTATGCTAATGAAAAGTTTAAATGCATTAAATGAGTTTAGATAACTTTAGATAACAAAGTTTCTCCAATTAGCCCTGAGTCACGACGCATTTAACTTACAAATCCAAGTGACTGCATCTGTAGTTTCAAAACCAATAACAGATGTGCAACTCACCATTTCTCATCAAGACTAGATGGATGGTATTCACTGAAAGATCAGTAAATTGCATTTTACAGATGGAGTTTAAGCCTTTTCATTTTACTGTTAAGAGAATTTAATTTCTTACACCAAAATTGCTTTTATACATAAAAGTGACACAGAGGTAACGGTAGCATTTAAAGACCTGCAGCATAGGCAGTTAGAGCTGCAGAAATGCAGCCTAAGGCTTCCAGACTAGTTACCAGAGTGTAGTACAATACAGTAGAACATGTCTTTGCTTTGCCTTTACCTCCTTTGGATAGTGGAATAAAAGCCATTTACAGCCCCCTCCCTGACACAGAGAGAGAGTAGATGCAGGGCAGGACCATGCTATATTACATAGATTTTCTCTTGCTTGGCAGCAACAAGCTTGGTGTAAATGTGGGTGAGGATCCTATTATTCTTACAAATTCAGATTTTTGCACTAAATGGAAAACTTGCTAAAAATGAATTGTCCTGATGTGCTGTTGAAGGGTGCAAGTTGACTCTCTAATCTAAGACGTGTTCAGATGAGACCTGGTTGAAACTAGAAGCTTTAAAAAGCAAGAATCGAGCTGCCAGCAGAGGGTGATCAACATTATAATCAGAATCATTAGAATGTGTGATCATTAAATTATTGAGTAGAAGAGTATATTTGTTTATAGAACTAATGCAGGAAGTTACTGATCTTTACATTTCAACATGAATAATCTGATTGCTGTTACAGTTCATGCTAAACTTGCATTAATTATGTTTTGAGATGAGCAAAGCAGAGACAGAGAATTTGTATTAGTTTCCAGCAGATGGAAAACAACTGTAAAATTAGAGCAATCAATAGCACTTGGAACTCCTAACTAGATAATTGAATAGATAAATGTTTGATCAAGTTTTGGAATATTTTCACCTTAGAAATTAATTGTATGTGGAGTAGTTTAGTTGTTTCCCCCACATTCAGAATGGAAGAAGCAACTGGAATGACTCATACCACCAGGTCACCACCAGGTACAACTACATCATACGAAAATGGCCCTTATTTAGGGTAACATGTTTTAGAGAATATAAGTTTTGGGAATTTATTTTTGATATGGACCTCATATTTCAGTTCACAATACACCACTCAGTTAAACTGACAAATTAAATTTAAAATAACTCAACAAAGATTTGATTCCCCACAGCAACTAAGAAGTATAAGTTAGGGGCATATTTAGCAAAGATCAAGTGATAGAGTTTTAATTCTTTCAAATCGAATTTGATTTTGATGGAAGTATAATCGAGTTTTACTCCAAGCAAAACTTGAATATCAGGAAGGCTATTAACATCTTCAAATTGGTCCCACCTTTATCATTGACTTCTACATGAACTCGGCATGTTTGAATTTGAGCTGTTCCCAGGGTCGAGATATGATAAATCTCTAATTCAAGTGGATTATTCCCAACTTTAAATTGTGAGTTTTGACCAAAAATCCAACTCCAAATCATTTCTACATGACTGCTGAGTGGAGATCAAGAGAAATCTCCCATAACAAAAAATATGTACCATAGTTAAGTGTTTCCCATTAAAGGGAAACAATGTAGGTGTCTAAAAATATATTCTGTAAAACCCTTCATCTAAATAAACATTTTTCATGAAAATATACTTTTTCAGTAGTATATGCAATTGAGTAATCCTAAATAAAAAATTGCTATTTTAAGAACTAAGGAACACCCACTTGGACCATACAACTCACAGTGCACATAAATCAGCCAAGGGCACACTGGATTTTGTGTGTTAAATACATCATGACTAGTGATGGGTGAATTTATTCGCCTGGTGAATTTTTCGAGACTTCCTCAGTCACTAATCATGACTCAACATAAAATAAAGAAACTGTGTTATCTAAAGTCATTTAAACGAATTTAATGCATTTAGCCTTTTCATTAGCATACCAAATCGCCATTGTTCACAAATGGTGAACTCTTTAATTAGATGAGATGTTGTGACACAATTTTCTGTGTGACATGGGATAAGTGGGTTAAATGTGTTTAAACACATAAACCAAAGTGGCTTTATCTGTACATGAGCCAATTAATGGACAACGTTTTGTATTTTATTCACACACTTCTTCAAATTACAGTTAGAGATACATTATTTCTGATCTCTGAGGGAGCACAATATTTCATAACCTGCCAAATTTTGTAAATTGGACATGGTAATTAGGCGGTATCACCATACAATGGGTGTGGTTAAATTTTTCACTGCATGTAGTGTTGCTTTTGTATTAGTCCCTCTATACTTTTCAAATGTTGGAAGGTATGCAGTATTTATCAATATATCTATATCCCAGTTTGGTAAGATTCTTTAATAGGCCACTTAATGTGATATCATTTGCTGATTAAGCATTTTGAGGGTATAGTTTTCTTTTAAAAGTGCAAAAGGACTACAGGGCAGGTACCTCAAGACACAATTGTTGAGAGCTGGACTAGAGTATGCAAGGATGGTGAAATCAAAAGTGATGAACTAAAATGGATTGCAAAGTGGAGAAAAGCAGTTAGAGTGCAAAGTGTGGAGGAGAAGAATTAATAACAAATAACAGGAAATTATGGAAAGTTATTTTACATTCTAGATTCATAAGTACTTTTTTGTAACAGGGGAATAGCATTGTATGATGTTATTGGCAAAAAATACACAGAAAAGAACCCAGTGAAAGATGGGGAAAAGGCAGGTTTAAGGAAATTCCCCAAGTTCACAGGGTAAGTAATTAACATTCAAGGAATTTCTGACCATTTTGCCACATAATAACTCACTGAGTGTGCCAAGTACCAAGTGACCAAGGTCCATTGAACAAACAAACAAGAAGGGGTAGTTTAAGAGAAGAGATCTTCTTTCCATAGTCTAGTAGGCACTAAACTGTGTATCTCACAAGATTTCACAGGAATTCACAGCATTGGCATGGGTTTTAAAAACCAATGCCAATGCTGCTTTATGCTTAATAGAGAAAATACCATCTTCATAGTTTCCATTAATTTCTGAAGGAGTTTGCAAGTGTACAGCCATACATGTTCTGCAGGAATTTTAGCAAATACAATACTTCTTTTGCTAGTGGAATAAGAAACAGTGGAATATCGAATAAAAAAGCTTCCAAACTAAAAACCTTATTTTGATTTTATTGTATGTACTCTCAAAAGTAGGGATGAAGTTATAGGTAGTTTATTGATAAAGCCATTATATGAGATATTACTGTGTTATTGTTTCTTACAATTCTGAAGGGGATTCAGATACAAAAATTCCAAAATATTTAAATAACAAAGCATATACTTAAATTACAGAAAAATTAGGGAAGAAAATATGGGTGAGTACCTGACTAGTTTATGGCCTAACTGAAAAGACACTGGTGAGATTTAATCTGCTATATGGTACTGATAGCATGGATGTTAGTGGAAAGTGAGCATTGCCAGTTACAGTATACATAAAAAAAATGTTAATGGGATTCAGGGGGTTATTTACTAAAACTCATTATTTGCGCATATTTTACCAGAAACAAACTAGACCTAACTCCCATGCACGAATTTGGCTTACTTACAAATATCTCAGGTCGAAAAAATTGGATAAAAAAATCTTGAACTTTTCAAGATTACAAACAAAAAACTCGAATTTTAATTAGAAATGTCCAACTTTATCGAACTACCACTCGCATTTATCGAGTTTATTAACATCTTCAAGTGGTTATAGCGACAGCTGCCATTAACTACTGTATTACATTAATTCGACAGGTTTTACATGGAGCATTTTCTAATTCAGACTTTTAGCAGCTTCAGGGAATAATAAATCTTGCAAATCTTGCAAAAATTTGAGTTTTTCACAAAGAAACAAATATAATAAATAACTCGGTGTGAGTTTTATTTGATATAGGCTTAGTTTAAAGACTTGTGGAAAAAGGTAAGCTTTGTATTTTGTTAATCATTGAATTTACTACTGTACTGTAGGGACTGGTTTAGGTTTGAAGGGGCATCAAGATGAAATAGGATAGTTAAAAGTGGTAGATGAAAATAATCAATGCCATGTCAGTCTTCTTTTATACATACAGTACATAGCAGAATTACCTTGCAGGGTATAAGCAATATGAACTTAAAACAAATATGTAGTGATGGGTGAATTTATTTGACAGGTGCAAATTCACGGCAAATTCCCTCGATTCACCGCCAGCGAATAAATTAGCGAAAACGGCAGCGAAAATTCACCTGCCAAAAATTCGCTGGTGTAAAAAAAAAAGCGAGTTGCGCTCCGAGAATGACGTGACGCACGTCACAAATGATGCGATGCCCGTCATAACGCGTCAAAAATGTGCTGTGACTCGTTTCGCAAATTTTTCGCTGGAAATTCGCTAAGTTTTCGGCAAGGCGAAACGGGATAGATTCGCCCATCACTACAAATATGTTCTTTAAAGCTGAAAATGAGCAAGTTTTGGCATTCACTGCAGTCAGTATATGGAAATCTTATGGGTTGTTTAGTCACTTCAATATCTGGTATTTCTCCTTTTAGTTATAATAAATATAACCTGTCAGTACAATGCTTTTGCATGTGATCTAATTTCTCATGAAGTAAATCATGCAAAATTACAGGCTTTACACATCAGCACCTTATGCTGCCAAGATGTCAAGTATTACTTGGTTTCTGAAAAATAAATATTTCTTGTTTCAACACTTTCATCCACTATGCACATGAACATGATTTTACCTCACTCATACAACACTCAAAAAAGTGTACCAATTTTTACAGGGAAAGGGGAGTTCAATTTTAAATGTTTATTTGTGTTTATTGATCATACAGCATTATCAGATATTAAATAATCAGATATTAGAATTAACATTGTACAGTTATAGTTAAAATGACAGCTTCCTTCAATAGAAAATGCATTTGCTATTTTTTACCAATTAGATGCAATCGGAGATGCATAAGTATGCATGAGTATATATAGCCTGTGACATATTGTGCAAATATTTCTTAGGATAAGCATCGAAGGCCAAAATGAGTGTGTGCAAATTTGTGGTAGGAAAGCTTCACTGGTGGGAAAGCTTTTAAAAGGGCTATTAAGGGATAAGATACTACACTTCATAGCAAATCATAATACTATAAGTTTGTGCCAGCATGGTTTTATGTGCACTAGATCTTGCCATTTTCTTTTTATGAGAAGGTAAGCAGGGATCTCGATTCTGGGATGTCATTGGATGTAATCTTCTTAGACAAGTGATCCTCAACCAGTAGCTCGTAAGCAAGATGTTTGCTCTCCAACCCCTTGGATGTTTCTCCCAGTGGCCTCAAAGCAGGTGCTTATTTTTGAATTTCAGGCTTGGAGGCAAGTGTTGGCTGCATAAAATCAGATGTACTGCCAAACAGAGCCTCAATGCAGGTTGACAATCCACATAGGGGATACTAAATGGTCAATCACAGCACTTATTTGGCACCCCAAGAACATATTTCAGGCATGTGTTGCTCCCCAACTTCTTTTACTTTTGAATGTTGCTCATGGGTTCAAAAAGTTGGGGATCCATGTCTTAGACTTTGCTAAAGCATTTGATACAGTGCCACACAGAATGGCAGGAAAGTTGGCCTGGAACATAGTATTTGTACCTGAATAGAGAGTTGGCTAAAAGATTGGGCTAAAAGAGTGGTGGTAAATGGCACATTTTCTAATTGGACCTGTGTTGTTAGTGGAATACCACAGGGCTCTGTACTTGGTCCTTGCATTTTAACTTGCTTATTGATAACCTAGAGATGGGCTTTGAAAGTACTGTTCCTTTTGTTGCTGGTGATATCCTTTTTCAGAATGAACTTGACACAGGCCTGTTTGAATAATGAGAGGACAGTACCAGAAGTTAATGAGGAGTTCAATATATAAGTAAGGATGGGAGCACATTGTTTTAATGGCATAGGAGGTGGTGGCATAGTATCATGTGAACAAGCTGTTGATGGAGAGGACAGGATGAGTTTGAGAATTCAGGCTCAATTATAAGATCAAAAAAATTGAAAAGGGAAAATATTTGTCTTCTCCTCCCCCATGGCCAATAGTGCAGGGGGAATGAGAGAAGAAGAGACCACCATAAATAGAGTTGCCTCTATAGCATTGTCATTCTGAGAGAGCCAGGTCTCAATTAGGGTAAAGAGCTGAAGAGACTTAGAGCACAAGACATCATGAATGAAAGCTGATTTTTTTTTAGTAACAGAGAGTGTATTAAGAAGTGCACAAAAGAAGGGGAGATAAGCAGAAGGAAGAGTGAGAACTTAAATAAGGTTAATACCATTTGTGGGTTTTAACTGAGGGGGTTCATAATGTGGGTGATGGCAGATCCGGGTTAGGAGAGATATCGCCTGCAGCAAGTAACAGTAGAAGAAAGAATCAGAGCAGGTGGGAGAAAAAACTTCCTATGCCTCCTATGTGTAGTAGTGGAGATATTATGAAAGAGTGGGGACAGTCAGCTGGAATTGCAAAGGAAGAAACTACCTTGGGAAACACAAATATGAATGAAAATAACAGGTCTAGTAACATTTTGGCAGTATATCTTTACTAGTTTAGATCCTAGTTTACTAACATGAAGGCTGACAAATCTTCTGCTGTGACTCCCTTGTTGCTCCTCTCGTTAAAGGGGTGGTTCACCTTCAAATTAACTTTTCAATTGGTCTTCATTATTTATTTTTCATAATTATTTAATGATTTGCAATTTTCTTCTGTTTCTTTGCAGCTTTCAAATGGGGGTCACTGACACCATCTAAAAACAAATGCTCTGTAAGGCTACAAATGTATTGTTATTGCCACTTTTTATTACTTATCATTCTATTCAGTCCCTCTCCTATTCATATTCCAGTCTCTTATTCAAATCAATGCAGGGTTGCTAGGGTAATTTATACCCTAGAAACCAAATTGCTGACACTGCAAACTAGAGAGCTGCTGAATAAAAAGTTAAATAATTATAAAACCACAAACAATAAAAAATAAAAACCAATTGCAATTTGTCTCAGAATATCACTCTCTACATTATACTAAAAGTTAACTCAAAGGTGAACAACCCCTTTAAACTCTTTGTTAGATTCAGATCCCTTGTGAATGATTCACTCTGGAATGATGCACCCTTGCACCACTACCCTTGTGCTATTTTCCAAAATAATGTCAAGCTATAGGGAGATCAGGTTGGGCTACTCCTGGGCAAAGGACTGAGGACTGAGCCCTGATTGCAGCTAACTAACATTAAATCACTTATCACAGGACCAGGGTAGTGCTAGATTGAAGATAGTCTCAAAGATATCACATGTTGCATAGAATTTTGTTTCACTAAGCAAGAAATGGTATTGCTGAAACATAAATTTGGTTACTGTGCTTTTACATAATATCAATGATTTTGCTGAAGCGAGTTTTGCTTTCCTCACCAAAGTAGATTAAATCAACATTTGAGATTTTTGCTATGATTTAAAAGGAATTCTGTCATGGGAAAAACATTTATTTTTCAAAATTCATCAGTTAATAGTGCTGCTCCAGCACAATTCTGCACTGAAATCCGTTTCTCAAAAGAGCAAACAGATTTTTTTTTTATTTCATTTTGAAATCTGACATGGGGCTAGACATATTGTCAATTTCCCAGCTGCCCCAAGTCATGCTCTGATAAACTTCAATTACTCTTTACTGCTGTACTGCAAGTTGGAGTGATATCACTAGGGATGCACTGAATCCACTATTTTGGATTCTGCCAAACCCTCGAATCCTTCACGAAAGCTTCTGCCAAATACCGAACCGAACCCGAACCCTAATTTGCATATGCAAATTAGGGGTGGGAAGGGGAAAACATTTTTTATTTCCTTGTTTTGTGCCAAAAAGTCACGTGATTTTCCTCCCTGGCCTAATTTGCATACGCAAATTAGTATTCGGATTGGCCAGACAGAAGGATTCGGCCGAATCCTGCTGAAAAAGTCAGAATCCTGGCCGAATCCCGAACCGAATCCTGGATTTGGTGTATCCCTAGACATCACCCCCTCCCTTTTCCCCCCAGCAGCTTAACAACAGAACAATGGGAAAGTAACCAGATAACAGCTCCCTAACACAAGATAACAGCTACCTGGTAGATCTATTTACAGCACTCAATAGTAAAAACCCATGTCCCACTGCGTACTATTCAGTTACATTGAGAAGGAAAAACAACAGCCTGCCAGAAAACAGTTCCCTCTAAAGTGCTGGCACAGGTCACATGACCAGGGACAGCTGGGAAATTGACAAAATGTCTAGCCCCGTGTGAGATTTCAAAATTGAATATAAAAAAAATCTGTTTGCTCTTTTGAGAAATGGATTTCAGTGCAGAATTCTAATGGAGCAGCACTATGAACTGATGCGTTTTGAAAAAAAAATGTTTTCCCATGACAGTATCCCTTTAAGTTTTTCATGGCAATAAAAGCGAATTACAATAATTGTAAATTCAAACAAAATAATTTTCACTGCTTTGTGATAAATTTGTGATTTAAAAATGTTCTTGACAGTCAACAAAAGTGATAATAAATTTTATAAAATTTAAAGGGCTGAGAAATAATCAAGTGACCCAATTTGAATTTAAAAAAATTTATAGAGAGCCACACTTTTACATATTTCTTTATTGTGTTTTATTTCATTTTAAAAATTTTTAGCAGATAGATACATGATTTTCATGTCTTAGACACAGCGATCAAATTTCCTAATAGATGTCAGCTACAGTTTATTGCTATCTCTTTCATTCCAGTAACATTTTAATTAATTCATACTGATTGAATAAATGTACATTTAGACTAGTTTCTTAATGAGGGCACGTTTAGTGGAAAGGTTGTATATCATCCTGATATCCTGTGGGTAATTATATCCTAATTATATGGTGAGAAAAAGAGTCTATAACTCAGGGCAGCTATTGTTCATAGGACCCAATTAAGAATTACATGCACATAATAAAAGTTCATGATGAGGTTGACTGTCAGTCAATTTAAAAATCTTTGTAGCAATTGAATCACAGCACAAGATAAGTGTGCTATGTTTTAACAAGGTTAAATACTGTCAGGAGATCCATGAAAAAAATAATATTTCACTAAAAACAATATACAGACTGATACATAACTATCAATTACAGTTTTCCATGCAAGGATATGATACTTGGCTTGTTTTCATAGCACCAGCCCGTTATTTAAGTAAATTATATATATCTTTTTATTGACATATTCAAAAAAAAAACCTAGAACATTAATTTATTCCAATTGCACATTTTTTAAAACTTGCATGGAATTTATCATCTGGAATTAAGGACCTTTATATTATAAAGATAAAGGTGTTAATATGGAACCCAATGCCCAAAGGCTATGAAAAAAAAAAATAATCATAATTTGAAAAGCTATTTAAGTAGATGTAGGACCTCTAGCCAACCATTTTCATGTGCTACTTTTTCAATCATCTGTCTTTGCAAGCAAAAAAATTTACTACATTATATAGTGCCATATATCAGTGATGTCCAAACTGTTTGGCTGACATTCCTTGGAGCAGTGGAAGAGGAGGCTTAGCTTGAAGACTAGCTTGCTCTCCTAGATATACCTGAAAGCCCATCTTTTCTTTCACTCATGGTTAGTGGTTGGCTGAAGCCATTTATTGTCAAACAACTGTCTTTTTACGCTTTTTAAATAATTTTTACTATACAAACTACCCAAATGACCCTGATCAAAAGTTTACATACCCTGGAGATTTGGTGTTATAACATGCACACAACTTGATGAAAAAAGGGTTAGAATGGCTATTAAAGGTAACCATCATCACCTGTGATCTGTTTGCTTGTAATTAGTGGGTGTGTATAAAAGGTCAGTGACTTTCTGGACTCCTGACAGACCCTTGCATCTTTCATCCAGTGCTGGTGTGGCTGTTTCAAGATGCACAATAAGGAGGCACTTGAAGAAAGATGGGCTGCATGGTTGAGTTGCCAGAAGAAAGCCATTACTATAAAATGCCACAAACTATCCCACTTACAATATGCCAAACAGCACAGAGACAAGCCTCAAACCAAGTCATTTGGAGTGATGAGACTAAAATTTTAATTTTTGGCCACAACCATAAACAGTACATTTGGAGAGGAGTCAACAAGGTTTATAATGAAAGGTACACCATTTCTACTGTGAAACAAGGTGGTGGATCATTGATGTTTTGTGGATGTGTGAGCTACAAAGGCACAGGAAATGTGGTCAGAATTGATGGCAAAATGAATGAATCCAAAAATGAAGTTATCAAAAAAATAATGGAGGAAAATTTGCCCTCATCAGCCCGGAAGCTTCGCTTGGGACGTACTTGGACATTCCAACATGACAATGATCCAAAATACAAGGCCAAGTCAACCTGTCATTGGCTACAGCAAAATAAAGTGAAGGTTCTGGAGTGGCCATACTAGTCTCCTGACCTCGATATCATTGAGCCACTCTGGGGAGTCCTCACATCTGCAGCTCAAGCAAGACCCCCCTGACCCCCCCTCAATGGCAGCCCTGCCTGGGGGCAAATTAATCAATGTGAAAATTTTAATTAAAAAAAATTGAATATCAAGCTATTTTTGTGTACTTCGACTAGGCAATAATCCAAATTCAATTTGAATTTGCAAAAAAATTCAAAATATATCATGTACTGTCTCTTTAAAAATTCCACTTCAACCATTCACCATCTAAAACCTGCCAAATTGCTGTTTTAGCCTATGGGGGACCTCTTAGAGCCTATCTGGTGGATTTTGAAAATTCGGCTTTTTTTTGGAAATAGAATTCACTATTACTTCAATTTGAACTATTCAAATTCGATCAAATACAGACCTGTTCAATAAAAAACTGACCTATATGAATGAGAAAAAGATCGACTCAATTTCGGTTGTTCCTTTTTTATTTGAATTTCAAAGTTTTTGCACTTTGAAATTCGAACTTTGATAAATCTGCTCCTTGATGTTTGAGAAAGAGAGATCTTTATCTAGAATCATGCCCAGGCAGTATAACTGGTATGACAAATCTAATCTGCTCACTCAGTAGTGATGGGCGAAGCTGACACATTTCAATTCGTCAAAACTTTGTCAAATGGTGAAAACTTGCTGAAATGCATTGAAGTGTATAGGAAACAAATTTTTATGCGCGGTACATTTTCTCACCCTTTGGAGTCAATCGGTATCCATGTTTATGCTGAAACTTGTATAAATATTTAGTTCCTCACTACTCCTGAGATTTAAAGCCACTAGTTCTACTCCCAGACTACTTGTTATTAGTCTCTAGCCTCCAAATTATAGTTGTCTTGTTTGGCTTCCATTTTCTTTTTCTGTAACTTAAAGGCCAGTTTACTAAACTGCAACTTTTTCCAGTCTGGCTTTTTGACACCAAAAATCCATAAAATGGAAGCCTCAATTTTGAACCACACACTTTAAACCTCAACCATGTTGCCACAATAACTTTTACAACCATGTCTACATAAATGGTGGTAGAACACTGCAAATGATTGGTGCTCACTGCAGGGATATCACTCTTCACTCATATGTGAACATTTTAAGTCATATTAAAACATACCCTTAAATTTATATTCCTCTTATTCCCCTGTGGATAAAACAGTACTCCTCCAGCACATGATTTAACCCTTAGGGGTCCCTAACAACAACATAGCATTTCCAAATGCTATCAAATCCTATAAGGCTCCCACATCCCACAGGTAGCATAGGGCAAACCCTAATTACTAAATCCAACATGTTTATTCTTGCAACAAAGATTTTATACCATTTCCTCCTTGTCAATGTGGTTCCTTCTGACAGAGACAACAAATGATAACAACTTGGCATCACTCTTATGTGCTTTTGCAAAATGATCTGATGAATTATGCTTGGAATACTCCCTTTTGAAATTCTTTATATGCTCTCCTAGTCTTATTTAAATTTTTTCTAGTGGTTCTTCCCATATGTTGTTTATTTCA
Source organism: Xenopus borealis (assembly GCA_024363595.1). Taxonomy (NCBI): domain Eukaryota; kingdom Metazoa; phylum Chordata; class Amphibia; order Anura; family Pipidae; genus Xenopus; species Xenopus borealis. Next base: position 28,750,685 of record CM044442.1, on the reverse strand, counting down.
GGAAACAAGAAATTGCTGTTAAGTAGTGATGTGCAAATTTATTTGCATGGCTTGAATTTGCGGTGAAATCCTGTGATTCTTTTCAAAAAAGGATGCCCGCATCCAAAATGAGACACCCGTGTCCAAATGAGACGCCCGCGTCCAAAACAAGATGCCAGCGGCGAGAAATTAGTGAATAATTTGGCTAAGCGAAACGCCCCAGATTCACCCATCACTACTGTTAAGCATTGATTTAAGTGTAGCTGTTATTGCTTCTTCAGCTACAGTAGGTCACTGTTGAGTAGCTGAAGGCCAGTTTCTGAGAATTTTGGTCGAATGGCCTCATTGAGAAATTTTCAGGGTTCAGTTTCATCTAGATATTTTGTGTTTTTACAGTGAAGCAAAATGCATTACAAAATTCTAGCACAAATTCACAAAAAAAGGTTGCCATTGTCAAAACCAACATTTTGCTACCAATTGACTGCTCTATTTTTTTTACGACTATGAAGATTTTCATTCATCCAGGTCATGGTATATTTATCAAAAGTAACTCAAAGAAACTGGACTTGCTGAGATATTTTAATGAAGACATTTCATTTTACATACAACAATTACTATAAGGTATTTGTGTTAAATTGTATTATGCTGAATGTGCACTGTAATGCTAAAAACCTTTTTATGTGGAAATATAACAGTTGCAAAGAAAAAGACAATTTGCACAAATAAGAATAAAATTTAGCATTTCGTAATGTTATATTCTACGGAACTTTTATTGCATTGCAAATTTTAATTGCACACTTATAATAAGTGCTTGAAGGTGTCATAATCTTTTGGAGCAAACATAACTTTTTCAACAAGAACTTTTATTATCTTCACTGTGCAAATGCAAACTATAAAATTTGCAAACCTTCTTCCACAGAGGTCACTAAACAGGTTACTGGATCACAAAAGCTATATTAAAAATTTTGTTCATGCAAAGGCATAACTTTTTGAATTGTAAATATTTTGCCTTTTCTTTAATTATATTCCCCTAATAGAGTCATATAATTGTGTTTATTTCATAAATTATTTTTACTATGCAATGTAACATTGATACATAGAAACCATGTTCTATGCCTTTTTTTTACTTATTCTTTTTTAATTTAAAGGAAAGACAGTCAACTCTAAAGAGAGAAAAGAACTGTTCTCAACAAGGAAACAAATGTGGAGAGAGAACAAAAATGCAAAGAGCAAATTCTGTAACAGTGGATGGGCAAGGTCTCCAGGTTTGGCAGCATCAATATTAAGCATGTTTTTATATCCTTATATCCTTAATAGATACTGAATCTGCTTCTGCACATACAACTATCTTGATGGGGGCCATAGGCTCCTCAAATAAATTATTTACTGGTTCTTTCCATTTGTAGGCTAAGAGTAAGCACTATATTCCTCCATGGGTTCTAACTAGTATATAATAAATTGTATAATCATATGCCAAAAATATATAGTGCTATATCAAATACATGTGGTTTGTAATTGTTAATACTGTACTTTGTAAATCCTGCTTTGTCAGTCTGGATTTAATGGGGAAAAAAATAAGGACACAGGGATTCATTTTCAAAGGTCAGATGCCTTACATCTGCACACTAATATTTGTAAATATTATTGCACTTCCTGCTGATACAGATTCAATGGTTTAGTTGGCGAGAGCACAGAGAATAGCTATGTCTGGAGGCAGGGTACCTTTACTTAATAGCTACTTGTATTTAATATGCATCTTGTGTCTGCTGGTGCTCCTACATCTGTGGCACAAATGCTATGCAGGTAAGGGGCATCCAGGGAGCATACATCTGATGCAGTGAACTACTGTATATGTCATCAGTCACAACTGTATTCAAGCTTTACTGCATTATGATGTTCAAGGAAAACAGTTTAAAAAAAATATTCATCTGAATAGTGCAGAGGGATCTTGATGAAGCAGCAATAGGTATCTGGTATATTGTGCCAAGTAATATTGTATAGTATTCCAATAGATATACATAGTAGATGAGGATGAAAAGAGACACAACCATTAAATCCAACATTCTGCTCAAGTTATTTGTTCCTAATTTCTAGTTGTGGTCACAGTTGTGGTCTCTCCATCCTTTAATCTGGTATCAGTAGAATGAGACCCTATCTAAATATGTAGTATATTGTCTCTCACCACATATTTCGTCTGGGGTGGATAAATGCTTACAGAATATTGTCAGAATATTTAGGCCTGTATGAGTGAATTCTGAATGTCTGAGGTGTCATACTATGATTAACTGTATCTTGGGATGGGATTATATGAAAACTTAATTAAACAGATGTTACCTATATAGCCCCTATGACTTTTGAAAATAACAATGTCCAAATCTTGGGTAAAGAAGGCTGCTGGTTTGAACAAAATATAAAATAGGCATATCATAATGGAGAAACCATCCCTGAACAAAGGTGTTACAAGAAGCCTGATTTTGTGCCTCTCCTGGGCACTTAATCATAGTTTCAATAGACTTGTATAGTACCGTAAAAACTTTTAATTCTAAGCTTTTACCTTAGAAGTTTTTGTGGTTTTTATACTTATAAATAAGTGTTTAGAGAGTTAACAAATGTGCATCTTCTGTAGGTATAATAAATGCTGTCAGAATGATTAGGCCTGTATGAGTGAATTCTGAATGTTTGAGGTAGCATATTATGGGGCATATTTAAGAAAGATCTTTTGCATCAGATAATTTTCCCCACTACTATTGTATGGAGAAACATACTGGTGAATTTTCAAAGAAAATGTACATAAGGAGAAAATGCATCACATTTCTCTTGAAAAGATAAAGTTATGATTTTTAGTAAAAATGGAGATGTATTGTAAAAATATATCTGACTTATGGGCAGATTTACTAAGGGCCAAATTTTCGAAGTGAAAAAACTTAAAAATTCGTCCATCAAAGTTTTTCTAAAGGGCTTTTTCGATCGAATAGGTCAACTTTCAATCTAATAAAAATCTTTGAATCAATCGATTACATCGTTCGGATAGAATTACTTCAAAATTTGAATTTTTTAAATTATAATTTTATTTGAATATTCACTTTGACCCTCAGGGGCACATTTACTTGAAGTTGAAGTTTACTTGAAGTTGAAGTGAATTTCTGAATAAAATTCGAATTTTTAAAATTGAATAGCCCAAAATTTGATTTGAATTTCGAAATATTGTCCCTTTAAAAAAATTTTATTTGACGTATTGCCACCTTAAACCTGCCAAATTGCCATTATAGCCTAGGGGGGGACCTACTATATCCTTTACAGGCAAATTGGCAAAGCTTTGCAAATTCAGATTTTTTTAAAGGGAAATTGTTTGAATCGTTTGAAAGTTTTTTCACTTCGATATTGACCATTAGAGGTATGGTGAAGAGAAAATTCACTCTTTGTTAAATGTGCCCCTATGTTTCACCATCTCTGGTTAAAAATACTAATAATAAATGTAACCTGTAAATATTTATGGTACTTGTAACTCAAGGAAATAACAGAAGAAATTACATTTTCAAATTAAATTTTTTTCATAAAAATCAACAATGGTAGAGATGTCCTTTATGACAACACAACTCAGAGGCACATTTACTAAGGTTTCGAAGTTAAAAAAATTCTAATTTCAAAGTAATTTTGGACTACTTCGACTATGAAATAGCCAAAAATTTGTTTCGAATTGAAAAAATTTGAATATTCGACAAGTCGAATTTTCGAAGTACTGGCCCTTAAAAATCCTTCGACTTCGACACTTTGCCACCTTAAAGCTGCCGAATTTCTATTTTAGAACAATGCAATCAAACGATTTGAATGATTTTTATTAGATCAAAATGGACCTATTCAAAAAAAGCCCTTTAAAAAAACATGGTCGAATTTCAAAGTTTTTTCACTTCGAAAATTCGGTCCTTAGTAAATCTGCCCTATAATGTTTTACAAAATGTAATATTAACTGTTCTAACAAATTGTTAATATTTCCAGGAAGATTGAACAATAAAGGACATATGGACAAATTAAAATTGTCAGAAATACAATGCATGAAAAAATATTTTAAAATTAAAATTTTTATATTATTAAGTAGAAACCAAATAAATAGGAACAGTTTTTTTCTCATAATAAGCACTGATGTAGGTGAATGGGAAAACTGAAGGATGACATGTTTTAAAGAATCATAAAGACATTATCATAAAACCCATTGCTCTGTCTGCAGCGTAAGGCTCTAATTATAAGCTAATAAAATAAGATGGTTTGGCAATGCTTCCATGGCCATTATTTGGAAATGACATGCTAACTACACTCCATACAATGATTTATAGAAATAAGTGCCACCTCTATTCTTCAAAATTTTATAGAAGCATAAAAAAATCTGTTTTATCTGGTCTTATACAGTTATACATTGTCTGCTACTAACACCAATGCCAATTGTTGCAATATTTCTCATACTTAGAATATTAGCACATTACTGAAATGTCAATGGTAGTACCAGCAGTTTCAAATAAAAACAACAGTTAGCGTAGACTTAATGGGAATAAAAAGAAGAGAATAAAAAGAAGAAGAATGTAATTGGAGAAGGGGCAAAAGAACTATGGCCCTTACATCAATATTCACCAAGCATTTACCCTTGCACAGTGGGGCAAAGTAGACCCATACTTAGCTTCTGCTTTGCGTAAGTGTACCATTCATGGACCGATCCAGCACATTTGACGCGCGACTCGTTTTTGCGCGACAAATTTTTTTGCGCGAATTTTTTTGCCAGTTTCGCACATTTATACGCCAGCGGCGAATCGCGGGAATTCGCCGCGAATTCACCCCTGGCGAATAAATTCGCCCATCACTATCTGGGACCTTAGCTAGCCAAACTAGATAGATACTATTTAGTGATAGGCAAATTTATTTATGTTTTGTCACCCTCCAATGCACTTGAAATGCACTTGAAAATACCTTTGCATTCAGTAACGTAACAAGAGGGGGCAAGTGTACGCAAATGTTTGACTGAAAATGGGGTAAATCGCCAGTGCGCTTGCTGCCAGGGGCAGGGCCGCCATCAGGGGGGGACTGGGGGGACAAATGTCCCGGGGCTGAAGGGGGGCCCGGCAGCGCTGCATTTTCCAAAGAGCCGGGTTCCCCCTTACCAGCGCCGAGCAGACGCGAAGGAGCCGACATGCGGAAGTGCCGAACAGAAGCAAAGGAGCCGACACTTAAGTCCTGAAGTCACGGAAATACCCGATGTCACGAGGAGCCAGCACTAAAGAAAATACCTGAAGTCCAGCAAGTATACTGAAGTCCTGCAGCCATGAGTTCAATTCCACCAACACCAATGTGGGTTTTTCTTTTTTTTTTTAATCCCCTGGCCTCAAATGTTTTCTTTTAATACTCTATAGGCCCCTGTCACCAATTTTTTATTTTATGGGGCTCCAATAATTTTTTTTTTTAAACTTGTTAACGGGGGCCCTTCCACCAATGTTTAAAAAAGAAAAAAATATTTTTGGGGCCCCAATTTTTTTAAACTTGTATGAGGGGCTCTGGCACCAATGCTTTAAAAATGCTTTTATGGGGGGGCTTGCACCAATTTTTTTTTAACTTATAAGTGAGCCCTGGGGGGGTTTACTTTTTTAGCGCGATGTCTGTTTGGTCTTTTTAACTTTGATGTGGATTCGGCGGGGATTGGGGCGGGGCTTAGATGCCTGGGTGGGCGGAGCCCAGGGGGCCCCGACAATTTTGTTGTGCGGGGCCCCGTGATTTCTGATGGCGGCTCTGGCCAGGGGGCCCTCAGGGGGTGCAGGCCCTGGCCCAATCACACCCCCTGCTCCCCCGGTAGTTCCGCCACTGTTTGCATCAGTGCAAATCACCTGTGGTAAAACATTTGAATCACAGCTACAGAGGAAAAGGTTTGGGAACCCCTCTCAGCCTGCACAATAATGCCTGCACAATAATTCTTCACTTTCAACAAAAACAATAATAGTGGTATATCTTTCATTTCCCAGGAACATCTGAGTACTGGGGTTTATTCTGATCAAAGATTTTTAGTGAAGCAGTATTCAGCTGTATGAGATTAAATCAAAATTAAATGTGAAAAACTGGCTGTGCAAACATTTGGATACCCTCGTAATGTTGCTAATTTGAATGTATGTTATTGCTCAATACTGATTACTGGCAATACCAAATTGGTTGGATTAGCTCGTTAAAGGAACACTAACATCATTTAAAAAAAAAGTGTTTGTTTTTTACGAAAATAATGAAAACAGAGATAAATCTTTAAAATCGGTGACTTTTCAATAAGAAATTACTTACAGCGCTCGATTTCTCCTCCCTGCCTTCTATAGGAGGTAGGTAGGAGAAATTGAGCGCCGCACGTTAGATCATCGCCATATCGCCATCTCAGAAGAGGAGCGCATGCAGAGAATCGGTAAGTAATTTCTTATTAATAACTTACCGATTTTTAAGATTTCTCTCTGTTTTTGTTTATTTTCGTAAAAAAAAATGAATAGAAAAAATTGTTAGTTTTCTTTTAAGCCTAGAACTTTATAGGCAGGCGTGTCCAATCATGAGAATAGGTATTTAAGGTGGCCTATTCAAGTAGTGCTTCTGTTTGACTCTCCTCTGAAGTGTGACAGCATGGGATCCTCAAAGCAACTCTCAAAAGATCTGAAAACAAAGATTGTTCAGTATCATGGTTTAGGGGAAAGCTACAAAAAGCTAAGAGGTTTAAACTGTCAGTTTCAACTGTAAGGAATGTAATCAGGAACTGATAGGTCACAGACACAGTTACTGTAAGATTCAAGTCTGGTTGGCCAAGAACAATACAGGAACAGCATATTCAGAGGACTGTGAGAATGGTTACAGACAACCCAAAGATAACCTCCAAAGACCCGCAAGAACATCTTTCCGCAGATGGTGTATCTGTTCATAATTTTGCACACAGAACATCTATATGGCAGGGTGATGAGAAAGAAGTCCTTTCTGCACTCATGCCACAAACAGAGTTGCTTGTTGTATGCAAAAACTCATTTGGACAAGTCAAATCAAATTTGGTGGAGGTTCCATCATGCTGTGGGACTGTGGGGCTAGTTCAGGGACTGGGACCTTTGTTAAAGATCGAGGGTCAGATGATTTCAACCAAATATTAACAAATTCTTTAGGATAATGTTCAAGCATTAGTCACAAAGTTGAAGTTATGCAAGGGTTGGCTATTCCAAGAAGACAATGACCCTAAACACACTTGGAAATCAACAAAGTATTGATGGGCGAATTCACAGTGAATTCCCACGACTCGCTGCAGACGAATACATTTGCGAAACATCTAGTGTTGGATGCCGGAGTCTGTTTTTGGAGGCCGGCAATGGGAGGACGCCCACGTCCAAATTTTTTTCAGTTTCGCAAATTTCTTTGGCGAAGCTAAACACCGCCGATTCGCCCATCACTACTACAAAGGAATGTATGCAGAGGGAGAAGTACAATACTCTGGATTATCATGGAAAATCTATGGGATGATTTGAAGCAAGTTGTCTATGCTCAGCAGCCATCAAATTTAACTGAATTTGAGAGAATTTGTATGGACGAATGGTCAAAAATACCACCATCCAGAAACCACTCGTCAAAGGCTATAGGTGGTCTCTAGAGCCTGTTACATTTGCAAAAAGAGGGTCAACTAAGTTGTTATGTTTGGTAGCCAAGGATGAGGAGAGTATAACAGTGCTTTATTAGCAGGTCCATGCAACCATTACATAACAGCAGTAACTTCTTACTTTCAATTTCAAGCTGTACAGTCCTGTTTATGCACAGTGACACCTGCAGGCCATTTGTATAAACACCATGTAAGTATTGATGTAATATCTCTGTTATGCACCGGTCTAATTTTGTGATGATGCATATTTTATGTTAATTAGTGATGGGCAAATCTGGGGCGTTTTGCTTCGCCAAATCCTTTTTTTCCAGAGAAATTCTCAAAATAGTTAAATTGGAATGTTCACGAAAAATTCAAACAATTTTACAAAAAAATTGTGAATTTTGAACAATTTCACAAAAAAATTGTGAATTTCGAGAGATTTCACAAAAAATTTGTGAAATTCGTAAATTTACACAGTGAATCGGGGAAATTCGCAGCAAATTTGAGCTAGCCGAATAAATTCACTCATCACTAATGTTAATCCAATAAACTTTATGTCAATGCTACTTTGAAAGCTCAGTCAATGATAAACAAAACTTCAAAAAATTAAGAGGGGTTCCCAGATTTTTTCATATGACTGTATATACACTACCACACAATTGTCATATAAACTAAGTATAAAGTACAAAATGTTTCAGTACTAGCAGTAATATTGCTATTACAGGCATGGGAAACGTTATAGGGAATATCCCAAATGTACTAACTTACGGGAAGGCTTTGTCCCATAGACTTAATTTTAAGCAAATAATTCAAATTTTTCCACTCTTTCACACCGCCACTCTTTCACACCTCCACTCTTTCACACAAGCCATATATGCCCATATCTATAATTACTGTAGAGTTAAGTATCAAAATATCCTTTGATATTATGTCTGTCCAAAAAATTATCCAAGCCCCTCTTAAAAGCATCAACAAAATCAGCCATCACAACATCACCCGGCATTGCATTCCACAACCTCACCATCCTGACTGTGAAGAACCACCTATGCTGCTTCAATTGAAAGTCCTTTTCTTCTAGTCTGAAGGGGTGGCCTCTTGTGCGGTGATCCTCTTTATGGGTAAAAAGGTCCCCTGATATTTATCTATAATGTCCTCGAATATATTTGTAAAGTGTAATCATGTCCCCTCGCAAGCGCGTTTTTTCCAGAGAAAACAACCCCAACCTGGACAGTCTCCCCTCATAATTTAAGTCTTCCATCCCTCTAACCAGTTTAGTTGCACATCTCTGCACTCTCTCCAGCTCATTTACATCCCTCCTAATGACTGGAGTCCAAAACTGCACTGCATACTGTACTCCAGATGAGGCCTTACTAGGGATCTATAAAGTGGTATAATTATGTTTTCATCCCTTTTTTATGCAAGACAGAACTTTATTTGCTTAAGTGGCTACAGAATGACACTGCCCAGAATTAGACAAACCCCAAGATCCTTCTCACTTAAGGAAACTCCCAACACACTGCCATTTAGTGTATAACCTGTATTTATATTATTTTTGCCAAAGTGCATAACCTTGCATTTATCAACATTGAACCTCATTTTCCAGATTGCTGCCAAGTTTCCCAACTTAGACAAATCACTCTGCAAAGTGGCAGCATCCTGCATGGAACCTATAGCTCTGCACAATTTAGTACTTTCAATGCCCACATCCAGGTCATTAATAGACAAGTTGAAAAGCAAGGGACCCAGTACAGAGCTGGTCCAATTAGAACATTTTCCATTTACCACCACTCTTTGAAGTAGAGTCCTGCAGCGGGTCGGGTACCCGCGGGTTACCCGCAAAATCCCACGATACCCTGTGGGTTGCTCATAGAATTTCTGGGTGCGGGTATAGAAGCAGGCCGGAGGTTCTGCAGGTTGGCGGGTTGAGGGTTGGATCGCGGATCCTCGCTATAACGATTTTTACTCCTTTTTCTCAGCATTTCTACTTCTGATGATGTCACATCCGATTTAAATTGACAGCACTTCCTGTTTTACTCCTTTTTTTCTGATCACGGCTACTTCCGATGATGTCACTTCCGGTTTACAATGACAGCACTTCCTGATTCTTGATGGTCAGCGGGTCGCAGGTCCGGGTTGCGGATTGCGGGTACGGGTCGGGTACGGGTCCCAAAAAATTGACCCGCGCAGGACGCTACTTTGAAGTCTATATTTTAGCCAGTTCTCTATCCAGGTGCAAATACTATGTTCCAGACCAACATTCCTTAATTTAACCAGTAACCTTCTGTGTGGCACTGTATCGAATGCTTTAGCAAAGTCTAAGTAAATCACATCGCCGTCCTCAAAAAGGATATTTAGGGGAAGCGATATCCGTTAAAACAGCATCTTTATTAATGATTATTAAAATGTGCAGGCAGAGGAACGGAAGCTTAAGTAGACTATTGAAATGGTTGTCAATTTGTTTATTCACAAAGTTATATTATGAAGTATATATGAAGTTCTGTACATAATGATATGACTAAGGATAAAAACATTTAATTTACAGAACAATAGTGATGGGCGAATCTCCCGCGATTCGCTTCGCAGAAAAATTCGCGAATTTCTAGAGAAATTCGCAAATCGGCGAAAGATTCGCGAAACGAGTCGCGGGACGACTTTGTCGCGCATCGCGTCAATTTTGACGCGTCGCGTCGTTTTCGTCGCGCTTCGCGTCGTTTTCGACTGACGCGCGACTCGTTTTCGGCGAATTTTCGCCAAGCGAAATTTCGCAGGTGATTCGCGAATTTATTCGCCAGCGGCGAATCGCGGGAATTCGACCTAGGCGAATAAATTCGCCCATCACTACAGAACAATTCATTGCTTTTAAGTTATTTGTATCTTTTGTGCCTGATTTTTTTGGTTCTAGCACACACACATTTGCACATTTGGAAAAGAATCAACTTTGAAATGTTGTTAACATTAAATACTGTGCAATGCAATGCAAATGCAATTGATTTATGCAAACTGAATTTGCTTTGCTTGTTGACAATGTACATACTGCCATTTCCATGTTTAGGAAAATTATGTAGGAAGGATATATGTGAATCCTTTTTGCATAGTGCAAACTTTCTGATTTGCTTTTAAAGTATGTGATAATGGCTCAAGTATATAATAAAAACAAAAGTGGACATGCATTTTTGTTGCTAGTAAGATTGTTAAGATACAGTTTATAAGAGTGCTTAACAAATCTACATATTTTTTAATTTGTATGAATTTGTATGTAAATAATAAAATCAATACCTTGAATTTTTTAAGAAATGTATTTTGCCTTTGGTCATCTGAATAACTTCTGTTACTATTTATTACATTTCTGCACATTCATCTTATTTCATTCTAGCTGTGCAGAATAATGATCATGATTATTAGTTCTAATTAGAGTAAGCAATAGATCATGTACAACCTTGGGACGAGACTCATTAATTACCCTTGTTCTTAGGGACTTCAGTTATAAGTAGATAAGTAATTTGTCTTTGTCACAGTTAGTTTAGTTTAGACTTGGCCCAGGCAGAAAGTGTTAAGTTTATCAAAGTTAAAATAAATAATTAAAATTGATTGAGAGTTTTAGAGTTGGTAATAATTTGTTCTAGTTTTAGACATTTTTTTTGCAAATAGCCTCCCATTCAAATTCCGAGTATTTTCAAATGTATTAGACTAAAAAAAAATTCAAATGAATGTGAAATTTGACCATTGATAAATGGGCCTCTATGTGTTATTTCAAAGATGTTCTACTCAGTGAGCCTTGGAATTCCATTCTGTCCGGTTAGAGATTGTGAGGTTAAAAATTGTGTTAAATCCAAGCTAAATCCACTTACTACAAATTTTTTTGGTGAGCCAAACAATTTCTCCTCCACAAATATGAGGTTATAGAAAACAGTAAAACATTTTAAACAAATGAGGGCTGGGTAGAATGTCACACATTTCAATAAACTTTTTGCCTGATTTTTCTGTTTCATTTCAGATTACTCCCATTTCAGAAACACATCCACTTTTAGTGTTTGTAAATCCAAAGAGTGGGGGGAAGCAAGGCGAAAGGTAATACTGTTTAATTGGTTATGTTTATATTAGTGTAAAAAAAAAAAATATATATATATATAAAATTGTCTTGTTTGTTTTAAAAGACTTACGTATAATATCTACTTTTTCCAAAGTAATATAATCTCTTTTCTGAGCATCAAAAAGTCTTGCTAAACAGCTAGCTAGCAGTGGCCCTACAAAAAGTGTAGGATAGAAAATATAATGTTTCCACCAAAATAGAAACTAATAGAACAGTAGATCAATTCAGGTTAAATACATTTATGATACAATACACACCTCTGTACCATGTTTCCCATTGCACTGTATATATAGTGAAATATGAGTGTTAGCTTTCTCTTTTTCCTACTTCATCGGTTCATGGTCCGATTAACTTTCTAACAGTAATTGTGCAAACATTTTTTTAATAGGTCAGTTTAAAAAAGCACCAAGTAAATGCAATTCCCAAAATGTGAATTTGTGGACAGTATCATTATAGTATATATATATATATTTATGAATGTATGAATGTGCCACAGACATGTTAATCTTTATTATAAAATCTATATTGGCCTCCCCACCTCTATTTTACTAGCATCGCTCCTTACTGTCTTTAATATCACATAGGCTGTTCTTCATTGCATGCACTTACATTCTGGCACATAGACAAGATTTAGGGATAATGCAAAGGATGCCTTGATGGCAGCTGCAATAAAATGGCACTCGCCTTCTTGTTGTGATCATGAATGATTAAGACAAGTCTGACAACTAATTTATTAACTGTAAGTAAAGTTTACAATGTTTGATTAACATGAAAGAGGATTACTTCTTTGCCTCATAAGGTTACAGGCCCCCTTTAAGTTATTTGGACATCTAATAGTAATTAAAACTAACTATATATATATATATATATATATATATATATATATATATATATATATCCTTATGGTATAATATGGGTACTGGTTCAGATAAGATACAGTACTTACTCAGAAAACAGGAACAGGAGGGGGGAGAGGCATGAAAAAAAGTATTCATTAAACCTAAAAACTGTAAGGTTAATTTGTCAAACAACTACATTAATATGGCCCATCTTATTTCGGTTTAATCTCTGTGATATTAAACTGCGGTTGTTGATATACTTGTATCAGAAGCCTACATAAAGTGCCTGTATATTATTTGGTGACTTTCAAACCAATGTGCATTTCAATTAAATGTTTATTACAGAGGAAGCTCAAACCAAGGCCTTCTATATCACTATCAGAATTTAATGTTTTACATTTTGTGCCCTGAAACATTTTCCTTACAGCACAGCTAGGTTTCAATATTTGTTCTTGATCTATTGCCTAGGGTATGTTGTTGCATTTCCACAATTATTATCAATATACCTAATTTTACAACACAGTATTTAATATATGAACAGCAAATATGATCCACTTAGATTGTTGTGATTTTATTCTGTTTTATGGTTATGAAAAACATTTTTCACCCTCACAATTTCTATCACATTCATGAATTATTTATGAAAACCATTCTATGTTAGCGGAGATTAACAAATATATATGAAGTGTGGAATGTGTCTTTATTGTGTTATAAAAGCCAATAACTTTATTTTGTCATCATACCAACTATTAGTAAGTTTTGTTCCAATATGTATTTTATCTGCAGGATACATAGGAAATTTCAATACCTTTTAAATCCAAGGCAGGTTTATAGTCTTGCTGGAATTGGACCTATGCCAGGGTAAGATATTTTGCACAGCTAATCAAGATATATTCTTCATAGACTTTCTTAAATTCTAGTCATGATAATTTCATTGATGCCAGAAAAACTGTACCACTGCTCATATTGAGTTCATGGTCATTTGGAACTATAGTCATATAGCACTTTACAAACAAAACTTCTGAAATAACAATGTTTAAACCAATTCCATTGTTGGAATATGATTTGGCTATTTAGACTTAGATAATTCCATACTTCCAATGACGTCTGAAAGCAATTCTTAATATTTTTTTGTGCAGGTTATAGGTTAAGAGTGAACTTGAAATCTAGTTGAATGCGAGTGATCTATCCTTAGCCTATTCATTTTGCCTAAGCATTTGCATGCTACAAAAGGAAAATAATCAAATGAAAACTTACATTTTAGCCTTCAGTGATCTATAAATGAATCCCTTAAATATTCAATAAATAAATGCATTTTAAAGAGATCTCCATAAGTGTTATTTTTTTATTGTTGGAAAACTGTATTGTAACTTGATCTGCAAATGACAGTTTTTATTTCCTGAAACAGGTATTCAAATATTTTGCTAATATATGTATTGATTTTTCTTCTAGATTAAACTTCTTTCATGATGTTCCAGATTTCAAAGTTCTTGCATGTGGAGGTGATGGAACAGTTGGATGGATTCTAGATTGCATTGGTATGTGCTAAAAGAAACCTTTCCTTATCTTATAGTTAAAACTGCTTTCACCTTCACTACTGTCCTCTTTCATAGTAGTGACAAATACAAAAGTTAGATATTTATCTGCTTATTGTGGCACCCCTCCACAACAGTGTCCAAATGGAGGCATCTATTGTCACTAGGGATGGGCGAATCTGTG
>CM044442.1:28709635-28731993 GCA_024363595.1 Xenopus borealis | reverse complement strand
CCCATCACTACTTGTCACCTGCAAATATAGAAATTAAAAGAATACAAAAGTGAACAAGGTCCAGCATTGATTTGTGATAATTTGTCACAATTCTGGATCGTCTAGAATCAGTTTTAACTGACCAAATCTTCTGTTTGACAATTACTTGGTTTTCTAGCTATTAACATATGTCTAATAATTTAAATGCATGATTAAATATGTTAAAAATAATAGTAAATAACTTGTTAGATTCAAAGGCATGTAACATACTAGCACCAATATGTTCCATCCTTAACATACTAGCAAAAAGAAGAAAAAAATATAAACATAAACAATATGATATAAACATTTTGCAAACTAGAAATAATATAATTCATTTAAAATTCCCATTGTTTCCAAATAAAGTTGTCTTGAATATCAATATTAGCATCATCTAATATTTAAATGAATTAAATATAACCAAGTCTTTGTATGAGAGACAATTGTAAAACTGTTGGTGGAAAAAAAGTCATATTTCTATATACCTGATAAAATAAGGTTGTAAATTATTATTCCTGCCAAGAATGCCAATGCATGTCTCTCTTTTTTCTTTCTTACAACAGACAAAGCCAACTTAACAAAGCAACCTCCTGTGGCAATATTGCCTCTTGGTACTGGCAATGACTTAGCAAGGTGTTTAAGATGGGGAGGAGGTAAATACATTTTGTGTCACATATTACTTACACTTTGAATGTTTAATGCTATTTGAGTTTTTTTATGTTTTCCAAAAATCTAATTTTCGTTATTCATCAAGTGCAAAAAGCAAAGAAACTTGAATGTAAAACTTTGGCAACTAAAAACTTGCAAAGTCATGTAGAAGTCAGTGGGGGGTGTCCAAGCCATAAGTTAAACTATTTCTTCAATTCAAGTTTTAAAAAAATTGAAGCATGTAAACTCACAAAAAAAATTAAAACAAAAAACCAAGGTATATGAGTTTTTTTTCGTACATTTGTATTGAGTTGTTTTGCACATTTGTATTGATTCAAGTTTTTCATATTCAGTAGTGTAAAATTATAAGTTTGACATTTGAATAGGTGGCTTTTTTGAAATTCTGTAAATTTAGAAATCAACAAATGCATTTTAATTTTTTAAAGTAATGTCTTATATGGAGAGGATATGCAGTGGATTGTTATATTTATATTTCTATATAGGCTATGAAGGAGAGAACCTCATGAAGTTTCTGAAAGATATTGAGAATGCCACAGTAATTTTTCTCGACAGATGGAAGATTGATGTTATTCCAAATGATAAGGATGAAAAAGGAGACCCAGTGCCTTACAGCATCGTAAACAACTACTTTTCAATTGGAGTGGTGAGATTTATATGTATACATTACAATATATTTGTTTGATTTGAGGTTGCTTTATCTTTTACATTATATCAGGGATTACTAACAAATACCATAAAAACTGTAATGTGTATAAATGCAATACTAAAATTAATCTGTAGTAAATAAAAAAATTGGGTAAAATTAGTGAAAAGTAGAAACAAATAAACAAATCCCATTATGATTTTAAGCAAATAATAATTAATTTCTATTGACAGGGTTGGACTGGGCCAATGGTACACCGATAAAAAACCCGGTGGGCCCAAGACCTACTCCCTGTTAAAATTATATTATTATTATTATTATTAACATGTATTTCTGTAGTGCCAACTTGTTGCATAGCACAACTTCTTACCATCTTCCTTGGATCTCTGTGCACATGCAAAAAATACTGTAGAAGGTAGGCTCAGTGTGCCAGAGGGGGTTGCAGCTAGGATAACACTGTCTGTTGATTTGGACAACTCTATATAGAGAGGTTTCTCAACTTATGAATTGAAAACTATAAATGAATCTTAATGGCCCCTTTGAATACAGGAAAAGTTCCTTCTACAATGGACAGCAGTGGTTAAAAAAGTGCCCAATTCTTTTTAAAAAGATTTCTGGGTCATAAGGCTTCCTGGGTCATAAGGCTTACATCTCCTTAAAGATAATTGCAAAACATGAAACATATTGCAATAAAACTGTTATTGTCTTAAACTACATGCAGAGAAGATTAACATTTTACCAGTCATGATACACCAGAGTGTAATTTACTAGGGCAGGGTGCAAACCACCATGTTTTTTGCACACTTGCTCCCTTCACTGAATTGGAATAAATAGGCAGTTGCGCTTCACATAGCAGGAGTACAACAAGAACAACAACATATAATGTCACATTTTAAAATAGACAGTCAATTTTAATTGAGCATTGTTTTTCTTATACCCATCTGCAGGGCGATTGATGACTAGGATGTAATTGCTGTATGTGCTATGCTTTGCTGTTGTCAATATGTTACCCTAGCAAATAACAAATGTACCACATTCAGCTTACATTTTATGGTTTAAAATATATATATATATATTTTTTTTTTAAATAATGAAATAACATTGCTACTGATAATCACATTCCAAGTGCCCATTTTATGTTTTGATATGGAGCATCTTGGTTACATCTGTGAACCAAAACTTAAGTTAGTAGGAATAGCTCTTACCTGTTTGGACAGATGAAAGCTATCTTAAGACCTTCTATATGGTTCCTATGTTGAAAATACGTGAGTAATAATAATGCCTTCTTTAGTACATATTAAAGTGTCATATGCAAAACCAGACCTTAAGGTCTCATTTGCACTATAGAATGATTTTCAAAGGTTACATGAAAAATGTGACCCAATTCCTTAGCTCAGATCATTGTGATATTTTATCTTAATAGACACAGGATAAATGCCAATTATATATCAAAAATATTTTTAGATTCACACTTTCTGTCTTGCTATGTAGATTACAAGCTGTAGTTTAAAGCATACTTAACATTTAACTAAAAACTGTGGCAAGGAAATGCATAAATGACTTCCCTTTGTTCATATCTTATTAGAAAAGATATATAGGTAATGACACATTTCTTTTGCTAACTGCCAACTGTAAAGTAGGCCACAGTGAACAGAGGTATTCCTACATAGACATGCATCTGTCTTTCAAAAATTCAGTAATCGGTGGCAAATAATACTTTGTTGCGGGAATATTAAATATTTAATGGTTTTATTTTGTCAAACCTAAAGTTGATGTATTATTTACTCTACAAGACTGTGCAGAATTGAAGCATAATACATATTGTGTAAAGCATATATATATATATATATGTATATATATAAATGTAGTAAACTATTATCTTAAATGTAATATAGATCAAGTTAACTGAGCAGAGCATTAGACTTAATAAAATATGACATCCTAATTTGAAATTAGTGATGGGCGAATCTATCCCGTTTCGCTGAAAAATTTGCGAAATTCCCGAAACAAGTTTCAACGCATCTCGTTGTTTTCGGTGTGTTGCGTCATTTTCAGCATGCATCGTGGTTTTTTTTTTAAAAAAAGAATTGGTTTTCCAAAACTTAGAAAAAAACTCTGTTAAGGCTATGGGAGGTCCCCCATAGGCTAAAATGGCAATTTGGCAGGTTTAAGGTTGTGAATGGTCGAATTTGAATTTTTTAAAGAGGCAGTACTTCAAATTAGAATTTTCAAATTTTTTCAATTCAAATCAAATTTTGGGCTATTCAGTATTCGAAAGAGCCAAAAATGATGTTGAAATTTGAATTTTAAAAATTCTAATTTTATTTGAAAATTCACTTCAACCCTTATTAAATGTGCCCCTAATTATTGAAACCAGTGTATTATAATCAATATTGTACTGCCTTGTTATAAAATATGAGAAGTCATAGACGTTTTCTTCATGATTACTAAATGACTTGTTCTTTAATATCTGCTAAAATCAATCACAGCTCATTTATTCAACACTAAAACAATTGCACAACATGCAATTGTGTTCCTAAAGCTCTTATTTACACTTATGATGTCTATATGCAATGCAAATGTGCCCTTTCCAGTCTTGCTGAAAAATAATGGTTTGCTGATTCATCTGAACTCTTCTTGTCTTTGAACTTCAAATTCAAAAACACTTCAGCTCATTACTTATACATGGAAACCTGAAAGTTCAATAACAGGAAATATTACAAAGTGTAGCTGGTACAAATATATATATATATATTTTAAATATATATTTAAATAGATTGATAAATACAGTAGCTAGAAATTCCACCCTCAAATTCATTTTCGATCGAATATGGCCATTTTCAATCGTAAATCAGCCCCTTAGTGTCTTTTATCACATATGGGAGCTTACTGTATATATACCATTTATGTATAGATGGAAATCCACAGTCATAAAGCAGTAGTTTAAACTGTAAGTGTTTCATTTATTTCAGCAGTGATACACTACAGGTTTCGGGATGTAACCCTTTTTCAACCCTTTACACTTGAAAAAGGGTTACATCCCGAAACGTGTAGTGTATCACTGCTGAAATAAATGAAACACTTAGGGGCCCATTTACTAAATTCACATGAAGGATTCGAAATTTCGAATATGCAAATGAGGTGACTTCGACCATTGAATTTTCAAAATTCGACAGATTCTAATAATTTTAATAATTTGAATTTAATTGTATTTGAATATTCGAATACTCGATGGTTGAAGTACTTCCCCTTTAATAAAAAATTTGATAAGCTAGTTCGTCAACTTGGACCTACTGAATTGCTTTAAAACCCTATGGGAAGCTCCCATATGTGTTTTAAAGGTATTTGTGATTGAATATAAAAAATTTGAATCGAACGATTTTAACCCTTCTATCGAATTTGTTATATTCAATAGTTCGATTGGTCAAATTGGTCGAATTGCGTTAAAAACCAAATTTGAATTCAAATTCGAATGTTTTTGCAATTCGACCACTTCCCCTTTAAATTCAAAATTTGAATTCGAGGGTTTATTAACCCTCGAATTTAAATTTTTAGTAAATCTGCCCCTTGCAGTTTAAACTTCTGCCTTATGACTGTGGGTTTCCATCTATACATTAATACTTAACGTCTTTGGGAGTGCTACAAACTACAGCGATACTTTATTAGAAGAATTAAGACCTACTTACCACTATATATACCATATTGCAGAAGATCAAACAGATATATGGGTCCGTTTACTAAAATGCGGTAAATTTGACTTTAAGTTTCTGCATGTTATCGCTGAGAATATTTTTCCGCCAGAATATTTGCAGGGACTAAGTTTACTAAACAGCGAAACAGTTTATGTTAGTGGTAATTTTAGCGAGATGTGAATTTTCTGGCGACAAATACGTTTGCAAATATTTATGCTATAAAATAGACTTGTTTTATGGCGTTAATTATGGCAATTTTTACTGTGACATTTATGGCTAGAAATGCATCTTCAAAACTCATAAACTTTATTGACTGATGATTAGACCATACAAAAAACATTACCAATCAAATATGTTAGCATCATATAAACCGATACTTCATCCAGTCACAAACACTTCTGCCAATAGAATCATATAAACAAGAAATCATACCAGTTATCTCTTCATTTTAATGCAAAGTTTAATAAGAATAAAAAGCCCATTGAGAATTTTCTGGCCAAAAAATAAGTTAACGCCACTATATAGACGTGGTAAAATGTGAGTATTTTGGCTTTCACACATTTTGCTGTTTAGTAAACCAGGCGTTAATGTGTACGTATCGTTAGTTTCAGTGAATGCGTTAACTGGTGAACACAGCGCAAGAATATTCGCAAATTTACAACAGGTTAATAAACTCGCAAAAACATATTCTGCGTTAAATTTGTCTATATTTTGTGTGCAAATTTTAATGCGCTTTAGTAAACGGACCCCTAAGTCTATTTTATATACTATTTTCTTTGCATATATTTGCAAATACACTTTGGGGGTTATTAATCAAAATCAGAAAAGTTCTCACAACTTTCTGAAACTACTCCCACCAAATCCGCACAGATTTTCCCTCCTATATATCAATACATTTTCCCGATAATTACTGATTAAATTGGAGAAAAATTGTAATACCAAACTTTTTCATATTTAACACCCAAATACTTTTTCGAAAACCCAGAGCAAATCAGGATATCTTTGGGACATCTGCTATTGACTTCTACATGAACTTGGCAAGCCTGAGTTGGAGTACTTTTTTATTTTGACTTCTGACTAATTTCAGATAACAAAAACTCAATTTTTTTTTTACTACAATAAAATTGTTTTTCCCCCTTAAAAGTAAAAAAAAATCAGACCCCCTTTATATTCAGTTGGTCTCTGTGTTTATGAAAATGATTTTTATTTTTAACTGTAACTTATACATGTAGGTCTCTTTAGGAAAAATACAAACTAATTATATGTACTAAACCAAAAATACTCCATATTCTAAATTAAAAACTGGCATTAAGGTATTATTTAGAAATGTCCATTGTTTCAGTGATGTTTTTAACTTTACTTCTGTCATTAAACCATAAAACAAATGTGATTAACTTCTGTCATAAATATTCAAAATAATACAAATCCATATATGCATTGCAAAACTAAGCTTTGTACAATGAATTGACAGCAAAGCACTGTTAAATACTGGAATGAAACTAATTGCCATGGCTTGAATCAGAGAAATAGAAAGAAAAGTAATATCTTCTTACATAATTATTATTATATCTTATGTAAATGGGAATATATAAGTTTCACATTTAGTCTTACAATCAAAATGTATTTGCAGGGGGACATTTTTAAACTATTCAGACATTGTTAGACTATGGAATAATAAAGTGTAGATACTGATACCACCTTAATCACTCTGTGTTATTAAAAATGAATGGAAAATCATTAATAGCATCTCTTCTACAATGTACAGTATGTCATCCTATTCTCTATCTATGACAAGTTTGTCTGTTCGCAGATACTAATTATGGATAGGATTATTAAAGATCATATGAAGTAATGTAGTTCCATTACTGATTAAGACCATTTTTCAGTTTGAATATAAAGACCTGTACTTAAATGAGAGATATTACTGAATTTCTTGCCCTATTTTAGTCTCTATGCATTGTACTATGTACATTTTGTATTTAGAAATTTCTGCCTCAAGTAATAGCAATTATTGTTTCCTTTTAATGTAAAGCATCTTTTGGCATTGTGGCATTGCTAATAGACAA
Source organism: Xenopus borealis (assembly GCA_024363595.1). Lineage (NCBI taxonomy): Eukaryota > Metazoa > Chordata > Amphibia > Anura > Pipidae > Xenopus > Xenopus borealis. The sequence goes on along the minus strand of CM044442.1, from coordinate 28,724,905 downwards.
AACGCATTTGAACTAGTCATTTGTCTCAAAGGTGATACAGAAATAATCTGCTGATGTATAATGTGTGATTCACTCAGAATTGTTGTTGTTGTATCAATGAATTCCACTTTGCATCTATTTACATTTTGATTCAGCCAGAGAAAAATTAAATATAGTTATTAATCAAATGGTGATCTATTTGCATGGCTTTGATCTTAAAGAATACTAGAAAGGTTTACTAAAGGCAGGTATTGATTTCAGGACATCCTTGCATCCATGTGCCTGATGCAGTAATTCAGATAAAACTGATGATTTAGTAGAAGGCACAAGTATAGGGGAGTATGATGTATATACTGTAATTTTGTGAATAACATCATTTTGTGTGCAATTTCCCACTTTACATACTGTGCATTAGGAAGTTAGTACATATTTTTTTCAACACTGCCTATACCTTACCCTTTGCCTATCCCTTATAGTTCTTTAGATTCAGTATGTATTCTTCTTCATTTTACATTTTATATGGTAGACCATAGCAATTTATACTATGTAGACATTAAAATAGTATTTTGAGGAATGCAAAATACTTAAAACATACTTCTGCAGATATGGAGTACCAAGAGAAGTAAGAATAGATAATGGTTCTCAGTGTGTATGAAAAGATTTTGTAAAATTCACAGAATTCACAGCTTGGATTCAAGCATGTCACTTCAAGACAAAGATTCCCGTAGAGTAATGGACTTGCAGAGTGCCGAGCAAAGATTATAAAACAGTTGAAGAAAAAAGTTGTTCATTCAGGTCAGGACCCAGAAGTGGCACTCTTAAACTACAGAGCAAAAGCTCTGGAAGGAGGCAAATCTCCAGCAGAGTTATTCCTTGCTTCAGAAACACTACTATAGTTCATATAAACAAGCTGCTTAGTAGCAATGGTGGAAATTAAAAAAAGGCTATATGGCACAGGATAAGTAATGGATAACAGAAAACGTTATGTTCTACAGAGATTATCTGCTATCTACAGTGTAACTTGAGCCTTTTCTCCTTTGAATGGCTGACCCCATGGCTACACAACAGCTGATTTATATAAACAATAATAGTGTTTATGAATCAAATACAGCATTATATTCTTATTACTTTAAAACAATTAAATTTTTTGTTGTTACTGGTCCTTTAAGTGTTACTACAATAAGACCCTACATAAACGGTACAGACAACAGAAACAAAAGATGTGTGAGAGAAAAAAGAAAGATTGTGACAAAAGTACAAAACCACTTGAATATTTATACATTGGAGATGATGTCAGAATTTGGAATGGATCTACCTGGTATGAAAAAGCACAAGTGCTACACCTAGTATCACCTCCTTCTTATGAGCTTAAAACAAGTGGAAACATTTTAAGGAGAAATAGAAGGCATTTATATAAAACCCAGAAAAAAACAAGTGTGACTCATTCTGATGGTCAGCATTGTAATCAGTCAGAGGAGCCACAGGACCAGGATTTGATTCACATAGAGAAGTATCTACCAGCAGATGCTTACTAGCCAGAGGACAATCAAGGAAAAGATACACCTGGAAATAGAGAGTGTCAGTAGATAACAGCGAGGACAACGAGATGGACACATCAGAATCTTTTCTGAGAGATACTGCACCCATCCAAGGAAGACAAAGCTCAGATAAAATACATTATGGTCGTGTTATAAAAAAAAATCAACACTATTTGAACAATGTTAAAGTGACTACAGTAATATAATGATAGCAAATTAACTGTACTAAGTTTTTGTTGTTTATGTTAAAATGTTAAAAAGGGAAGGATGTGTTGATAATTGTTGATGTTAATAAAGTTTGTCATAGAAAAATGTAGCACATAGGAGGAGCCACCTCCAGAAGCATAGAGACTGAGGTATACAGTCAGAGAGTCATGCTTCTTTCCAGCATGGTATTTTAATAAATAAGTTGATGTTGCAAAACCCACAATCTCATTATTAAGGAGTTCAACACAAAAGTACATCCACCTGTATAGTTCATACTAATTTTTACTAAATACAGTTTCTACAAATTTTTACACCGATTTTATCTTCTCTAAATACATCTTTTTTACCGATTATGGTAGCTCACCTTAGTTTTTTTCACAACAGTGATTTACAGCTTCACAGTTTTGGCTAAAAAAAAAATCCTTTTTCATTTAACGTGTCAGACTAAACTTCCAATAATTCTGCTATTAATACAGTTCTATGTATGGGCTGTATTCACATTTTAGTCATCCTTAATAATCCATGTAATTTGCACGCAAATCTATAGCGCAAAATGCTTCCTGTTTCCGAGACAATGTATTAATAACAAATAATGCATGAATGAAAAACTTCCTTTGTCTAGCAAGATATTACTGCATAGGGAATAGTAATATGGATTCTTAGTTGCAGTTGATGGTGATGCTATTCTATGAATATTTTCATTCTATTTGTCATGTGTATAAGTGTTCACTTCAGCAATATAATTACTGCAAAGTAATTACATGGTTTAATGGAATATTCTTCAATGAATGCATGACAATGAATTTACACACCCACACACACACAAACGCACACAAGCACAATTCTTTGTGACACTCACTAAAAAGAAGCACATGATGCCAGTCCTAAGTTTATCTAGAATGGCTTATCTTATGCACAACAATGTACACATTGTAATGTGATATTGTAATGCTCATAATTGTTTATAGTTATTAGTGGACTAAAAATGGGCAAAATTTTTACAAAACCACCCTTGGAAATTAAATATTTTTTCTAAAACAGGTATTGCTTTGCAAATTCTAATACCAATATCAGCTCAAAAGTGCATTGCCCTAATCATTATGTATACTTGATACACTGATTTTAAAGTTCTATTTTTATAGTTCTCACTATTTTCTGAAAACTACTCAGATCAAATCCACACTGACTTTGGTCTATTTATCAATACAAAATTTTTCCAAATAATTCTTGTTCAGGGAAAAAAATCGATAAAATCATGAAAAAATGCAAATTGTATGAATTGTTTAGCCTTGTCGCTGAAAACTGTGACTTTGTGGATTTGATGCCCAAAACTTGTTATTTGCCGCCTCAAAATCTTCAGATTATCGAAGGAAAACCAGTGCAGATCAGGAAATCAATGGGAAATCTGCCATTGACTTTTACATGAACTCGGCAGGTCTGATTTGTATTTTTTTTTATTCAGACTTTCAACACCCTTTGGGGTTTAATAAATCACAAAAAAAGTTTTCTATGAAAAAAAAGGTTTCTCCCCTTTAAAAGTCTGACCAGAAAAACACAGATTTTAATAAATAACCTCCTTTATGTGTGGGTTTCAATGACAATTATTTTTGCATGCCATCCCTATTATATAATTTTTTCATACAACCCTCAATTAAAAAAAAAAACAGCTCAAAATTCTTTATAATCACTTACAAACGCATTGAAAAATATTATAATGTATCTCCTTGATAAACCTCAAAACACATGGAGGATTAATTCTCAGTCTGTTTTTTTCTGGTTGGACTTTTAAAGGGGAAAACCAGCATTTTTCCATGAGAAAAAAAAAATCAAATTTTTGGGGATTTATTAGGGGCACATTAGGGGGCACAGTTACTAAGGGTTGAAGAGCATATTCAAATGAAATTTGAATTTTAAAAAATTCAAATTTTGAAGTAATTTTGGGCTACTTCGACTATCGAATATCGAATTTGAATAGAAAAATTAGAAAATTTTTCAAAGTACTGGCCCTTTAAAATCCTTTGAATTCGACACTTTGCCACCTTATAGCTGCTGAATTGCCATTGTAGCCTATGGGGACCTCCTATAACCTGTCCTGAAATGTTTTCTAAGTTCAAGGAATTCGAAGGATTTTGCGGAAAATCCTTTGAATCACTCATTTCGAACGATTCGATCGAACGATTTTTTTTTTCGATCGAAATTAACCTAGGTCCATTTTCGATCAAAAAATCCCTTTAAAAAAATTTGATGGTCGAATTTCAAAGTTTTTTCACTTCGAAATTCAACCATTAGTTAATCTGCCCTTAGGGATCAAAGTGAATTTTCGAATAAAAAGTCCTGGAAAATCTAATATTTTTTTTGAAAATCATTCAAATGGTTTGATTTCAAAGTTTTTTCACTTCGAAATTCAACCATTAGTTAATCTGCCCTTAGGGATCGAAGTGAATTTTCGAATAAAAAGTCCTGGAAAATCGAATATTTTTTTTGAAAATCATTCAAATCGTTTGATTGAAATGATGCAATTGAACGATTTGAATTCAATGGAAAACAGAGCTATTTGATCATAAAAAGCCCCCCAAAAAAATTTGATAGTCGAATTACGAACTCTTCTTAATTCGAAATTTGACCAATAGTAAATCTGCCTTAAAGTCCGATGGTGTTCATGTAGAAGTCAATGGCAGTAAATGCACTGGGTTTCTTTCAATAATCCAAAGATTTTGTGGTTTTCATGCGTAAAATCCAAAAAAGTTGCAGTGGTCAGCAACAAATCTGAAAGATTTGTACAATTCAGATTTTTTCACGATTTATTTTATTTATTTTTCACACAAGAAATTTTCTGAAAACATTATTGATAAATAGGGCATTATTTTCTGAGAAGGTACTGTAACTTCCAAGCAATGAAATTAACCTAAAATGTCCCTAAGTATAATGATAGAACAGCAGTCCCCAACATTTTTTAGTCATGAGCCACATTCAAGTGTAAAATAATGTTGGAGAGCAGCATAAGCATGCAAAATGTTCATGGGGCTTCCCAATAAGGGTTGCGCTTGGGTATTGGTACCTCCTATGTGGACTTTAAGCCAACAGGGGGACCTGTTTGCCAGTACATCTGTTTTTTATGCAATTAAAGCTTGCCATTAATGCAATTTAAGCAATGAAAGCTTGCCATGAATTCAAAATAAGCACCTGCTTGGAGGTCACTGGGAGCAACATCCAAGGGATTGGAGAGCAACATGTGGCTCACGAGCCACTGGTTGGGGATCACTGTGATAGAACATCAATTATACTGTTCCTCAGTATAATTGAACTTATAACATTATACTGAGGGACATTTTTTAGATAAATTTCTTAGAAAGGATTTCATGAAATGTGTAAAAGTAACAAATAAATCTACTTCATTATTATTAAGACTTTAAACAATAATAATATTTAATAATATATTAATAATATTAATATTTTGATGTTACTTATTGCAGGATGCATCCATTGCACATAGATTTCATCTGATGAGAGAAAAACATCCAGAAAAATTCAACAGTAGGTAAGAATGCAGCAAGCATGTATATCTTTTAGTATGGGGTAGAATAATGGTTTTATCTATAATCAAAGGTCAGGGTGATGCACCATATTTATAGAACTACTTTTATTCGTATCATACTTGGTCAGTTACAAGTTTCCATGGGGACCTTGTTTGCTATTGCAGGTGTTAAAAGTTTTAAAGGGATACTGTCATGGGAAAACATGTTTTTTCAAAAAGCATCAGTTAATAGTGCTGCTCTAGCAGACTTCTGCACTGAAATCTATTTCTCAAAAGAGCAAACAGATTTTGTTATATTCAGCTTTGAAATCTGATATAGGGCTAGACATTTTGTCAATTTCCCAGCTGCCCCTGGTCATGTGACTTGTGCCAGCACTTTAGGAGGGAACTGCTTTCTGGCAGGCTGTTGTTTTTACTTCTCAATGTAACTGAATGGCACACAGCGGGACATGGGTTTTTACTATTGAGTGCTGCTCTTAGATCTACCAGGTAGCTGTTATCTTGCGTTAAAGAGCTGTTATCTGTAGTGATGGGCGAATTTATTTGCCAGTCGCGAATTCGCTGCATCATTTCCGCGATTCGCCGCCGGAGAATAAATTTGCAAAACGCCAGCGAAAATTGGCTTGCCGAAAATTCGCTGGCATAAAAAAAAGTGATGCACATAAAAAAAAGCGGCGCATGCCAAAAACGGGACGTGACTCTTTTCGCAAATTTTTTTTGTTAATTTCGCTGGAAATTCTGTAATTTTTCGGCGAAGTGAAACGGGATAGATTCACCCATCACTAGCTTTCTGGTTAACTTCCCATTGTTCTGTTGTTAGGCTGCTGGGGGGGGGAAAGGGAGGGGTGATATCACTCCAGTGATATATCACTTGCAGTACAACAGTAAAGAGTGATTGAAGTTTATCAGAGCATGACTTGGGGCAGCTGGGAAATTGACAATATGTCTAGCCCCATGTCAGATTGCAAAATGAAATATAAAAAAAATATGTTTCCTCTTTTGAAAATTGGATTTCAATGCAGAATTTGCTGGAGCAGCACTAACTGATGCATTTTGAAGAAAAAAAAAAATCCCCATGACAATATCTCTTTAAGTATTCATGTCCAATGATTATTTTGACTGATTATTGTTACTTTTATTATTATTATTATTATATTGTTTTCTTTTATATACCTACCATAAAATTAGACCACAGTATGATTCCCAACTAAACTTAGATGAAGCATGCCGCCTGCCTGTTGAATAAAAATGAGAGAACCAACTTTGTTTTACAACTCAGAGTGCATTAAACTAAATTTTAAGGTGCAAATTTATCAACGGGATTAATTTCAAAGTAATGGGAATATTTTTGCAGTTACATAACTTCGAAATTATAAGAAAATAGATAAATCAAAATTTATTAAAAAATTTTTTTTTCAATTTCTGGTGAATAGGCTGTATATCATGTATATCAAATTTTTTATCGCATTTGATGGAATTCAGTTTGAATGATTAAAAAGAAAACTTACATTTTTAAAAGTCCACCAAATGACTACCCCATAGGCTAAAACAATAATATAGCAGATGGCGAATAGTTGAAGTTGAATATTTAAAGAGACAATACATGATAAATTTCAATATTCAAATTTTTTAATTTGTTTCAAATTTAATTTGGATCATAACCTAGTTGAATTTTTTTTTTACTTTGAATTTTTACTTCAACCCTTGATAAATTTGCCCCATATGTTGTGTTGTTCAATGTCCCATCAAGGAACTAATAATAATACCTACAAATACACAAAACTAATGTACATATCAATTTGTCAAGGCAATCTGGAATTCTGGACTGTGCCAATGTATCAGGGAAAATATGATAGCTGGGTAATTTCGCCATTTGCCATAATGGAGAAAAAATAAAAATGGTATTATCTGGAGGAACTGAAAAAAAACTCTCAATCTGGTATACAAATATAATAGATTATTGGTGCCTCCCACCACTGCATGAATGAGGCAGTAACCAAGAATACAGAGGAAAATGCCGAAACCCAATACTGAGTAGTTATTTCCACGTGTGTATTTTCCCTGACCATTTTGATACAGTATGTTAAGGGCAAATTTGTGTATGTGTGTGTGGGTATATATATATATATATATATATATATATACACACACACATGTAGCTCTAGAGGTTTTTGTACCCCTGAATATTGTGCCTATAGCAGATGACATCCATGCACCTCTTAAAGTTCTGTTATGATAACATCTTCTGGCAGCAAAGTCCACAGCCTCACTAGTCATTTAAGCTGATTAAAGTATTTTTCTCAAGTTTCAGAGGGTGAATTTTTGTCCTTTCACCTTTTCTATTTGAAAAAAAAATTCCTGCCATATGTGACTAAAACAAATTCAACTTGAATAGTATAACTGTGACATTCTATAAAAACAACAACCTTTTTTATAATTTATTAGCCCTGGAAATCTGAAATTAGCGTACAGTCCTATTTTCTAAAAACCTGTATGGGTCACAAATGCCAGACTGTTTAAGCAAATGCATTATTAATACACATAAATACATTTCATGTGAAGTCATCAGAATAGTTTTTTCCCTTGTTTCATTGTCAAGACCATTTTGTTTTGTCAAGAGAATTGCTTTGTACCAGCTTAATGTATTTGCTATAGTTATGAACAATTTGAACAAACTAGTACTAATGGAGTTCTCTGTGGAGTCTGCATATAAGAACAATATATAAATACAGGGGTTAAAATTAAATTAGTTTAATATTTATATTGTAATATTTTTTTCTTTGCCAAAAATGAACATTACATTAAAACAGTTTATTCACCAGGTCAAGATGATAACAGTTTTAATAGGAAACAGAGGAAATGAGCATAATTGTGTGTGTATATATTTATATATATATATATATATATATATATATATAGTAAATGATATAATTTAAAAAAAATTAGTGATGAGCACAACTTTCCCCCCTTGTTTGTTTTATATATATATATATATATATATATATATATATATATATATATTTATATTTTAAAACGAAGGATCAGCACTCACTTGTTTGTAGAAAAAGTAGAGGTGTTTATTTGCATAGGATAAAGATGTGCTTTGTTTGAAATAAACACCTTTACTTCTTCTACAAGTAAGTGAGTGCTGATCCTTCGTTAATATATGTGAATCCTGTTGATTTTGTGTACCACTGGCTTCTACTGTCTGGGACTGGGACACCAAGATGGTGACTTCCTAATGATAAGTGATAAGTTTGAAGTCCTGGATCATTGCTGGTGTTGACAAGTTGAAACTTTAGGCTGGTGCAACAAGTATATAAAACATTGCAGTTTTAGCCATATTCATTTTCAAAGTTTAGTTCTACTTTAAATAATTCCAAGCAAACCATCACTTTTCAAAATCGCACTGTGTACACTACACTCGTATTTGTAAATTATCCCTATACTTTATGGTTTATTTTGCAATTATGCAATCCTGCTGTAAATAATAAACCTTTAAGGTAACAGTAAAATGTAATCTTACTAACAGATTCCCTCTTTCTGTGCACAATTCACAATAGAGTCATTTGAGGCCATTTGACATTGTTATCCAAACACTGCACTGTTTAATGATACAAAATGTTCATAGTTAAATAGTCATGCTTGTATCACGTCTGTAGACTTTGCATAGCTGCAAAGTGTATGTTTACAGGGTTGTATCAGTTCAATGCAAATACTTTAGAATCGCTGCCCATACAGATTTTATTTTTAGAAGTTGGTTCATTCATACTTTTTATGTGTTTGCACTTCATGCAAATGATACAGATTTTACATATGTTTTCAAATGTTCTTTTATTTGCATCACAGATGGCTCATGCATTTCTCAGATATAATTTATACAAATGTTGGTTAAGGTACTATTTTTTCTCAGTTACATAATCGTAGATTTTATTGCTGATAGTTATGACTAGTGATGGGCGAATCTGTGTCGTTTCGCTCCAAATAATTCACAAATTTCCCGCGAAATTCACAAAACAGTGAAAAATTCACAGAACGAGATGCACACCGCGATTTTGATGCGCGTCAAAATAATTTCACGTGGGCGCATATTGATAAAACCCATCTTCTATGGGTGTTTTGTTTGTGTCACCTTTTTCCAGCTTTGGGGCTACCAATAAAACATTTTCCCTTACTTCCATGCTTTGTAGACTGTGATGATAAATGAATAAGGCATCTTTTGCTTTGAGTCTGAATGTGCTGAATAGCATTGGAGTCAATAAGAAGATCAATTTGCACGTGTGTTTCACTGCTACACACATGCCCTGTTGTTAGAGCACTCCTATCATTTCAAAAGAAAAAAAGTTCTCACATTTTGCCAGTTTCTTAAAAACATCTGTACTTTTTTTTACATTTCCTCTGGTTGACTGGTGGTAATGGAATCTACTACTCTCAGTTTATATTGCTGTTGAACCAAAAAGTACCATCCATAGTTTATTTATTATTAATAGCTTACTAACACAGGCTCAACTATTAATAATTTATCTAAAAACATAATATCAGGGTGCTGTGTATCCCACATTAAGATCAATAAACCATATATTTATGCCAATGAACCATATATTTATGTCTAAATGTAAGTAGTCATAACTGTGTTATATTATCCAAACAACTTCAAGTACTGTACCATTGTTAAATGGAAAATAAACTCCAAGTTTCCAGATTTTAATAAAAGTTTGCAATTAAATATTATTGCAAATGCAATATAAAATGAATGCACAATGGTGCAATTTAACAAAATAGAATAAAATAAATAAAATTAGATTGCAGGAGGGGGAGGAGGGTTGTCCCTCCTGCTGTGCAGTAGGTCCTTTATATCCTGAACCTCCCTCTTCAAGAAGGCTACCTGCTGCACCAGGCCAGGTAGGAGGTCAAGGTGCTGGAACTGGTGCTGCTGCTTCCTCTTCCTCTACCGATGGTGATGGTGGAGGAGGTGCTGGAGGACTCGCAGCCGCAGGCTCTGCTGCATCCTCCTCTCTAACATCATCGTCTGCCTCTCCCTCTTCATTAGGATCTTGGATCCACTCCGCTGGCAGTTTGTATACAGCACTTGCATTTGTACAATACAAATTATACAGGCTGAGGTGTTATGTAACTACAAGAAAACCATCATCGATAAGGATGGCAAGTATGGGGCGGGCAAAACCATTAAGACCATCACCTTTGAGATAACTTTCAGTATGATGTAGAGAAGGATATTCTGAGACAATTGCAATTGGTTTTTATTTTTTATTATTTGTGGGGTTTTTTTGTTATTTAGCTTTTTATTCAGCAGCTCTTCAGTTTGCATTTTAATCAATCTGGTAGCTGGGGCCAAAATTCCCCTAGCAAGCATGCACTGATTTGAATAAGAGTCTGAAATATGAAGAGGAGAGGCCTGAATAGAAGGATCAGTAATAAAAAGTAGCAATAATAATACATTTGTAGCTTTACAGAGCTACTGTGGCAATTGCTGCTGCGGCTGTTGTTGCTGCGGCTGTTGTTGCTGCTGCTGCTGTGGTAGCAGCTGCTGTGATTCCAGCTGGTGCTGCACTTCAGTGCCTGGACTGGGCATAGTACGTGGGCTGGGCTGTTGTGGGGTTGGATGTCCATGGCCAGCACCATGGCCTATTCCTTTGCCTCCCTTCCCTATCCCACCCTTCTTCCCACCACCACCACCCAAACCCCTCTCCCACGGCCCATCATATTGGGCACAACTAAACTTAAAAAAATAAATAAATAAGGGTTTTTTTTGGATATTAGGGGGAAGGAAAGGAGAAACAAACAAAACCCTCAACTAAATCCCCTCAGTACAAGTGTGTACCCACAAGGGATACAAACAACCACAGACAGACAAAGACAGATAGCCCTAACAAGGGCTATTGGGTGGTGACCAGGCAAGCAGAAGAGGGAAAACAGTAAACTGAAATCCACAACCTCCACTTGCACCAAAAAAAAAAAGCTCATTAACTCCACTAGCTGTACGAGCTGTGCAGCAAATTTTCACCACAGTTTCGTGAAAAAATTTGCCTGTGGTTAAATGCGCAAATTCACCACGAATTTGACTAAGGCAGAGGTGTGTTTTTGGTAGGTTAGAGAGAGCAGGTTTGAGAGAGAGATTTGTGTTTTAGTCCACTAGCCACCCAAACCCCTCTCCCACGGCCCATCATATTGGGCACAACTAAACTTAAAAAAATAAATAAATAAGGGTTTTTTTTGGATATAGTTATGTTCATGCTGTTGTGTTGCAGACTTCTTTGGCTATTACATTGCGGGCCCATTATGGTCAAGCTTTTTGTGTTGCCATGATATGGCAGGACACTGTGTGCAAGATGTCTTCTTATATCCAAATAACTCTGCAGACAGTGATTCTTAAATCAAAATGATATCCCTCTTACTCTTTTACTCTTACCAAGCAGTCAAAAAATATCTTACCGGTAAACTTGTCCACTGTGTTGATTGACAGTTTATTAACACCTCACTGCCCCAATCATACTAATACAATCAACACCTTACCTTACCATGAGGTCTCTGACCCCCATGCTGGTTTTACTAAACAGATTATGCTATTCAAAAGGAAATTTGTGGTTAATGAAAAGGTCCAACGCAGTACTTCGCTGCACAACTTTAAGTTTTGCAGCGAAGTACTGCATTGGACTTTTTCATTAACCACAAATTTCCTTTTGAATTACTACGCTTCGTTGGACGGAAGCATTGGCTAATGGTCAGTTACACTGAATCTATCGGTACAGATTATGCTGTTTGGAGTAAGAATCCAGAGTATATAACCACGAATATTTATGTACAGGTCATTCTGAATTGAGAAAGCCAGTCGGATGATAGTGAAATATCTTCAAGGAAAAAGAAAAGTCCATGTTGATTGATTGATTTGATTTATTACTATAGATATACCATGACCTGGATCAATGAGAACCTTCATAGACATGAAGCAATATATTATTCTGTACCCCCATTTATTATTATACCGAGCACTGTAAAGCACAACCGCTGGAACACTTGATGGTGATATTTGATATTTGAACCAGCTAAAAGAGAAGGAGTTCCTAACTACAGAGAAATTAATGTTATGGATTATTACATTACGTTATATTTTTTTTATAGTTGATTAAGGAAGTATCTTACTGATCTTCAGGAGAAATATATCACCAAGCTATTTAATGAAATTAAAAAATAATGCCGCCTTCAGTTTGTTGTTTAGGCAAGAAATTATAGACGTTTTAGTGGCACCTCTGGGAGCAAAATTTAGTGTTATGAATTAACAATAGTTGCCATGGGGATACAACATATCAAACTGCTAAATTTCAGCAAAATTGCAGTAGTTACTGAATACAGTTAATTTGATTGTGAGTAAGTGCTAAAGGCAGCTGGTAACGCCTGACCTGATTTTATATAAAGAATATGTAGAGGTACTTAGGGGCAGATTTATCAAATTTACATGAAGGATTCGAAATTCAATCGAATTTTGAAAAAGATTCAAATTCGAATTTTAGAATGTTTTTGAAGACCACTTTGACCAGTGAATTTTGAAAATTCGATCAAATCGAATGATTCGAATGATTTGAATAAAAATATATTTGAATATTCAACTATTCCATAGTCGAATAACTTCCCCTTTAAATTTTTATTCGACTGCCTAGTTTGCCAGATTAAAGCTACCGAATTGGCTTTCATTAATTTAGATGGAATAAAAAAATTTGATCAAATGGATAAAATCGTTCAAATCATTAGGATATTCAAATTCGAAGGATTTTCATTCCCCAACAATTCCCAACAATTCCCATGGTCGAATTTGAGGGTTAGTAAATCTGCCCCTGGGGCAATCCTGCCCATTTTGGTGCCTGAAGCGGTCTTCGTTTAGCTGCCCCTCCCTCCTACGGCACTGACTTATTCAGCGCCGGGCTATGGAAGGAGGGGCTCTTATCGCTAGTGTAGAGCACGCAACTGCACTCTCTGCACTAAAAGAGCCAAATTTCTGGGTTGACAACAGAAAATTCGGCTCTTAAAATTACCAGTAGCGGCATTTTTGCTGCCCCTGATAACCAGGGGGCGCTGCTGCCTGAGGCTAGAGTCTCAACTTGCTTCATTGACAGATGCCCCTGATCTGCCTCTTAGTTTATCAAAGTCAACCGTCTCATACATTTTGGTTTCTATACCATTTTATTGCTACAGAAATCTAAATAATGTAGTGTAATAGAAAGTATTTGCTATCAAAAAGAGGCCGGTAAATAGAACATGTTGACTGGTTGTTATGGATTGCTAGAATTAGTGCAAACATCAAGGTTTTTATTACCCCAATAGTGTTTGTGAAAATAATTTTGACGCCCATTGACTTCATTGCATTTTGCAAATATTTCGGCGTTTCGCAAATTTTACGGGGACACAAAACGGGACAGATTCACCCAACACTACTAGAGACTGGAATATTAAACTTTAAACTTCAATTTTGGGAAAACAACTGAACTGAAAAAAGTGTTTTGAAGGTGGACAACCCATTTATGCTGCAGATTCAGGTCCTTTATATTGATTTGGCAGCTTATCAATCTGCCATTGTACAGGGCCTTTAGATAGGCCTCCCTGACTGATACATGCCCAAAAATTGTCCAGGTATAGATTTGGCAGATTTGATTTGACCTGTGAACGAGAGGTGCATTGTCCCTTTGCCATTCCTGTTATGTGGCCCATTTTAAGGTGTCAATGTGTTTGCTGTATGGTTGCCTTATATACTTATGCATAGTACTTAATTTTCCTTTAAAGCATCTCTTCTCCAATGTTAATAATCCCAATATGTCCAGCCATAAAGGGGTGGTTCACTTTTATGTTTTTAAGTTGTCAATTCTAAGCAAGGTTTCAACTGATTTTTCTTTATTTCTTTTTTATTGTTTTTTTAATTATTTACCATATTATTCTGACTCTTTTCAGATTTTCAGCTTTCCAATGGGGGTCACTGAGCCTGTCTAAAAAACAAACTCTCTGTAATGCTGCACATTTTTTGTTAATGACTCATTTTTCTATTCAGGCCTCTCCTATTCATATTATAGTCTCTTATTTAAATCAGAAACCAGAACCATAGAAACCAGATAAAAAGCTAAATAACTCAAAACCCACAAATAATAAAAAATAAATTCAAATTGCAAACATTCTCACTCCCTTATATCATATTACAAGTAAACGTAAATCTCCTTTAATGAATAACCTAGACCCTCCTTATCATGTATCTGCTTATTTACCCTTCTCTGGAATCTCTTAATTTTATAATATTCCTTTTGACTACTGGAGACCAAATCCTCACTACATGTTCTAGATAAGGAATTACTACTGCTTTGTGAAGTAGTAGTAGTAAACACCCCTTTATCTATTAAACTTTTATTTTATGTTGATGTACATATATGCCTTTAACAGCTAACAAAAGGAGAGCATGTTTTGTACTTTTTATTTACCATTCAATTTGAATCACTTTTTTTTTCAGTCTACTGTATCAAGATATGCAAAGTGTCAGGAATGCAAATTTGCAATGAGATGATGAATGTATGTATGATAAAGACAGAAGAGAATGAATGCATAATAGACATCTAATTATGATCAGATGCTTTACAATCAAAATGCATTCATCTGAAATCATTGATGACCTTGCATACTTGTTTCAAATAAAGTGATTTTGCCAGTGATGATCATCATGTAATAAAGGGGGGGGGGATCGCAATACAGGGATTCCCAGATTAAATGGTGGAAGATAACAGATTTCCATCATTGAAAATCCTCAGCAAAGTACATTTTTTATTTCTATAAAAAAAAATACCATACAATATTCGTGCATCGGATCTGTTATCTGGAAACTAGTTATCCAGAGAGATCCAGTTTTTATCCAAATTTTGTTATATTTTTTAATTTTCAGTTCGACCCTTGATAAATCATAACAGGTCCCATGCCTATACGTTATATTTAAAACCGTTATGCCTTTTCCATAATCACAGT
>CM044442.1:28687533-28705393 GCA_024363595.1 Xenopus borealis | reverse complement strand
AAAGGTGAACAATCCCTTTAAGCACTCATAAACGCAAGGAATATATATTTATGTATTTTTTTATCTTTTGCATTGGATAATTAATTGTGACTTCTAATAGGAAGAAAAATATATTTTAACAAGCAGCAGTAGTGGTCTGATTATATTATAATCTGAAATCCTAATTATCACCTTCTTATAACGAACCAGGAAATGCTGTAGAAGCAAATTAATGTGTCAGCTGGGCAGTTTGTTATATTTCTAAATGATCCTCTCTGCAAATCAAACTGGAATAAGCTTCAATTAGAAATATCTAGAAATAATCAAACTTTCAAATTTCCATTTAAGACACTAATTTACATTTTACTCTTCAAGGGCGCAGTATACAATAATAAAAATACAAAAAAATGCTTTTCATGCATTTTCTAATACTATAAATGCAAAGTGCAAAATATCAGACAACTGAATATTATGAATACCAACATCATCAAAGCATATATGAGCCCACCCACAAATTCTTTTGTCCCAATGTTCAGCATTAGCAAACCTAGACTGCTTGCAATATTTGGAACAAATCATTTATAGAATCTGAAAACATATACAGGTGGATTATGTATCAATGTTCATACTTTTTACTCTTTCACACTGAATTTTTTGGGGCTAAAAATCATGAATGAAAATAATCTCTCTTTTTGTTATTTTTGGAATGGGAACATACACAAAAAAATGAATGCAAACTTTGGCGTCTAAAATCTTGCAAGGTCACATAGAAGCCAATGGCAGCTTACTTGTCAAATTAAAAAATAGCTGTTTAAGTTGAGGCTTTAAAGTTTTTGATTTTTTGTAAACACTTGCCAATAATAATAAGAAAATTATGAATTTGAGGCATTTGGATTTTTTTCACTCATTTATTTGGTTGTTTTTGTAAATTTTTGGTTTATTCTTGCATTTTTTAAATGTGAATTTATTCATGGCAGACAAAAACTCTATATTATACAAATATGAAGTTTGATAAATAAACCCCAAAGACTGAATTTTTTCAATATCAAATTTGTGTAATTTTTTCACATTTAGGGGCAGATTTACTAAGGTTTGACTGGTAAATCTGAATCTGAATTATAGAATTTTTTAGGGGTCAAAATTCACAATGTCGAATGTAAAATCACCAACAAATTTGAATGTGAATGTGAGATTTATCACATCTTGACCCTGAAAACAGCTCTAATTCCATACTTTGCCAACTAAAACCTGACAAGTTCATGTTGATGGCAGAGGTCCATTGAACCATTTGAAGATTTGAATAGCCTTCCTGGAGGAAAACTCGATTCAAATTCGATTCGGATTTTTGGGTTGTTCCTATTCAACCAAATATTAGACGTTTTAGTTTTTTCATAAATAACCTCCCATTCCAGTTGAGTACATTCAAATTTATTAGTTAAAAGCAATATTCAAATATTTGAAGTACTGTCTCTTTAAATAAATTCGAATTTGCCACCTTAAACCTGCCAAATTTCTATTTTAGCCTATGGGGGCACCTCCTGGAACCTTTTAAAATTGTTTTTGAAATTAAAACTTTTTTTGCCAAAATCGTTCGAATTGAACGATGCATTTGAACTATTGGAACAATTTTTATTTGATTGAAAATGGACCTATTCAAACAAAAGGTAAATTTTTGATCGAAAAAGCCCTTAAAAAAATTTGATGGTCGAATTTCGAATTTTTTTCTATTTGAAATTCGACCATTAGTAAATCTGCCCCTCAAAAATGCGATTTTTCAAATGCTAATCTCATTAACAATGTATATTGTATTTAAAATTTCTTTTGTGCAGTTCAAACAGATTGAGCCTATAAGGGAAAATCAATATCAAATTAATATTGAATTTTATATAGTCAGCAAAATGGCAATATACTAGAATATTACTTTCTTTCAGATATTTCCAACAGCTAAATAGTCCCTGTGCTAAAATATACTAATTAAAACATACTATTTGCCTTTTTTTTCTTAAAACAATTATGCTTTTGAAATGCATTCACTTTCTGATTTTAGCATGCTATTCTACTACAGATTACTGGAAATCACAAATGAATAAGCTACAAACGAAGCAGAATTCAAGGTATTGCTTTGCAGATGCAAAATTAATCTCAATCACAGCAGTGCACTGACAAGTATAATCAGAAGGCAAATCAAGCACACATTAAATTTTACTTGTTTTGCATTTGTTCTCAAACGAAAAGCTTGACAAGCAACCTCTGCACCGAATATACACACAGTAGATTAAATCAATAAATAAACTTGAAAACATGCCTTTTATGTCTCAAAGTAAAAGGCAAATTTTCAGCTGCTTAAAAACTTTCTCTCTAATGAAAAGGAGTCTGCTTTGTTGGTTTCCTTATTGGATAACCATATAAAAAGGCATAAATGTATAGCCTTTTATTTTCTAGAAACTGCTTTTAGGGGGGATTATTTAATATGAGTTAATAATACCCTGTTTTATCAATAGTTTGATTTGGTTTTAATTTAAAATTGATTTTTGTACAAGTCTGGAGCATATCATACATATCATATATACAGCATGAAAACAAATGTGCAAAATTAGCATTTTAAATTATTTGCTTTTTAAACATCTTATTTAACGTTACTTATGCATAATTATGTTTAATTATATATAAATTAGTTTTAAACATATTTTAACAAAAAAATAAAACAGCTGTTAGCAATACTATTAAAAAAAATTCCTTTCTTTTACTAATTTTTATTTTTTAATGGTAATTCTTTACTGCAGTGTCTAAAAGTTCCTTTTATAACCAGCTTTCACAGTCTATCAGTTTATAGACATTACAACCTTGATGGTCCTTTCACTTAACAACATTGTTGGTCCATACTACCTGTATTGCTCCTCAGCAAGTATCTTTGCATTGTTAAAGTGATAACTGGAACCCCCTGGACACACTGGGAGACCTTTATTTGCAGAACTGAAGTACCAGAAGTACCAGAAGTATCAGAAGGTCCTTGTACAGCCAAATATCACAATCATTCAACAGTCATTAAAACCTTGGTGGTCCTTTAGGTCCTAGCCAATATTGTAGCTTGAAAACTTTCATTAAACATGACAAATATATTTGCCCTATCTTAAGTTGCTTATAAACTTTATTTTACATTTATAATGAGGGCCATGTAATTACCTAAATTTGTTTAAGCCAACAAAACTTCCTTGAAACAATCTGTTTAAAGTGTAGATCAGACAAGAGGAAACATTATTTTTAATGTATTAATATAATTGCAAATACATCTGCAAGGAAAATAATTTATTGTCCTGATTCCTTAAATAAATAGTATAAACACTTGTTTTGGTTTGTGAAAGTGAACATAATTTATTTTATAATTAATAAGTTGAATTAGAAGAATAGTTATCTGCAGGAAAATGCAGGTCATTTACAAGTGACCAGTACTCTTCTGGATTTTGCAGAGATCACAAGTAATAAATGAGTCCATAATTACTATCAAGCAATAGAGTGGAGGCTTTTCTGTATTTTTCCAGTGTAATTGACTTGACTTTATTAAACCCAGCTCAGGTAAATGACTAAGCAACCCTCTTGCTCATTTCTATAAATAAATAAGATTGTACGTGTCACTAACACATTTTGTTCCAAAGAACAGATATTTCGCACATGCTTTAAACCACATTCATTAATCTCTTGAATGCTTCAAATCTGGTTATTAGTTCAACTGTGTTTAAATACATAGCCTAACAAAAAATTTACATATTCTAAAAACTTCACTTAAGAATAATGTATCACACTAAAATGTAAATTAAATTTCTATTTCTATAAATTTATACTATTCAACAAATATTGTCAGTTGCTTATTTTACTACATAAAAACTTTATAATTTTCCACCAGATCTTTACATTATTTTGCAACTTTGCACAGTAACTACCATTGACACAATGCGCTCATGGGGATACTGGGCAAGAGGTAGAGGCCACTGTTAAACACAAACTTCCCACTGGCATGTGCCTCTGAGTGGCTGTGGCTTAGTACCACCTATTTTGATATTGTTAAACACATGCAAGTGAGGGCTTGATGATTATTAAAAGGCGATAGCTGCCTATATAATCAGGTAATTATTGGGCATAAGTGGCCAACACAGAGCCGAGTTGATAACATTTAAATGTTCAAAAAACTCAAAACATACAGATAAATAATAATTAAGTAGTTTAAATAACAGATAAGCAATCCCCAAATAGTAATTAAAATATAAAATTAATGGTAACTGCATGCATGAGTTTGCAAGATCATTATATTTATACAGTAATTTTCCCTGGGGCATACCATAAATTAATTTTACTGGTAATTCATAAGCAGATATCTGTTTATTTAAAAAGCACTGTAGAGTACATTTAGAGGCACATTTATCAAAGTTCAGTATTTTGAATAAATGTGCGTTTTTTAAACTCCCATAAATTTGAAATTTGACTGGTCGAAATATATTATTAAAATTTATGACTATGAAGATTCTCATTCACATCACACCTCTGTGAATTTCAGATGTCACCTCTATGAAGAGTTACAATGTGCCATTGTGATTGGATTGTTGGAAGAGTCTATATGCCGATAACTCCCCCACACCAGTCAGTTGAACTGAAGAACTGCTTGGATGAGCAGTGAAACGTCTTCATTAAAATTTCTCAGCAAGTCCAGTTGTTTTGAGTTACTTGTGTATATATATACTTGTGTCATATAACATGACCTGGGTGAATGATAATCTTCATAGTCATAAATTTTAATAATATATTTCGACCAGTCAAATTTCAAATTTATGGGAGTTTAAAAAACTCACATTTATTCAAAATACTGAACTTTGATAAATGTGCCTCTAAATGTACTCCTCAGTTTTGTAAAAAGCAATCAAATTAGATCATAAATATAAATGGTGCAGTCTAATCTATTTGAAGTCTAATATTTTTAGAATTACTAAAATATGTGCAATATTAAGCATGTTAATATGCTAAAATAAAAATCATGATTAAAACTTGGGTAGCAGCAAAACTCCCTAACTAAGAGGTTTTTCAAAATTTTGCCATTTGTATGCACTTTCAAGAAAATTTCATTGAATGTGTCCATATGAACATATTAAAAAAAAAAATATGAATGACAGGGATCCTCTGAACAGTTTCATACGCAGTACGAAAGGCATTACCAAGGTATGTACAATGTGATGAACCCAACATGAAAATAGTACATATAAATTGAATTCACAGTCTGCATTTTATCTATAAGAAAATGTCAAATTTAACCCAAAGAATAACATATTTTTTTTATAATGTTCACATTCTAATGTATTATAAATAGTCAATATATCTGTGAGTAGTGATAAGCGAATTTCTCCCATTTTGCTTCCCCAAAAAATTTATGAATTTCCAAAGAAATTCTCAAAATGGCAGAAAATTCACACAAAAACGTCGAAACGCAATTCACTGTGAATTAGTGTCAGGTAAATTTATTCACTTTTACTGCACCACAAGCCTTAGCACACAAATGGTTTTATGCTTTCTTGATCACAGGGGGCTGTCATCTTGTAACTTTGTGAAACATCTTTGTCTGAACCTGACCCTGCACATGCTAAGTGTGGTCTGGGTTGCTTAGGCAGTCATAAATTATCAAAACAGCCCAAGTCAAATAATATCTGCCAGAAGTTGGTACAGCAAGACTAATTAATATTCAGATTATGCAGACTGCACTGGGTCCTGTGTTGTCATATAATCTAATGTGGATTTTATATTTTTTTTCTATTGTTTAATACAAACTTTCTCAAACTCTGCAGAACAAGTGGCTGCAGCAAAATATCAATCAAATATATCCAGTTTATCTGGCTCCATGATCTTTGTCCCTGCAGCTGGAGTTGGAATAGTAAAGAGGATGTAAAGGCAACAATAAAATCCAATACAAATCTCTGCACAGTCATGACTGCTCTACAGGGAAACAAAGCTGCTTGAGTTCTGCATGGCTGGAAAGTAAGGCTCCCCTGCTGTTCATGAGTATGATTGTTTTCCTGCAGACCAGTTAGGGACCATCTGACAATTCTTTCCCAGAAGTGAATGAAGGGAAAATTTCACTGCATACAGTCAGGTTTCTTATAAAAACGGTAGTTTTTTTAATTAGAGTATATTTGAGATAGGTTTCTTTTTCATTAAAGAAACTAAAAATGGGGCTTTATTTTTTGCCTTTCTTTGTCCTTTAAGTGAAAAAAACACAAAAACCTTTAATACAAAACTTCATCAAGTAAAATTGTTGCGGTGCTCTAGAAATTAATGGAAACTGTGCTGATCTTACTAGATTGGATTTTTTTCATTAGGAGTTGTCAGAAGAACTGAAATTGTTACAGGTATTTTTAATGTATCGTCCAGTGTTTTCTTTTTCACACTTTTTATATTCAGATCTTTTAATAAAGTCAATTATTTAATGGGTTCAGAGTTTGTGAGTCTAGTTGTGGTTTCCAAAATCTCTAAAACCACTAAGCAGGAAATAGTGTTCTGGTGATTATGTTAGACATCCAGTCACTCCAGCCTTTATAGATTACATTTTTGCTAACTAACTATAATAAATAGTGATGGGCGAAACGGCCGCGTTTCGCTTCGCCGAAAAATTCGCGAATTTCCATAGAAATTCTCGAATTTTTCGCCGACTCGCGAAACGAGTCGCGCGTCGTTTTTTGACGCGCGGCGCGTCAAATGCGACACGTCGCGTCGTTTTTGACGCGCGTTGCGTCGTTTCCGACGCGTCACGTAATTTTCTGTGCGCGTCGCATCGTTTTCGACGCGCGACACGTTTTTGCGCGGCGAATTTTTTTGGGCGAATTTATTTGCCAGTTTCGCAAATTTATTCGCCAGCGGCGAATCGCGGGAATTCGCCGCGAATTCGCCCCTGGCAAATAAATTCGCCCATCACTAATAATAAAAGCATTTTTTATTTTGCACAGCCTATCTTTAGCCTATCTATAGTCTATCTATCTATTTTTATACTGAACAATTCCTTTAAGAGCAGTAGGTGCATATCTTTATGAAGCAAGGTACAACAAGGTACAGAAAGAAAACCATGGGGCTTTGAACCTTTTTTTTTTTTGCACTTTGCCCAATCCACAACCCAATCCATCCCCCACCCACTGCATCTGAAATCTGATTAATGTGCTAAGAAAAGAGCCCTTGTCTCTGGACATGGGAAATTCCAATTAGTATTCATATGATCACTATAACTAAAGCATCTTGATCACTGAGGTTTCAAAGATTTAATGGTTCACCCTTATCGATTAATTCCACATACTGGTAGAGTTAATCACCAGGGCTGGTCTTGAGCATCTCATGACACTGACTTTTCTGCATTTGCAGTGTAACTGTCCATTCCACTAAAATGCTATTGAATTAATTATTTAACAGGCAATTAAACATACTTAGGGAATTTATCTAATCAGTGCACATAGGTAATTCACATTTTTGAAAGTGCTACTTGCAAGTATATTCATTTTATCAATTATACCATTATCAAAGTGTTTCATTGTTCTTTATGTCTTGCAAACTTATAGCAAGTTCAACTAACTGGGTTACGGTTGAGCTCTTATATTGTTTTTCTTACAGTTTTGAAAAAAATATGCTAAACTTCTGTGTCACAGCCAGAGATTCTGTCTGTGTTGCCCCATATTCTTAATAACATTATCAGTCAAATATAATATTTTCTTTGACAGTGAGCTAATTTGTAATAAACATTGACATGGGAACCCCACAGAGTAACCACTGTGATTTGAACTTCAGCATGACAACATTGTGTGACTATTTCCAGACTGAAATGATGTCTGTCCTTTTGAAAGCATAGAAGGAGACATTTGTAAAGCCTTTAGAACACTACATGATTAAGACTATCATTTTTATTCATACATACTTAATATATCTTATCCTCTATTTGAAAAAAATAGCCAAATGAAATTGAGCTTTTGTCAGTTATTAAAGAAAACTCTCATCTGAATGTAAATCTGCACATTAAAATATCCCATTGTTAGTAATGTTTTATTCAATTCACCTGTATACAATCCAAACCTTTGGTAGATAAAATTTTGTCATGGTATCCTTTTAGAACATTAATTATGATACATAAAAAAATCAACAATAATATATGCTGCTGTATTTGTTGGTTACCATCAATATAATTATGATATAAGATGTCAATTAATGTTTAAGACATAAGGGATCATTTATTCATTAAAGGACAGGGTCAAATCCACCATGCTTTTGTAATTTAAGCCCTGCTATTTAAACAATTGCCCTAGATCTTTGCAGATATTTTCACTGCCCCCATGAATACAGTACTGCCTGTGTTCAGCATTACTGTATTCATGAGGGGCAGGTGTACTGTACCTAAAATGTCCAAGTTAGGGAGCAATAACAGGCTATATGGAAGGTGGTAATGACAGAGCTGCATTGTGTTGGCACTGTACTCTGCACCTAGTGCTTGATTTACAATCCAGTGCTAGGTACAGATCTCAGCCAGACTCTGGACCATAGTCCTTTAGAATGAGCACTTAATCAATAAGATTAAGCTACTCAGCATTATTATGTCAGTGGCATCATATCCTGTACTCCAAAAAAGATGTACTTAAATATATGTTATTTACACTTTTACTTACACTTTTTTTAAACAGTTGAAGCTCATGCCACATTTGTCTTGGGGTAGGCTCATGTCTAGGACATAGAGGATCTCTTTTGGCTTTATATTGCATCCTTGGACATAAATGGACATTTAATAATAAGTGACCACTTCCAGAATTTTCACCAACATCACTAATAAAAACATACTGTACATATGACCTTTATGTACCTGCCATATTTAAATTGATGTAAGCAATAGTTAACAAAGTAATGCTAGGAGAAATGGTTGTGCTAGCGAAAGTACACCAGCATTTATTTGCCAAGATCGAGTTTTGCATTTTGAGAAATACACATATGCGCCAAGAAATAACATCTGATATAGCTGCACAAAGATTTCAGAAGCAAAAATTTGGTGTAAGTAAATTGGCCCTTAGTGTCACCCATTAGTATTCTAGTAAAAAGAGTGGCCTAGAGTGGAGTCATGTAGGTATCCTCCACCCCCCGGCATTCGTGACACACTGCAATTAAATATTATACATGATTCCCATGAAGTATGGAGTTGCAGAGGAAGATGTACCCACCAAAGAATTCCAGTTCCAGCAGATACACACAAACAAACTGGCCCATCGTCATACAGAGTCATGTTTAAGTTTTAGCTTAATAAAGAAATAAAGCAGATGGCAATAAATGGGGGGGGGGAGTGTAATAAAAGTAGCAAAGAGCAAAACAATTTGCACAGATTAAAAAATGTGCATTTCACAAGGTAATACTCTTCCTTAAACTGTTATTGCATTGAGAATTTTAATTGTGCATTGCCCACTTTTAATAAGTGCTTGAAGGTGTCTTGATCTTTTGTAGCAAACATAAATTTTTTCAGAAAGAAGTTTGACTACATTCACTGCGCTCTGGCTCAAACTATAAAATTCGACCAACCTTCTTCCACTGTCAAAAGGTTTGGCTATATTAAATTTGTGAAAAGGAAAATTTGTTCGCACAATGGCATAATTTTTTGCATTGCCAATATTTTTTCGTCAATGACTTTTATTACATTATCCCAATATGTTTAAAAACAGATGTGCAGAGAAAGGTATTTGGTGAACTAAGTAAGTTTACATTTACTTTGGTAAATTAAATGCAGCACTAACATTAGCTACCAGTTAAAAAGTTACCACATCTGCTGCTGTTTGTTATAAAAGGAGATACTTGCGTTCTCGAGAAGAGGAACAATTTCCTCCTTTGTGTTACAGCAAAAATGATTGTGACTACTTTTCCCAATACAATTCAGTGAGCCACACGCATCTGATTTGCATCTCTCAATACCTTTCCTGACATGTTCCACAGAATTAAACAAACACATAATTTATATTATCTTGTGAGATTTAAATACTAAGCAAATTGAAAAAAAATTAAATAAATATTTGCAATATTTAGCTGATATGAGACTTTGAATAATGAAATATTAAGTAGGCTCCAAAAAAAGCAGAAAGAAAAATCAACACTGTCCCCTTTATTAATTGATTGTATAGAAGTTTTGCTTTTGTGAACTATTTGTTGATTTGGTTTGCTTGGCTCATCTCATGGACACTGGAATTATTGTACAAAATGAAAACAATCTCAGAAAAGTAATATTGAGTGAGAAAAGAGCATGACCATATTTTTTACAGCAACATTTGCTTTTAATACTGGTAGAAGTGACATTGCTGTGCCAGGAATAACAAATGGATATTAGAAGCATGTGATAAAACTGGTGCACCAAGGCATACAAAGAAATATAAAAAATATAATGACATGTAAATCTTACATCTGGGGCTCAAATTGAATATTTGCTTGCAATAAAATGGAATCAAACATAGAACCTTAATGCTGCACAGTAGCAGTGCTAGCCAATGCACCACCATATTGCCCCAAGTTGAAGAGCAATGTTTAACTGTAATTCTGGCAAAGTTTATGGAACTGAGCTGAAACATTGTTTTTTAGTACCTTTCATAATAATTTGCCATATATATTTGTTATCATCTATGTATCCCTATACATCTAGGCCTATTTACTGTATATAAAGCAGATTTTAGTAAGTGCAAATGTTTTATATGGAACCTTACATTTGGGATGATGAAACAATAATTTGTTGTTGAGAAGAAAGGACGATCATATGACAATAAATTTTCATCAGCTGATGTCTTTGACAGAGCATCTCAGTGTTCCTGTCACCCTGCTCTGCTGTAAACAAACCACTGATGAGACAATGACAATAATTACCAGAAGCCTTAACAGTACAAAAAGACTCCTTTATTTTTCAGCAAGAGCAAGCTGAATGATTGCCAAGCAGTGCACATTGTGAAAGAACATTGTAATATAAAATATCTGTTCATCAAATGAAAGGATTTCAGTGGCCCCCAAACAATTAAAATCATGATTGTTATAGAATACACTTGAAGTTTTTTATCTTACTGTTGTAAGAGAAAATACAGATAATGATGGTATTTATAAAAGATGCCATAATGTATCTATGTACATGTAAGCCCATATTTTCTAATGGAAACTTAATATCAATTTTGCATAATTAAAGCATTATGAAAGTAATGTAATTCTAAGCAACTTTTCAGTATATATCAATTGCATTTTTATTATTTTTAAGCCATTTGTAAATATGTATTGAAAGCAGCATACTTTCCTTGCTATTCTGTGAACTGCTGGTCCTGACTACAGGGCTCATATATGACATGCTAAAATGGCACAGAATTAATCTCATGTATTGACGTCATTCATTAAAGTTCCCTCCTTTCAAAGCTTAGCTGCAGTCTGTGCAGGTGCTTCCATCCTGCCTCCTTCCATGAATCACTTATAAGTGTGTATATTGATGCAGGTAAACCCTGGACCTACAGCCAAACCTTCTATCTAGAGGTCACTGCAGGGTTTCCAATGGCCTGTGAATAGCAGTTGCAACCAATTTATGTCAAAATGTGCAGCATATTTTGATGCAACCCATCCTAGCATTCACAATTATGCAGGAAATTTGCCAAAAAAAATGCATTTAGGGTAATACAAAATTGCACTTTGTACACGTCATTGGCATAAGTAAATAACCATTTACCTTTACCATGGAATTTCTTGCAATGTCTTAAATTCCTTTGTCACTACTGCAACATTGTTTTGATGGTACATGTAGTCAGAACTCTCAAGGCTGAGATTAGCAAAGGACTACTATAAAAAAAAACTTTTAATAACTATGAAATTTGCAAAATAATTTTAAAATCTTTGGTAAATAATGTAGATTGGAAAGTTGTTTAGAATTACATTTGATTTAATTATGCATATTTCATATGCGAAGATTTTAGGGATACACATATGTAAAAGCTCTACGAAAGGAAAAGGGTATAGAAGGGGCTAAGAAAATGTAGGCAAATAATTTGGAAAGGGAAAGGGTATTGTTGAGGGTTGGGAGGGATACTGGTTTGTATTTCTCATATTTAGTGAGGGGCAAAATTACTGGTTTGTATTTCTCATATTTAATGATGGGCAAAATTTTTCACCAAGATTTACAGTTGAAAAACACCCATATACTCCAATGTATTGTGTACTGAAAAGTCACTGCAACAAAAATGTCACTACAGACTGAAATGTTTTTGTCAGATTCACCATTACTACTTGTACAGAGAAGGAAGACTTGTATTAGCATAGCTGTTGAAAATGATAGAGAAAAAGGAAGAATGGGGAAACTGGAAACCTTTCCCCCATAATCTCTTTACTTTTTTCATTACCTTTCATCAGATTGTGGTTTATAACAGGTCTCTAGGCTTTTTAATAAGAAAGAGATAACATAGTGTATGATACATATACAGACACATACACACACACACACACACACACACACACAGGGCAGGGCAACATAAAAGAAAGAATGAGATGAAAATTAACTTGAGTAAAGTCTGAACTTCATATTTTTTCATAATTCACTTTTAATACCTTCAGTCAGCATGGGGCTGATGATGAGTAATTAGACCAATTTTCTGCATCTGCATAAGGAAAGATCAAGATTCCTAAACAAGAGGCCTTAAACTTTGAATATCTGCAATTAATTTGTAATTTTTTTTTTAATTCAATCGAGAACCAAGGAGAACTGTGAATGTTGTGCCAACATGCTCCAACATACAGACCCAAATGTGTGTGCATATATAAAACTAAGTATTAGGGACAGCCTGAGTTTTTTTTTTTTTTTTTTTTTAAAGGGCCATTTCTGTATTTACTGGGCCTTCTCAATATTAATAAAACCTAAACCTTAGTGATCCTATTCAGAATCTTATATAATTTGGACATTTTTATAAAACTGATAACATACTGCCACACCATTTAAATTCCCCTGTATTTAAAAACTGTGTAATAAATTCACACATACAGTATTTGTAGCTGAATGTAAAAGTAAAAAGAGGTGTTTATAATACTTAAGAAATAAAAATGTTGCATCCAATATACATTAGTTTGTGTTTTCTATTTTTTAAGAATTTTCTTTTTTGTTGCTCTTTGGTTACTAAAGCATGGGAAAGGGAGTACTTCTGATTTCCTTTTCTGCTGTTTATGTAACAAAGGTCCCTACAGGGAACCAAAACACTAAGCCATAAACCTCCATGTTTTGTATTTACTGAAGAAAGAATTGACATATGCAATACATGTGTGTGTATACATACTGTATAAATACACATACATGTATTGAACATGTCAACTTTTTTTTCGGGTAAATATATTTCTAATGGGGCTATTGGCATGAAATTTACACCAGTTGTCAGTATCAACAAATGCAAAGCACTCAACAAAATAAGTCCATGAATGAATTTATGTGTAATAAAGTAGAATGACACAGGGAATATACAGGGTTATACTTAACAAATCAAGAAAAGTAGGTGCAAAAAGGTATGGAAAGCCAAGAAACCTACTGCAATCCTGCCCCCTATCAGTGTAAATTAATATCAGATGCTTTTGTCAAATTAATGGCCTGTAAAAAGGTTTCTCATTACCAAGGTGTCACACAAGAAGTGTCTCATGATGGGTAAAAGCTAAGAGCTCTCTCAAGAGCTTTGCAACAGTATCGCTGCAAAACAGTTGTATGGCATTTATTACAGACAATTTTCTAAGATTCTGCATGTTCCAGTGAGCACAGTTGGGGCCATAATCCAGAAGTGGAAAAAACACAATTTCACCCTAAACCAGTCCAGACCAGGTTTGCCTCACAAAATTCTTATGACTCCTCTGTCAGAAATTATCAGAAGAGTTGTTCAAGAGCCAAGGATCACTTACAGAGAGCTTCGGAAAGACCTCAAATTAGCAAATACAGTTGTTTCAAAGAAAATAATAAGTAATACACTCAGCCAGCATGGTCTATTTGCATGCTCACCGTTCAAGACTCCACTGCTGAAGAAAAAATATGTTGAAGTTTGTTTAAAGTTTGCTGCACAACATTTGCACAAGCCAATGTAATTCTGGGAGAATATAGTCTGGTCAGATGAGACCAAAATGTAACTCTTTGGATGTCATTGCACACACCATATTTGGAGGAGAAATGGCATTGAACATCACCAAAAAAACCATACCAACAGTGAAGTATGGAGGTGGGAACATCACAGTGTGGGACTTCTTCAGCATATGGTACTGGCAGACTTCATATGATTGAAGGAAGAATGAATGGAGAAATGTACCGAGACATTCTTGATAAGAATCTGCTGCCATCTACCAGGATGCCGAAGATGAAACATGGGTGGACATTTCTGCAAGACAATGATCCCAAACACACAGCCAAGGAAACTCTCAATTGGTTTCAGAGGAAGAAAAGAAAGCTGCTAGTATGGCCCAGACAATCACCCGACTTGAATCTAAATGACTATATATGGAAATAACTAAAAATCAGAGTTCATAGAAGAGGACAACAGAGCCTACAAGATTTGAAGTTTGTGTGGAAGAATGTGTGGAAGAGACTATTTTCTCCATACAGGAGGGACCTTGAAACTGTCATTATCAACATATGCTTTTCTACTAAATAATTATATTTACTAATAAAAACATTTACATGTTCAATACTTATTTCCCTGCTGTATATATAAAAATATATATATTTATATTCCACCCCATAAAGAACAGTTGTAGCACAAGCATTAGTTCTCTAACAAGGTAGAGCAAAGTACTATAAACTGTATGCTACAACAGAGCTAAATATGTCTTAACTGCTATAATTTCTCCTTCCCATTGACTCCAATGTATTTTGGCAAAATTTAGCACAATATACTTGAAACCAGATGCTGTATTATAACACATACACTGTATATATTTTTTCATAGCACTACTGTATATGATCATAAGACATTCAATTAACAATGATGTTTATATTTGGATTATGAAGCCTTGCTATCTCAGCATGTAACAGTGCAATGTCCTATTTTATCCAATTAGCAAATGAATCCTGAGTCACAAGTAGGATTAGCAGATCTCAGTATTACTTAAAAATAGATTATTGCTAATCCACAAAATCAGAAATCCTACCTTATTTTTTTAATTGTTTTTAACCACATTACCTTCAGATGTCAAATTAGAGCATTATTGTACATGGGGGGTGCAGAGAACTTTTTATGGATATTTTATCTTTTAGTTCAAGTCTTTTTATTTGTGACTGTTGATACAGTTTTTAGTGTAGATTATTTCGGATTTATTCAGTATATTCCATTCTACAAAACTTTGTAGGATTACATCAAGATTTAGGGTCAGAAATACTGTGGGTTTTTTTTAACGTGTTCATTATTGACCCAATTCTTTGTGGTCATGTACTTCTTTAGTCTTATGCTATACCTGGCTGTGAATTCATTTTATTCAGTCAAGTGGCATCAAAATAATTAGAGGTATGTGGTCACACTCTAAATACCCAAACATCTACAACAGAAAGTGATATATGCGCATAGAGGTCTATTTATCACAATTCAAATTTGTGAATGTTCAAGTCTTTAGAAAATACTTACCAAACTCAAGTGTGAAATTATACATTAAAAGGCAATTCTCTTCAGGTTATGTATGCTATCAGTATTTCTTAACATTTCCATATGAACATTTGTTCACGTTTTTTATATTAGGCTGTTTCAATAAATTGGCATTCATGTTTTTTTGAGGCAATTAGTATATTCGACTATCGAATATCCCAAAATTCGATTTGAATTGAAAAAAATTTAAAATTCGAATTTCAAAGTACAGGAACTATCTCTTAAAAAAACTTTGAATTCGACACTTTGCCACCTTAAAGCTGCCGAATTGCCATTGTAGCCAATGGGGTCCTTTTAAAAAAAATAGTTTGAATTGAACAATGCATTTGAACGATTTGAACTATTTTTATTTGCTCGAAAACTGACCTTTTTGATCCAAATAGGCCCATTTTTGATCAAATATAGCCTTTAAAAAAAATTAGTAAATCTGCCCCATGGTGTCATACTGTAGGTGCCTCTGAGACTGAATAGACAGAATATTACATTATTATTCCATAACGCTATTGTGTTCCTTGGTGAAAATGATGTGGTTTAAATAGTAACAAGTAAAATTCAAAGTAAAAAGAGATGCCATATAGTGATGGGCGAATAAATTCGCGAAACGGCAGCAAAAATTCGTCAAAAAAAATTTGGCGCGAAAACGACGCGACGCGCGTCACAAACGCGACTTGTTTCGCAAATTTTTTCGCCAATTCACGAATTTCGCTGGAAATTCCCAAATTTTTTGGCGAAGCAAAACGGGGGAGATTCGCCCATCACTAATGCCATACTGTATTCACTGAGAACACCAATGCCTCTTTTATTAACTGCATCAGTAAAATAAAAGCAACCCTTATCAATCATTTTGCAGTTAGCTTAAATCAGTCGCAATCAGATATTTGATGGGTTGATTGCTTTCTGAACAAGTCCAAAATTGAAGTTGATATATTTATAGTATGTTCCTGTTATTTCACAAATTACTATTACAGTACAGTAAAGCAAAGGATATGAGGGCGTATTTGCAATTGCTAAACACAGTTGCAATCACTAAGTTTTGGTTGTAAAGAATTGGGTGCAGATATCATATTGATGTAGAGCACTGGAAATTGTGACATCCGAACACCAAACATTTTTAACCACAACTGGGTCTAATTTACTTTAAAGCATTACTCTGAAATTATAGGGGGATATACTTCATTGTAGGTAAAACATTTATGGTGACTTGCACCCTATTTATTATCTGGAATCCTGCTATTAAGAAATCTCTCAAAGAAAGTCATGCCATTTTCTAGAGCCTAACCCTATTTAGACAGACAAGTCTTATTTTATTACAATTTATTACAACAACATCCTACTGGGTTTTTTTTATGTTTACTATTTTTTAGCTGTAGCATTTGTAAATGGTACATTATCCGGAAACCCATTATCCAGGAAGCTCTGAACAATGAGTAGGCTACTGTATCTCCCATTCACTATCTTTCAATAAAATAATTCACATTTTTTAAAATTATTTTCTTTTTCTCTGTAATAATAAAATAATACCTTATCATGATAATAACTAGGATAATTGATCCTTATTAGAGGCAATACAATTGGGTTTAAATTTAATGTTTAAATCATTTTTAGTGGACAAGGTATGGAGATCAATACTACTGAAAGATCCCTTATCCAGAAAATACCAGGTCCCAGTCATTCTGGATAAGATAATACATCTCATACCTATATGTTACTGTGCTAAACTGTTTCTGCTACACTAATTATGTTTGTAAATACATTTATTCTATTCTTGAAAGGTTTAACATTTACTGTAGCTGTCATTGATAATTAATAGCATGTTACTATGCAAGCTCCTCCAGCTTCCAGAGCGCTCTCTGCTTTGAGTGCATTCAGTGACCTTGACATGAAGTAAAAGATCAATAGCCAGTTGATTAGCTGCTTATTTTCTTATAATAATAATATACTTTAAAAAAGTGTTGCAGCCATATTTAGAGGTTGAAGGTCAATGCCACCATTTACCTATGTTACTTTCTATAAACAGAACCAGCTTACCCCACTAGAATATTACTGATGCAGCCATCAATATAGATTTTTTTACAGCATCTTAGCACCACCAGTTGTTTTTTCTTAATTCAAGGTTGTCTGAGAGGAAAATTTGCCAACATTTTAATAGCAAGCCTTTCAACCTTTCCTAATGGAAATGTGGCTTGCAATGTAATTTTTTCATATATATATATATATATATATATATATTA
>CM044442.1:28657992-28686879 GCA_024363595.1 Xenopus borealis | reverse complement strand
TTTTTCAATTTAGGTGCTCTAGAGTCTTTTATGTTATTTTGGTGAAGCATAGGTATGGGACCTGTTATGCAGAATGCTGGGAACCTGTGGTTTTCTGAATAAGGGATTGTTCTGTAATTTAGATCTCATCTTTGTCTACTAAAATAATTTAAACATTAAATAAACACAATAGGATTGTTTGCTAATTAATGATTAATTATATCTTAGTTGGGATCAAGTACAAGGTGCTGTTTTATAACTCAGAAAAAGGAAAAAAATTTTACAACTTGAATGATTTGATTGAAATGGCCATCCCAAACTTTCTGGATAGCAAGTTTCCAGATAATGGATCGTAAACCTGTTTGACGACACAAGACACAAAACAGAAGCAGTAGAACAAAAAGAAATTCAAACCCTGAACATTTGGTACTAAAAAGGTACTAAAGACATTAGTTGAGCATTAACATAATGCTTACTAGCTACTTTCACCTATTCATACAGCTTTAAAATGTTTCCATTAAAGTTGATATGTTGAAATCATGTATGTGATAGAGCAATAGCTATCTACTGTGGGAGAATATTGATGCTTTTTTTCATTCCAAAATATAAAATCACTACCTTCCTAAAGAATTGAATTTTGACAGATCTGAGCCAACACATTTTAATGCAAATGTAGTAATAAAATGAAACACAGAGGTTTTGTAAACAGACAAAGGTGAGAAAATCATACTTCTGCAATATTCTACCAGTTTTACTACAGTAATTTGATGCTTTATATATAGAACCCGAGGTTTACAAAGAATGTTTAATATTCTGCATCAGACCCTGCCTCAGTGAAGCTTACAATCTCATTTCCCAATCACATGCACTAGGATGAGTTTTCTCCGTTAAGTTAAAGTTGCAGTTCCCCTTGAGAATTACCTTTTAGTATGACGTTAATGACGGAATTCTAAGATAATTTGCATTTGGTAGATGTTTTTTAAATTTTTTGAGAGTTTAATATAACCATACATTTAAACTGGAGTGGATGCCTGTTTTTTTATAAGAATTTTCTTATTTTTTTCTTATAGCTTTTTTGATGTAAATTATGTATAACCAAAAATAATGCTTTGCTGCCAGTAGTGTATTTTAAGCTGTCGACTTTTGTTGGAATCAGCCAATTAGAATAGTGGAGATCTATCAAAGATTCATAGCATAAGCATGTTAGCAGCAACAATAGAAATATTTTGGCAGATTCATTATATTTTAAGTAGAAAAACCACCAGATAATGAATGGCTCTGATTTAACACACACATTAAGAACCTATAATACCAGGTACACCTCATTTATCCATTCTGTTTTAGCCCATTTGCACCAAGTAGAACATAATACATTCATTATTTATCAAAGTCTGATTATTTCTGGTCAGACTTTTAAAGGTGAGAGGTAAGAGGTCAGAGATTTATTAAATTCCGATGGTGTTAAAAGTCCGAATTAAAAAAGTACTCCAACTCAGACCTGCCAAGTTCATGTGGCAGTCAATCACAGATGGAGTGATATCCTGATTTACACTGGATTTTGTTCAATAACCCATAGATTTTGTGGTTTGCGTCCATCCAATCCAAAAAAGTGAGAGGTTTCAAGCATCAAATCTGAAAACGTTGAAGTTTTTGGCAACATCATAAAAATTGATATGATTTGGATTTTCTCATAACCAAGTATTTCCTGCAAGAAGTTTTCGGAAAAAATGTATTGATAATATAGGGGGAAGAAGTCAGTGTGAATTTAGTTAGAATAGTTTGAGGTAATAGTGAGAACTTTTTTGATTTTGATAAATAACCTCCTTTATATCTGGGGGATCGGAACCATTTGGGAAGAGCCTGGGTATATATATATATTTTATATTATAAAAATGCATATTTTGTAATAAAATACACATTTTATTTACTGCCAAGATGACATATGAAAATTACAAAAGTAACAAGTTATTTCAAATGTCTTGTGTTTATATCTATAAAGAGAGATAAAACCGTTGCCATGATTCTTTACTTGATTGATATTTACTTTAATTAAAATCTGTTATTCTTTTGTTTTAAGTACTTCATATATGGCATATATTGTTGCATTAAAACCGATAGCAAAATATATTAACAGAGTAACATTTCACATTGGCATGATAAAATCTTTAGCATTACCATACTTGGAGGCCATTTTGTACACGTCGCGTCATTTTCGGCGCGCGACGCCCTTTTTTTTTTTATGCCAGCTAATTTTGCCAGGTGAATTTTCGCAGCGGGCGAATTGTGGGAATTTGCCGCGAATTTGCGCCTGGCTAATACATTCGCCCATCACTAGCCACACATTCTTCATGTAACCATTTTAATTAAATGTTCAAACAATCAATGGAACACAGTTAGGCTAAGTATTAGGGGCTGCACGCTGTTAGTAAAGTTTATTAAATTGCTAAAATGGCTTGGACTGATCTATAAATTTAGCTCCACAATTCCTAGTACCAGAACTACAGCATTGAGACAGGATGCTTGAAGAGTAAGAGATGACAAGGGGCTGTGACTATAAAAATGTCATAGGTGAAGCAGGCTAGTCATGTGCAAGAGAAGAATAAATTAGCATACGACAACATGCAAAACCTTAACACGCACCCAATGTTGCCATTGTAGGACCCGCACCCAGCCTGTACCCATATATTCTTGCTCTGTATGCTACTTCTGTGTGCGCCTCTGATTAAAAGACAGGAATTTTCAGGAGAAGACTGACCCACATCCAATTCTAACCTGCAATGGTTAGCCAAATGTCAACCTGAACCTGCACAGCCAGTGGTAACCTGCGGGGTAACCTGTGGGTTTTGGCTAAACCTGCACATTACTAAAGCAGCTGCTTGCAGGACTATATAAGATCATTATTGTTGTTTTAGAGAGTATTAATTCCAATTACCCATTTCTGTATTGAGGGCACATGTATATCAGCAAGTGCAGTTGTGGTCCCTCCACTTTCCTCACAGTCAGTTGCAAGTGACACCACTTTCATTAAAGCTACTTGCATCAAAATGCACTACCTGAACTCCCATATAATTGCACTCAGCACCCTGCAGTCCTTCCTGCCTCCTGTTGAGAGCTTCTGTGATTATTGACATAGGGTGACTCTGGAGCTATCACCATCTCTGGACCAGGTAGTAGCTCTAGGGTTTCCTTAGGCCCTGCTGTAATTTCCACAGTACAATTGTGCTGAAAGAATGGGATGCACATGTCATTCACACACTAAGCAACAGAAATGATGCCAGGCAGACTTTGAAAACACTTGGCTGTTTATAAAATAGTTGCAAACAATGTGGGACAGAGAGCATGTGCTGTTGCATTAATTTTAGTCAATTGTAGCACAATTGCATCAAGAGCATTGCCCCTTTGTGTATGCAATGAGGCTGCAATCCTGGGAAAAACTATGCAGTGTGGAAAAGAAATATGCCGATTATGTTTGAAATTTCACTTTGATCACTGCACTTGTGAATGTACATGTGCCCTGATTTCATTTTCTGCTGTTTAAATGACTGCTTTCCAAATATACAAAAAAAATAAAAATTTTAAATGAGTGCAGTAACCTATAGCAACCAATCAACAGGTAGCATACATCTTATTGGTTGCTATTGGTAACTGCTCCTGGTCAAACTTTGTGGGTAAATTATCTATATGGGGTATGACTTTGTTATTTATTTTAGTATGGCCCATTTTCATGGACAAGATATTAACAGCAAATTAAACTGTTTGTATTAATTGCTAAGGAACATTTTGAATTGAAGGAAAACTTTCAATGGTGATACACTAAGGGGGTTATTTACTAAACTCTGAATGCAAAAATCACAAAAACTTCTTGATTTTTTTTATGAAAGCAGACTTTTACAAAAAAAATCCTAATTTTTTTGGAAAGTATTAAACGCGGAGGATGGAAAAGTCAGAATCTGAAAATCCAGCATCTCAGACCTGGTTAGGTTGCATATAAGTCAATGGGAGAAGTCCCAATGATTTTTTTATGTGCACGTGCAATATCCTGAAATTTCCTGAAATTTAGGAAAAAATTGTGAAAATCAGCAGGAAAAAATTGTGAAAATCAGCAGGAAAAAATTGTGAAATTCAGATTTTTTTCCTGCATACCAACTTTATAGGAAAATGTAATAATAAATAAGCATAAAAAGCCAGAGCGGATTTGATCCGAGTTTGTAGCTGAAAATATTGAGGTAAATTAGGACTTTGATAAATAACCCTCCAAGAAGTGTAATGCTCATTTTCATTACTCATTGTGTTTATTAAAACATCAGTCTAGATAAAACTAATAAAAGTCTGATCAGTTCATCCCTTTGGCTTTATAAATGATATAGTGTCAGTGTATTGCTATGATAAATGGTTACATGAAATGTCATTAAATTTTAACTCAAATATGTTTTCTGATTGATACAATCCATTTAAATGTTAGCAGGAGAACTGAACCATGTAATATATGTATTATGATTCTTCTTGGATTAAAGGTAAGCCCCAAGACTTGTAGTAAGGCTGAGAAAATCCATACCAACTGGCTAAATAATAGCCAGAAGACTACTGGAGATATTGATTAGCTTTCCAGTGCATTTAGGCCTTAATGGCGGAGAAAGGCTCAAGTACAGTTTTAGTGCTGTATTGCCAGAGTCAAGCAAAGAAGCGGCCAAATTTAACAGACCCATGATTGATTTCACTCAGAAGAATTATAGGTGATTTGCTTTTTAAAGCTGTAAGCAGCATTAAGTATCACTAGATGTACACTTATTTAGAATAATTGACATGATAAATCATGCAAAGCAACATCATATTGGTTTGCAGAAAAATACTAAGAAAGTGTCCATGATATCATTATCTCGAACTATAGTATACAGTGTGCTATAGGGTATTTATAGGGTATTTTGTTTAATGTGTGATGTCTGGGTATGGTTCATGGACAAGAACTGGTTGCTTTTTTCCCTTACTGCATATTACAGGTCCTTCAATGTCAGTATGAAAGAGTCATCAGTCATCTTTGCTTGATAGATCATGTTATGAATTATTTATCCATAATTACAAAAAATTTACATAATTACAAACTTAGTATTTTTTGGAATACTTATATATAACTACAGCTTTTTACCATGCCACCACTATGTTTTCCCTAGCATGTGTTGGGCTGCTAAACTACTAAAATAATTTTGAGCTGATATTCTGCTCTCCTCTAATGGCTAAATAATGGTGGTCAAGAGCAGATGTAACCATAAACAACCATACTGGCAATATTATAGCTAACTGTGCCTTTAAACTTACTGATGATAGCTGATGAGGCTTAAGAAATCTAGAAGCTACTATGTTTATACTAAAGGCTACTATGACATGGATGGCACACATCCTCTCCATATGAAGTTTTCAGCTGTTTTTGCACTTTGCATCATAGGACACCTGATAAATAAGTCCCATATGTTAT
The DNA here is from genome assembly GCA_024363595.1 of Xenopus borealis. Taxonomy (NCBI): domain Eukaryota; kingdom Metazoa; phylum Chordata; class Amphibia; order Anura; family Pipidae; genus Xenopus; species Xenopus borealis. The sequence continues at coordinate 28,681,430 of CM044442.1, read as the reverse complement.
AAAATCAATAAAGTTATCCAATCAACTTTTTTTCTAATACAAAGGAAGGCTCTAGATATCCCTATTTGCAGCTCATTAATATCCATGTGGCTATCTACTGCTTAGACTTTTCCATTTCTTCTGTGAGATCCAGTGCGGAGTCTGGTTCTTGAAAATATTTAGCATTTTGAATTGTGTTTGGGTGCACATTCGCATAAGAACCTTTATTTAGCATTCACATATTTATTCATTATACTGTATATTGTATATTACTGTTGTATAAGTACAAATCAAGCTTGTAACATTTTGTTCAAGCACTTCAATTAGAACTCAGTTAGTAACCACGGTGAGCTTGTTTGGCACAGTGTTCTAATGGTGCTTAAGCTGGACTCTTCAATTATCAAACCGAATGCTTGCCAAAAACCACAAGACCAATTTAAAAGTAGAATTTGTAGAGAATCTCAGCCTTCTCTGGTACACATAAATAGACAATTACTTTAAACATGCATGCCACTCAGTAAAAAGCTTTTCAAACATTCTATGTTTTGTATAAAAAAGTTGTTTTCTTTAATCCCAGAATTCTGTGATCCTCCTCAGTATTCAACCTCTCAGTAGGTCTAATGTTACAGCCTACAGTATCAGTAATTCTACCAATACACATGAATGAAATATATCTTAATTTTTTCAATGCAAGTGCAGTGGGCACAGTATAATTCCATATGAAATTCACCACGTTTGGGCTGCAATTATGCCATGAGTGGGGGGTTCCCCTAGTGTGCTAAGTGCCATTGAATTGTGATGTGAAGTTGGCTCAAATATGCTTTTTTGGGATGAAAATGGCATCTGGGAACTTCGTAATTACTGCCAGCTTGAAGGTTCCAGGTCAATATGCACACTTACTAGCACTAAAGTTACGGGACCTGTTGTCCAGAATGCTCGGGACCTTGGGCCTTCCAGATAATGGATCTGTAATTTTTCTATCTTTTTTTTGTTTTTTTGTCTACTAGAAAATCATGTAAAAATTGAATAAACCAAATGGGCTGGTTTTTCTTCCAATAAGGATAAATTATCTTAGTTTGCATAAATAAATATCCTTATCCAATAAGGATAAATTATATCTTAGTTTGTTTCTCCCAAGATGGTGGCTCCCTCGAGTTCTCTCCTGAGCACAGCACGATGACGTCAGTGCCAGCTAATACCTCAGCGCAAATGCGCCTGCGCAAGAATGCCAGCATCACAAATGCACCAGTGCTGGATTGGACACTGGCACGGAAACACTGGCACTGAAATGCCTACGTGAGGACGTCACCTTTTTGCACCAAACTGAGGGCTATTTAAGGCACCAGAATGCTCCACATTTTGCCCAATTATAGGTCTTACTTTGTGAGTTCCTGGGTGTGACTTTATTGCCTTGTCATTCTGGTTTTTGCCTTCCGTGGCTTGGCAGCCCGTATCGATTCTTATGAGGCCCGACAGTCCCACTTCGGACAAGCATTAGAGGCTATTCTAGACAAATTATCTTCGCTCTCACCAGTGACTTCTGCTCCGGCTGCAGTTCCTGCACCCATGGTTCCTGCCCAAAACTTTGGAACCTTGCATTCCAGCACCTCCCCTCTATGGTGGTGATCCCCAAGCATGTAGAGGTTTCATCAATCAATGCCAGATCCAATTTCCTGGTCAATTTGTTTCTGAGCATGCCAAGGTGGGGTATATCATTACTTGACTGACTGGGAAGATACTAGAATGGGCATCTCCCCTATGGGAAAAGGAATCTGTGACTATGCAACGGCCTTCATCCAGGAGTTCAAGACCATCTTTGACGCACCTGGTCGAGTGGCTTCAGACTCTTCTCGGTTGCTGCAGATATGCAAAGGGAGCCGCAGCGCTTCCGAATATGCAATAGAATTCCGCACACTTGTCTCAGAAACCGGCTGGAACAATGAGGCTTATCATGCCACCGTAAAGATGACCTGGTCTCCCGTGATCTGCCTCCACGACTGGAAGACCTCATTGCATTGGCCATCAAGGTGGATACTCTCTTGAGAGAGCACCAGGTTGATAAGGAGAGGAGTAAAAGATTTCAACCATTGCTGGCTCCTCGGTTCGAGATACCAATACTTCCCACTCCATTAACCTCTTCGTCCACGGTTTCTTCTCCAACTCCTGAGGAACCCATGCAAGTAGGACATGCTCAGCTCTCTGAACATGAAAAACTATGGAGATGGGCAAAAAGACTGTCTGTACTGTGGGGGCAAATCCCATTTCGCCCATGAATGTCCAGTGAAGTTGGGAAACTCCAATGCGTAGGTAAGTTTGGGGGGACTTACCTGATTCTTTTCCCCGTTCCTCGTCTCATCGATTTCTTCTCCCTGTCCAGATTCAACTCCCTTCCAAGAACATTCAAACCCAAGCTTTTCTTGACTCCGGTGCTGCTGGGAATTTTTTGGACCAAACTTTTGCTGATCATTCCATTCCACTCTCTGTTCCTCTCCGAGTTGTTGCAATCGATGATCAACCTCTTTCTTCTACAACTATTTCCAAGTCCTCCCAAGAGTTACCTTCAAGATGCATACTTATAAACTGTCCAACTCCTGTGGTGCCTGGATTGCCTTGGCTGCACCTTCATAATCTTCTCATTGATTGGTCTGCAGCTCAAATTTCACGATGGAGTCCCTACTGTCATCAGAACGGTCTTCCTACAGAATCTCTTAAGATCTCTATTAAGTTGTCTTCTGTTGCCACTGACCTCCCCTCTCTTCCTTCTGCCTACCAGGACTTCTCAGATGTTTTCAGTAAGAAGTCTGCTGAGACTCTTCCACCTCACCGGTCGTACGACTGCCCAGTTGAACTTTTTCCTGGAACTCTATCTCCTTGCATCTATCTGCTCTCCCCTTCTGAGACAAAAGCAATGAAAGAGTACATCCAGAAAAATCTTGAAAGTGGATTAATTCGCCCCTCCTCCTCTCCTGCGGGAGCAGGGTTCTTCTTTGTAGAGAAAAAAGATGGTGGTCTATGTCCTTGCATCGACTACCGGGGCCTAAACTAGATTACCGTGAAAAATGAGCTCAAGGGTTCCTGTCTCTTCACTAAAATGGATTTTCGAGGAGTTTATAATCTCAAAAACGCTTTCACCACTCGAGATGGGCACTAATAATATTTCATAATTTGTACTTTGTAATATGCCAGTGGTTTTCCAAGAACTGGTTAATGACATCTTCCGGGACGTGTTAGGACAATGTGTCATCATCTACTTGGACGATATTCTAATTTTCTCTAAGAACTTAAAAGAACATCAATAGTGATGGGCGAATTAGCAGCGAATTACCGCGATTCACAGCTGGTGAAACTCCAGCAAAAATTCACCTGCCAAAAATTTGCTCATTTAAAAAAAAAAAAATGACGTGACGCACATCAAAAACATGTCGCGACTCATTCCGTAAATTTTTTTCCAATTCGCGAAATTCGCTGGAAATTTGCGAAATTCGGTGGAAATTTGCGAAATTCGCTGGAAATTTGCAAAATTCGCTGGAAATTTGAGAAATTCGCTGGAAATTTGCATTTTTTTCGGCGAAGCGAACGAGATATATTCGCCCATCACTAAATATCAATTTCAAGTTCGTGAAGTTCTCTCTCAATTGAGGAAAAATTCTCTTACGCTAAGTTGGAGAAATGCATCTTTGAAACCCCTTCTATCCCCTTCCTGGGGTATTTTATTTCCCAGAAAGGCTTTGAGATGAATCCTGTGAAAGTCTCTGCAATCCTTGACTGGCCTCTTCCCACAAGCACCAGGGCAATTCAGAGATTTAGTGGGTTTGCCAATTATTATAGACAATTTATAAAGAGCTTCTCGTCTAAAATTGCTCCGATCTTGTTGCTCATTCAAAAAGGGGGTAAACCTCAACACAAGCTTTGAAAGCTTTTAAGACACTTAAAGAATCCTTCTCTTCTGCCCCTATCCTCAGACACTCCAATCCTCTTCTACCATTTTTTATTGACGTCGGTGATTCTGATGTTGGAGCTGGAGCTGTGTTATCTCAACGCTTCTCCAGAACTAAATTATGATGTAGGAAATCGTGAGCTACTAGCAGTCAAGCTGGCCTTGGAAGAGAGAAGATATCTGCTAGAAGGTTCCTCTATGCATGTAACTATCTTGATAGACCACAAAAACCTGGTACATCCAAACACACAAACGTCTTAATCCCAGACAGGCTCGATGGGCACTCTTCTTCTCTCGATTCAACTTTATCATTACTTTCCGCCCTGGTTCCAAAAATAAGAAAGCGGATGCACTTTCCAGAAGCTTCATGGGACTAGAAAGACAACTGGACTTTTATCTCGCCTTGTTTGGTGCGAAAATACATTAAAGACTTTGTTTCTTCTTGTGCCACCTGTGCTACATCCAAATACGGACATTTTTCTCCCAAAGGATTTTTGCAGCCTTTGCCCATACCTTCTCACCCATGGACTCATTTGGCAATGGACTTCGTTGTGGATCTTCCTGTTTCCCTGGGGTACACTGTTATTTGGGTTGTGGTATACAGAGTTTGCCCATCTTATACCCTTACGCAAGTTGCCATCGGCTGTGGAATTCTCAAGACTCTTTATTCAACATATTTTTCGTCTTCATGGATTCCCGCTTGAAATTGTGTACAACAGAGGCTCCCAATTTGTTTCGCAGTTTTGGAGATCCCTATGCAAGGCACTCAACATTTATCTTTAGTTTTCTTCTGCTTACCGCCCACAATCTAACGGTGCTTCTGAAAGAGTAAATCAAGCCTTGGAACAGTTTTTGCGTCTTTGTCTCAAGATGATTGGGCAGATCTGCTTCCTTGGGCTGCGCTCGCTCGCAATAATGCCTTGCATGCCTCTTCAGAGAGATCACCTTTCTTTTGTGTCTATGGACAACATCCTCTGGCCTTCCCTCAAGATCTGCTTCTCACTAATGTTCCTGCAGCCAACAACCAAGCTGCTCACATGTTGGCCTTTTGGCATGCTACTGAAGCCAATCTAGTGAAAAGTTACCTTTCTCAGAAGACGTTTGCTGATAAGAACAGGGTTCCTACTCCTTTGTATTCTCCTGGAGATAAAGTTTGGCTTTCTACCAGGCATATTCGTCTCTACACCCTACACCCAAACTTGGTCCTAAATTTATTGGACGTTTTCTGTGATTGAAGTCATCAATCCTGTGGTGGTCCACCTTCAGCTACACCTCCTGAGATGAGGATTCCCAATATCTTCCACTTCTCTCTTCTCAAACCTGCAGCTGATGATTCTTCTCTTCCTGTTCCTATCCTGGTCGACGGTCATCAGGAATTCGAAGTGAGCAGAATTTTGAATTCTCATTTTTCCAGGGGGTCGAATGGAAAGGATTCAGTACTGAGGAGTGCTCTTGGGTGAAGGAATCTGATGTCCATGCTCCACTTCTAATCCAGAAGTTCCACAAACAGTTCCCTTCAAGTCCTTGTCATGGTGCCCCCCATAAAGAGGGGGGTACTGTAAGGAAGATGATGGCGACTCCCTCAAGTTCTCACCTGGTTACAGCACAATGACATCAGTGCCAGCGTCACATAGAGGCACCAGCACTGGAAAATTCTGGCATGGAAATGCCTACATGATGATGTCACCTTTTGGCGCCAAACTGAGGGCTATTTAAGGGGCTCAATTATAGGTCTTATTTTGTGAGTTCCTGGGTGTGACTTTATTTTCTTGTCATTCTGGTTTTGGACTTTTTGTCTGCCTTACGGACTTGTGAACCTATTCTGCCTGGATTGACTCTTTTACCTGGACTTTGACCACTCTCTTGTTTAACCCTTTGGATACCTTGAACTGTTTTGGACTTTGCTTCCTCCTTGGTCCGCAAATTCTTTTCTGAGCCTTCGGGCCCTGACAAGTACAAGCTACTGTTTTATTATCACAGCGAAAAAGGAAATATTTTTTTTAAAAATTAGATTATATGATTATAATTGAGTCTATGGAAGATGGCCTTTTCATAATTAAGACCTTTCTTGACAATGGGTCCCATACCTTTACTACTATATCCACATCATTATGCACCCTTACATATGATTTTAAGCTGAGTTGAATGAACACATTGAACAATGCCATTTATTTGCGTTCTGGACATGAACTCCAGAAATAGAGTAAGAGAAAGGGATGCCTACAGGATTGAACATATCTTCAGTACTAACCCCAGGATTTCATTTCCATGAAATCCCTTTATATTATATATATTCTGGGAATACACCTTGCAAAAATACCAGTTATTTTGAGCTGTGCTTTATGGAGTCTGAGTTGCCACAAAGATGAAGCCATTTCACTGCAGACCAGCCAAGACTATTAACTCATAAAGATGACAGTGCAGAAAAAGAAATCACTCTCCTTCTTTGGGTAAAAGGACACAATAGGTTTGAAAGCCTATCAACAAAAGATATGTTTAAATATTGTATGTGTTGGAGGGGGGTGATGAGGTAACCTCAAACTAAAATGATGCCATATATTATTTGATTTAAATGATGGTTTAACATGCATATTAAAAGTGAAAATTACTTATTTTTGGAATGCACTCTATAGGCAGGACATAATACTTATGTATATCTCCAGCTATAATGTTGGCTTTTGGAAGTGTTGTCCCATAAATTACATCAATAAAGCATTCAGTTTTATTCTGAAAATAATTTTTTTAAATGTAAACAAATATAAGTTGTCATGATGTTAGCCCCATGAAAGCAATGTTTCCATATGTATAAGCCTTTTACTGGTTTTAGCTATAAAAAAACACTACTGCTGTTTAATAATATCTCCGTTCTGCAGAATCTAGAAGGGAACTTTGTTATTTCACAGCCTCACTCATCCAGTGAACCTTAACTATGTTTACTTTTTCATGCTTTAACAAACTCATAGTAAGCAAATAACATAAAGAGTCAATTCATGGCTTTATATGAGCGGTGTCTAATGATCCACACACACCAGACCTCTATTCACAAGTTGCTTTCAACTACAATTTACTACAGAGGTGCAATTTGTGTGTGGCTCGAGTACTTCAATGCATCAATGGCGTGTAAACGAAGCAGGCAAGGAAACATCACGCAGTAGGCATTTCATAGAATCAACAATTCAGTAACAAATCATTTAATGATGACATAGTAATGTGACGTGTGTAAGGCTCAACTTATGTCTTCAATATTTAAAATAACAATGAAAACATATACCTTGAATGCTAAAAATCGAATTCAAAAGTTTCACTTATTTGTAGGGACCTCTATTATAAAAAAAACTAAATGTCCAAATTATTTGAAAGGATCTATATGGGACTGGAAGTTTCAAATATAAACTTCAGTATATGTTACTGAGGTGTACATGGAATATCTTAGAAGGGTAACATGCTGAATGTCACTCAACAAATAAGCATATTTGTAGATTCTAGTTCTTCATGGATTTGTCTATGTACATTAAATCTTTACATCATGGTTGACATTCTTTTTTGCTCCAATATAACATTATGTTACAAAAAATCTATCTTTACATTATTATAATATTGTCAATTACTATAATTATCAAATTACTATTTACATATTTTATTTAAGGAAGCAGTTTTTTCCCTATAGCTTTCTGTTTCTTCTGCTGGTAATTTCTTTGTTAATGATTTGAGTTATTTTCATTATTAGATGTACTTTTCAACTTTGAAACCAATATCACATTACTAGGATTAGTGACTGTAGCATTTGCTATAAATAATTCTATTGACTTAGACAATTAGAAAAATCATAAATAAATCAACTCTGGTCTCTCTCTCCAGGCAAGTAAGTAAACAACTTTAATATAGATACAGGGACCTGTTCCCCAGAAAGTTCTGTACTTAGGGTTTTCTAGAAAAGGTATTTTTCCATAATTTAGATCTCCATAGCCTGTCTAATAAATAAAATGAACACAGTAACTAAATCCAATGGGATTGTATTGCCTCCAATAAGGATTACTTATATCTTAGTTGGGATCAAGTACAAGGTACTGTATTATTATTATTATTATTATTATTATTATTACAGAGGAAATTAATTTCTGTAATGAATATCTGTATATCTATCTATCTATCTATCTATATAGATAAATGAACCATTTGGGCACCAGCACTCACGTCTAGTGATGGGCGAATTTACTCGCCAGGGGCGAATTCGCGGCGAATTCCCGCGATTCGCCGCTGGCGAATAAATTCGCGAATCACCAGAGAAATTTCACTTTGAAAAATTCCCCGAAAAAACGAGTCGCGCGTCGTTTTTGACGCGACACGCAATGAAAACGACGCGACGCGCGCCGAAAACGACGCGACGCGCCAAAGTTGACGCGACGCGCGTCAAAAGCGTCCTGCGACTCGTTTCGTGAATTTTTCACCGATTCGCGAATTTCTCTGGAAATTCACGAATTTTTCGGCGAAGCGAATCTCGGGAGATTCGCCCATCACTACTCACGTCCCGATGGTGCAAAAAATCGCCTGGGTGCAAAAACAAACAAAACTAAATGTAAGCTGGAATAGAGTCTTGCACTCACAGGACTTAAAAAATGAAAAAACACTTTATTGTGTCACAAACAACACTGACGTTTCGGTCAGCAATCTGACCTTTCTCAAAGTGAACACTCTGTGCAAAGCGTGACCCTTATGAACCCTAGTGATGGAAGCAACAGGAAGTGAAGTCATATGTCATAGGTCATTGCCTTTAACCCTCAAAACACCCCAATAGTGTGTATATCATTGCATAAAGTTTATAAACCTTAATCGATCATCTTATCAGACATCAAATGATATCCCCAAGTGCATAAAAAACATATAAAAACACATATAAGTGATCAGCGATAGAAAACGTGCAAGGTGCGTGTCAAACAGATACATTAATAACATATAAGACGCTTATTGTCTATGTACAGCCAAAATTTCAATAGACCAAAACAAGAACGCTCTGATTAAGTGAACTAGCGATGTGACATAAAATACATAGTATCAAGAACGCAAACAAAGTATCAACACACGTATGTGTGCATCAAACAGAGAATCTAAAGCAAGAAATGTCAATTGTATCAGTACAGGCTCGCAGTGTAGCGATGTTTTCAAGATTGCAATATTTTTTATGCACTTGGGGATATCATTTGATGTCTGATAAGATGATCGATTAAGATTTATAAACTTTATGCAATGATACAGTATACACACTATTGGGGTGTTTTGAGGGGTAAAGGCAATGACCTATGACATATGACTTCACTTCCTGTTGCTTCCATCACTAGGGTTCATAAGGGTCACGCTTTGCACAGAGTGTTCACTTTGAGAAAGGTCAGATTGCTGACCAAAACCTCAGTGTTGTTTGTGACACAATAAAGTGTTTTTTCATTTTTTAAGTCCTGTGAGTGCGAGACTCTATTCCAGCTTATATCTATATATATATATATATATAAATATAAATATATATATATATATATATATATGGTTTCCCTTTCCAGACTAATGCTTGTTCTGGAAGATCTTCATTAGCAAGGGTAGTCATGAGTTCCTAGTCTTTAAAAGGAGAAGTATAAATTGAGTCCTGACACTATGGGGCCCTCTTGCTGCCATGTGGAGGTGCTAATGAGTCATTCAAAGATTTACCAATTGCAGTAAACCTACTATAACCTGATTTGATCCTAATAAATAGTAATATTTACAAGTTTTCATTGCAATTCCTGGTAAGCATGTTGGTACATCCTGTATTCCTTTAACATTTAGCAAACCAGAAATATTTGGTGAAGATTAGTATGCATAAATTCACTGTGTTACCCTGGGAGTGACAAGGGGTAGCTAGTGTAGTGTTTCGTAACAGTCCTTTTAAGGATCTGTTTGTAATGCCTTGTTTGTGTTTATTGCTATGCCACACTGCTGATGTTAGAGGGCACCCTCTATAGTAGTCCAGAGAGTATTATAGAGTATCCTAGGATTCTGTGGTCAGGACACTTTCCAAGTGGAGCCAGCTAGGCAGTTCTACAATCTGTTGAAATAAAGCATTCAGCCAAAACCATCTGTGTGTCTGTGGGTCAAGATTCTACAGCTAGGCATGTGAGAGGAATAGAAAAGCAGTAGACCTAATTTATAATGGCAGCTGCATTGATTGGGTTTATATTTATTTATTGCCCACCACCTTTTTTAACACATATTGTAATGCCCATTAGGGCTCATACACCACAGCAAGAAATGTTATGGATACTCCAAATGGACACATGCACTGTGCATATTGGTGCCATTTAAGGTACTTGCCACCAAAGGTGCTCCTTGCATTTCTCTTTTGTTGAATTTAAAGTCTCTTTCTTTCTCTCTCTCTCTCTCTCTCTCTCTCTCTCTCTCTCTCTCTCTCTCTCTCTATATATATATATATATATATATATGTACCAAAACAGGGGGGTGTGGGAGCACTCTAAAGGCTTTAAAGTATATATAAGTATTATAAATGCTGATGCATATACACCCAAAACAGGGGTTATTTTGTTACAAAGTTATGATCATAAAATTGATAAGCCACCATACCACGTTAAGGTAAACCCCGAATGGCGGTCCCTAACTTGTTTTATTTATTACGTGCATTCTAGCATTACCTGTGTTCAGTGTCCATTGAACGCTGTTTATTCACTGAAGGCTTTTACCTTGACGTGGTATGGTGGCTTATCAATTTTATGATCATAACTTTGTAACAAAATAACCCCTGGTTTGGGTGTATATGCATTAGCATTTATAATACTTATATATACTTTAAAGCCTTTAGAGTGCTCCCACAACCCCCCTGTTTTGGTATCATATATATATGTAGATATAAGATATTAAAACAAGACAGAGTGCCAACAATATAATTTCAGAAATATGGGATATTTCCTGTCTGTACTACTTCTGTACAACAGATCAGCCATTAGAAATCTGCTGAGTGGTTATTATGATACAATTATGATACAATGATATATTGTGATATGGCTCACAATGACTTGGCAGCTGTGGCTTCCTATATGAAGGGTGTTGTGAGAGGAGACATTAAATAGAAAAAAGGGTATTCTACTAAAATAATGGAAATTGAGTTTTGAGATTGGATTGTTACATTATAATTCACATGAAAAACCTCATGTTGTAAGGTGCAGTGTTGGACTGTGGATCCAGGGCCCACTGGATGGCTGTGTCAGGGGCCCCACACCTCTTCTGGCCCCCCATCCAAGCCACAACCCCCCTCCAACTGTCCCCAAACCTGCATATAACTTTTTTCCTGCAATATACAAGGTGGTATTGGTCAGGAAAGGAGGTCAGGAGAGGCACTGGGAGTGGGTTTGGGTTGGTGGGGCCCACAAGGGCCAGGGTCGACCAGATTTTTTCCTGGTGTCCAGTCCAACTCTGGTAAGGTGAGACTTTTTTTTATTGAGTTTTTTTTCCAAGCAAGACATTTTTGGAAAATGTATTCATAAACAGGTAGTTTTCAGAACATTTTGGATTTTGATAAATACAGTAAGGGGGTTACTGTATTTATCAAAATCCAAAATGTTCTGAAAACTACCTGTTTATGAATACATTTTCCAAAAATGTCTTGCTTGGAAAAAAAACTCAATAAAAAAAGTCTCACCTTACCAGAGTTGGACTGGACACCAGTAAAAAATCTGGTCGAGTTGAGCCAGTGACAAAGTAATAAAGAAAAAAAAATATATATATATATAAGGCAAATGCATTGAGAAAATAAAAGCATAAAAATATGGGTACAATGTTACAGTATTCAGGAACGCAAACTAAATTTGGCTGACGTGTGTTTTGCCTTCAATGACTATGTTACTATGTTGTTGTGTTTGTCAAGCACTATTTTCAGGTTTCTGTAACTGTCACACAGAACAGTACATAGTGAAAGGTTAACTAAAGTCAATGATGCAATGTGGTAAAGAATCTGCAACATCTAGAACTGTACTTATTTGTGTATTTTAACTGACCCTGACTCATGTGAACATATAGCACTGTGAAATAGGTCTCTGAAAGTTACACATATACAGTATATACATTTTTTTCTTTCTTTGCTTCAGTAAAGCATGGTTTTCCCTTATTCATCAGTGCTGGGGGCATGCTTCACCAAAAGGAATTCTAAGGAATGTAGCATGTCCTGAATTAATGACAGTTTGGCAAAGTAATTTAGTTGGTGAAATAAATTGTTTTGTTTTTTTGAAGACTCCTTTAAGATGAATATACATTTATTAAAATCATTTTCTCTCTTCTTCTCCAACAGCTCTAACATGTGGGTCAGTCTAAACAATTTGTACTGTTATCACTAGTTATATCAGGCAAATTAAAGAGGAATATGTAAGATATTGGCTTATGTAGGCAATGTGTATTTAAATTTGCCCCTTTACAATGTATTGTTTTATTAAGGGGAACATTTGTCTGTACAGGAATCTGTTCAAGGGTAAGGGTGTCCATTTTATCCTTTAATTAGCCACACAGAAAGAGTTTGTTGAGTTGTATGCAAACCTTTGCAGCCCTGTATTGGGTATGTTCCATTATTGTGCATAATAAATTAATAATTTAGCAACACTGTAAGAGATGTATAATGCATGAGTGATTAGCCCTGCTAATCTGATGGCAGTTCTTAATTGGCATGTCATAAAGCTTTGCCTAATGGAATACATTCTAATTCTGAACAACTTTCATTATGTATACATTCATTACAAATGTTCAATTTCCTAATAAATTGAAGCAATTGAAAATGTTTAAGGAATGTATATTGGAAAGTTGCTTAGAGCAACCAGCCAAAGTCATGGGTGAAAGTGTCAATACTTAATTCAAAAGTTTATTTTCATATTTAAAAAACTTTTTTTATTTTTAGAATGAAGAATAAATTTTGGTATTTCGAATTTGGAACCTCTGAAACATTCTCAGCAACATGCAAAAAATTACATGAAGCAATTGAGATTGAAGTGAGTACATGAATAATGCTATTCATGAATGCTAAAATGTTGTTTTCAACTTTATCATTAGACAGGTCACGCTAATCAGTTTAGCAAATTTAAATAACCACTGTCTGTCTGTCTGTCTATCTATCATATATTATCTATCTTCATATTATCTATCAATTGGTGAATACCTGCTATAGCAATAAATCAAAGCATGTCCAATTCTACTTTTTTTATAACTACAAAGTATCACAGCATCACAGACATACAGTATGCCCCCACAGTTATTTATTTTATGTTTGCTGCATTCGTTATGTATAATAAAACACATATGGACCATATGATTACTTAAACAAATTAGATTTGAAGGTACATTTAAAAGCACAGTGCCACGGTGCTACTTAAGTGTATTATTAATGGCCTCTATCCTGAGTTTTGTAATACTTGGGGGAAGATTTATCAAAGGTGGAAACATATCCCTTACCTAGATCATGACCAAAATAAGACTTTTGTCCACACAGAGTGACATTTATCTGTGAGCTATCAATGTTCTCAAGTTTTGCACTGGTGTTTTGACAAGGCCATCCTAATCAGTGGGTGCACCGGCTATTTATAATATGAAATAATTCTTGAGTTCCATTTGCAAATCCATTAAGCAGAGGACTATGGGAACCTAGTACAATGCAATAACAATTTTCTTGCATATTTTTGTGAGTAAATTGACATGAGACATAAATGCTTGTGTGTGGATAAACATACATCATGCTAAAAGTTAATATAAAGTTGATAAACCCCTTTCCCAAAAATCCAATAGTTTCAGATTTGACTTTAGCTTTAATAGTGGACCTGAGATTGTTTGTTTTATTTTGTGTTCATTGTCAATTGAATTTGATTTAAATGTGCTTTTTATAACTTTCATATAGGTAACATTTTCTTTGCACATGTACAGCTTTTTAGCATTGGACATCTACAGCACTAGTTAGACAGCCTAATTTGCAACTCTCTGAATGGTCTTTATGTAGTTAACAAGATAACAGAGTTGCTTGCAGCTGTTGAACTGTTTTGTTCACTCATCCCCTCGACATCTTCAATTGTAAAATCTATTGAATATTTACAATAGGAACTGATTTGACTGAATCCAATTTTCACTTCTCCAAGAGTCACTGTTTAAGCACCACTTCTCAATTGCACAATATTTAAAGGCACGACAGCAAATACGTCTTTATTAAGTTACCATGGTTTGCAGAATGCACTTTACGGTCTATTTAACTTATTAGAGGGTAATAAAATTACCCCATTCCACAGCTAAAACAAGTTCCAGTTAAAAAATATTATTTAATATTCTTCCTAAATATAAATCTGCAAATTAGCAGTTGGTGCTGGTGGGTAAGTTGAAAGTTGTCAGTTGGAAATAAAACCTGAAATAACTTGTAGCGGTATCAGTAATAATTGAGTTTAGAGTTTGAGAATGACGCAGCATCTCTTTTGTCCATCAGCTCTTTCCCAAGCACAAACCATAAAAGTGCAAAGTAATCTTTTTTGTTGATTGCTAATTAGAGGCTCTTTTGCTAACTGTGACCCTAACTAGACTAACTAGTCACAGGGGGTTCTAGCGCATAGCCATATAATTGCCTTATTGTATATCCTGCTGTGCTCAATATTGAGTGAAAATGAAAACCACTCCATCTTCTATCATACTCTACATATCTCCTCCTATTTAAATAATTCCAGTTGGTTTGGGGACTCCAGACCTTTATAAATTAACAGCAGGGAAATACCAAAGGTGTCAGATTGCATATTTATCATCTTTTTTGTGTAATACTTAAATATGTATTATGAAGTGACTGACATAAATTAGGCAGATTTCAGAAGCCACAGGCCGTGGCTTGTAAAGGACCCCCCTCTGCTTGACATTTCATCCTTGTCAAAGATCAAATTATTTTAATTTAGGCTGTAAATTATAAGGAATGAAGACTTCTTTGTGGGAATTCCCTGTGGTAATCTGACTTTTGTTGTTACTGCTGCTTGTCAGTGTGCAAAAAATATAATATGCATGCAAATAAGGTTAAAAAATATGTACTATCTAATTATCTAGCCAGTACATTCCACTTGAAGACAGTGGGATGCCTGACACACAGTATGTGTTTGATTCATTGAGGCCTTTAGGGTATTTACACAAGATTACTTTTAATTATGAAATTAATATCTTTTATCTGAAATGTATAGAAGTGAGTGCTTCTATGAGCAGAATTTTTATTACGTCCGTTCTATTTTCTGACAAAAGAAAAAAGTGTTGCAAGTTTACCAATCAAGCTATTTTTTAAACATGAAAAATATAAAAAGTTTCAGGTACAGCAAGCAACATACTTTCTTATAGGTGTATCTAGTATATATGGGGTAAATTTATACAGTATGTGTGAAATTAAAGATCACCACACTAAAACCACCACTCTCTATTCATTGCTATGGGATTTGTAGAGGCTTATTTATAAAATGATATCACTCCAACTTGCAGCACAGCAGTAAAGAGTGACTGAAGTTTATCAGAGCACAATTCACATGACTTGCTGTCCCCATGTCAGATTTCGAAATTAAATATAAAAAATCTGTTTGCTATTTTGCAGCACTATTAACTTATGTGTTTTGAATATTTTTTTCCCCCATGATAGTATCCCTTTAACTTTCAGCCATTGATAAATTCTGTAATAGTACATTATGGTAAACCATGAACACAAGCTGAGATTAGAGATTAATGACCAGGGTAAACATTCTCCATGCTACTACATAACACCCATAATTCTCCCAATTAATGGCATAAAGGGAATCTGCCCTTTTAACATCAGTTGGCAGAGCTTTCTACAGCCCTATCACCCTCCCTATAAAGAACTATTTGTGATGGTACATGACATGAAACGTCTGATCTATGTAGGGTGTACTGGAAATGTCCTTAGTAGCTCTTAGGGACACTCATATGCTGCAACAACAGTGTTTCTCCTTTAAGGAGGATGACTGTAAATCTAACAAGACAAACATCCTTTACATGTTACTGGGCCACACAGGAAAGTAATTTTAGATGCCCCAAACTGTTTTTTTACAAAGATACTGTATATTAAATTTGCTCTTTAGGGTTTTACTGGGCTTTCTACAACCTTGGGCCCCGTGCAACCACAGTCTGCTTCCTTTGTAGTTGCATCCTTAAGCCATATACCTCTTAATGAATAGTTACCCCCTAGGGATTAGGCAGTATGGGGCACTTTGAACTAATCATTCCTTACTTACCTGAGCAAGGCTACTCGTTTGTTAAATAATTGTAAGACTCTGTTTGATACAAATTATAACTGGTGCTTAACTTTCTGGCACTATATTATACATTAAGCATATATTAATCAGTGATCATGATAATGACATTTTTCACCTTACTGGCAGATTCTAGTACAAGTCAGCAATATCCAATGCACTACTTACAAACTGCCTGCTAATGCATATTAGAAGTACATTTACCCCTAGAAACTTCTCTGTTGCAAAGTTCCCTACCACTTTTTTATTTATTTTTTTACATGCGCCTTAAATGCCTTTGTAGCCTACATAGCAACAAGAGTGTGTAGGCAACTGGGGACTCTACAAGGGCCACCAAATAAGAGTCTTTATTTATAACACCATTAAAAACCTCTCCATCTGCCCTACAAGTTTCTTGACCCAAGGGACACATAAGCATAGGCTAAGTCTGTCCAGCGGGAAATGTGAAGACATATGCCTATGATTAAGTGCGCCTAGGGCATGGAATATGCAGGGTAGATAAATATAAATAAAGACTTTTTACTTTTATTTTTGTGGCCCTTGTGGTGTCTTTGAGTTGTCTACACACTCAACAGGGATTACTGCTTCCTTTGTTAAGGATCTGGGGGGGGGGTGACCATCCCCCTTTTCATTTGGTGTTTTTTTTACATTTTCTCTCTCCAAAATTCAAGGCTAGTAGAAAACCAGCAGTGGTGTCCTAGGACTCCTCTACAAAAGCACTTTTCACCATTTCTACGTTATTAAAGGTGGCCATATATTATAATGTATTTCCCTTGATAGGCCCACCAAAGGTGGGAGATATTGGGCTAATCAAATAGTTTGTCCCTAGGTCAAACAGGAACAGGGGCCCTTAGGGGCAAGGACCACAATACTGATCCAACCTGAAAATCAGACCTTACCATCAGCATCTGCCTGATTTTTGGCCAGAAATCTATTGGTTAGCCTCTTTGGAAGGCCCCATACGTACATAGGCAAAAATGATGTGGCTTGGTCTATAGACTCAAATGTGCAACTTAAATCTGCCCATGTATTTTCTCTGGAAATATGGAAACTTTTGGAAAAAAACATGTCTAAGTTATCCATGAAGCCAAGGCCCTAATGCCGTGCCATTGTAGTCATGGTTGTCTCATATGTATATGCAAGAACTAATTATGCTAGATCTGCTTTTATGACAGAGCTCAATGTTATACTATGCACAATTCCATATTAAACAATAAATCATATTAACCATATATTAACCATTATTAACCATATTTACCATATATTTACTGTATACCTAAAAAGTTAACAAATGCCGACTGTTATTTATTTGGCAAAATCCCTTGTAATTTGGAGTATATTCATGTAAGTATGCTGACCTGGTTACTCTGCTGAAGTGTGGATATATACAGTTCTCACTGTATTAACTTGTCATACACTGAAAGGTTGTAAGACATAATTATGTTGTGTTTCACAGTGTGATGGCATTCAGATGGACCTGGGCAATATTTCTCTGGAAGGAATTGCTATTCTAAACATTCCAAGTATGCATGGTGGTTCACATCTCTGGGGAGAAACCAAAAAAAGAAGAAGTAATAGAAGAACTGACAAGAAAAACTCAGATAAGAGAACCATGGTGACTGATGCTAAAGAGCTTAAATTTGCTGCTCAAGGTATAGTATACCTTATATTTCATATATGACCATTAAATGACAAAATTTGCTTAAAAAAGATAATATTGCTTCTTAAGATAAATAAAATGTTGTAAAATTATAATCTTTCATGGCAATGCAGATTTTTGACAATAAAAAAACATAACTTTATAAACTCTGAAATTAATCTCAGACCAAGACCAGTGACCCATAAATATAAAGGTTAAATAGTGTAAAAAATATCATTTGGAAGTGTGGATCACATATGGCATTGAGAACAGTTTCATAAATGGGAACAAAATCAAAAGTGAAAATCTGAGAATTGTTTCACTTGCAGCTTACAAATGAGTTTGACCAGATGGCATGCATGAGAGTTCAAAAATAGGATTGAACACATAGCACCATTAATAAAACATTTGATCTTTTAATTTGGAGAAGTGCCTGGATATTACAAATATATTCAACTTATTTTAAAGTAGCTAATAATCAACTAAACCTGTAAGCTTAAATTAATTAAGTCAAGAAGTGAAAACCAAGGAGGAAAAAAGGAGGAAAATTATTATCTTACTGTAAGTATAGAAGAGAGAAATTGGAACTTTGGAGATGTTTATGATTGTGTGTGTGGTATGGGAAAAAGTAAAGAAAAAATAGATTTCAGCATTGAGATTTGAAACGTCTTAAATGTTAAGACTTTTTTTAATGCATATATCCTTGCAAATATAATAAGGAATGGTCCATGCAAACTAAAATAAGAACAAACCTGTAACAAATCAATAATGTTTAGAGTTAACTACATTGAGCAGCACCATTGGGACCTTAGATGTTTTTCTCACAAATATGCCACATTATTTGGATGGAAAGGTATGTTTCTTTTTACAAATTACACATATGCGTGTCACATAATTCACATTTAAACAAAAAGTGAGTAATTTGTTTAATTGCAAAAAGTTAATTTCTAAATTTTTTTTTAAATATTTAATTAGTTTCAACAAGCCTAAAATGTACAATAAAGATGTGCATAATAATAGTGTAACTGGGATGGTCAGTAAAAATTGTATAGGAGGATATGGGTATAGAAAAAAAAGTGATGCCACAAGCATATATATATATGTCGTAAAATATCACTACAATGACCTATTGTTTGCATTTTGAAAGATACATTTTAGGTATCATAACTCTCTTAGATTGATTTCTGGCTGCTGAAAATATTTGTATCATGATTACAGCATAAATTGTAACTCATTTGAGTAGGGTCATGTCTTCCTCTTTGGACCCCTGTTACTTATAAATGAATGTATCTGCACTCAATCTGCCCCAATCTTAAGTGTTCTCTCATTATATTTTAGATCATTTGTGCAACATGAAACAGAAGAGTTTTATGAGTCAAGATGGCCCTGATCAAATTCTGATTTTACATGTAGTTGTCTAGAGACAGTTTTTCTTGTTTGCAAATCAGACACCCCGATTTATCAATCTACCTTCTGTAGTCAAACAAAGCATATTTTTGTCTTACATGTCCAACTTGAGTTTAAGTTGAATTTCTATGAGTTTAAGATTCATAACCTATTCTCTATTTAGTAACATGGTCAGTGACACAGCTGTCTATTCTGTCTCAGGGATGTCAGTAATAGGACACATTAATCTTTATTTCAGAAATTCAGAAACCTCACTGCCTGTTTCATATTCTTTAATCTGTCTCTTACAAGCTTCATAACTTGGTATATGAGTTTTCAACCATAGCACCAAATTTACCCTCTAGCCTTAACTATACTGCACATTACGAATGTAAGCCATTTTGATGGAACGCATTTACGTCATTGGGCATCAAAAAATTTTGACACGACAATTTTGAAGCAAGCGACAATTTTTTTTGCAAAATTTTCACTGCAGTTTCACAAATATATTTGCAGGTGAAATGCGGAAATTCAATACAAATGCATGCTTGGTGAATTCAATAGTCCATCACTATTTGCCACCCACTGCCAAGTTAGTCCTGAAAAACTCATTTATCTTTCTATATGCCTATTCATGTTAGATATTTGGAGCTACCATGATATATAGAATGATGTGAATCATTGCTTTTTAGTGTCCATATAATTGTACAACCCTGTCCACTAGTCACAAAGATCTGAACGCTTTGATAAGTAAACATGTAAATCACCTGATGAGGGAGGAGGGAAATACATAGATACAGATATTGTCCCCATCATAACTTGCAGCAAATAAATAATGTGTATAATTGACATCAACTGATTTATATTGTGGAATAGGATGCTAGGATGTGTAGTCTTACTAGTACGTCTTTCAGATGTCAATATATTTTTCTCTTTTGTTGGTCTGAGTAGAAAATGCCAATGATGTTATTTTTTCAGCTTTTAAATCTAAAAAGAAGCTTATTTCTCAAAAGTTAATTTAGCAACCAAAAGTGAAAACATAGTTTAAACTTTCAAAGGCAAAACATTTTCCTGAAATTGGCAAGCTGACTGAAAGCATTTCCAGGGTGATTTGTACAAAGCTAAATATTCATCTTTATGTTAATTGCTCCTCATTTATTTTCATAATCTGCTATCATCTGTATATACTTTGTACCAGGTGATTAATGTTTGGATGTTTCCAGTAATTTCAAGCAATCACTTATATTTGATCTACCTACAGTCTCTAATAAGGAATTTATATATTTTGATCTAGCTATAATATCAGCTAATAAGGATTACAAATGTTTTCTCAAGCTTTCATATTTACATCATTATGCTTTGAAGGAATGTATAATATCAGTATAAAGGCATTTTATGTCTTACTTGCGGTTCAGTGGAAGGATGTAAGCTATGGGTTTTGAGTTAATGACAGATGCCTTTAGCTGTTGTCGGTTACCTAAATTTTAAAATTAGCATGATATAGATCAGGGCTCACCAGCTTGCAGCCAATGACCACCCCTGACCTGCACCACAGTCAACAGTTCCATACATTTTTACCTCACTTTTTGGACAGTTCTGAGTTCTTTCACAAAGCAGTTGGACACTCACAGTTTGGCTGACATGTGTCAAGCAACCAGGCAACTGAGCTCCTAACTTGTTTGCCCGCATTCTGAATTCTGAAAGACTGGGGACTAAGAAAGTAAGTAAGAGACAAATTAACTTGTAATGAAAGCTGCTCCCTAACTCAAGCGTTGAAGGAAAATCAATCTAAAAAACAGAAAAATAAAGGGAAAGAGGGGTTGAACAAGGGTTTGACAGAGAATAGGAAAAAGCATCAATTGAATGAGGGAAAATTATAAGGTTGGAAGATATTGCAAAACATATTGAATAGGATATAAGAAGCCTATTTTTCTTGTTTTTGTGGTTTTAGAAACTACAACTAAACTCACTTTCTCTAGAACCACAAATGCCATGAATGCATTAAAAAGATCCATATTTATTAAAAGATTCAAATTTAAAAAGCACAAAAAGCATTGAATGATCTGAAAAAAAATACAAATACCTCTAAATCTACCTAGAATTTTTGGACAATTCCTATTGCAAAAAATGAGAAAACCTCTAAAAGGCCAGATTTATTAGAAAAGGTCCGCTAGAATGAGTGCAACACCCACTGACTTCTACAGGACCTTGACAACTTTAACTGGTGTATTTTTGTATTAAAGTTTTTTGTGGTTTTTACACTTAAAAATCTAGAAATTTTATAATCTTTAAGAAACATAGGAAAACACAATTTTAGAGATACATAAAAAAAAAAAAAAATTTGTATGTTAGTCTGCTCACAACTACTGAAGTCAGGATCTGGCAGTGCAAGTCAAATTAAATGCAATTCCCAAGATGACCAGAAGTCATATACCATACCTTCCTCAATATAAATATCCAGATGACCAAAAGTCATACAGCACCTTGCTCAATAGAATTATCCAGATAACCAAAAGTCATACAGCATCAGAAGTTTTATTTACCAGTTTAATATGGATAAAAGTAAAACAATGGTATTATTTACCATTAATGTTTTAGTGCATTATATAAAGTTGATGTTGATGACCAAGCAGTTTACGCAATGTATGTACAGTATGTGTGTATATATATATATTTTTTTCTTTTTTCTTCATTTACAACAGCCAAAAATTACTGCACTTGAACCATATTTTAGAAGTGCACATATTTACAGACGCTCAGTATCCAGGCAAAGTTCACTGACCTCACTGCAGCTTTCACAGGCATTTTAAGAATGAGAAATTTAGATGGAATGCATGTCACATTATGTGCCTTATTTTTTGGAGTTTCTTGCAGCCTCATTTTGCAAAACAATAATAATAATTGAATGTTTTTTTTTTTAAAGTATTCATGCTGTATAATTTAAATTGACTGAACTACAAAGTGGCTTATTGTTCATCAAAAATAACTTTACAAATTCTACAAGAACATCGTATAATATTCTAATATTTTACTACAGTTAGTTGTCTAATAGGTATAACGTTTCAAGAGAATACTTGTGGAGAGCTTAACTATAGCCAGTAATGGACAAGAAAGCAGACCTTTTCTGCTTATTATATTGTGAAACTCAAATGATATCAACAATTTTGAAATATTGTTGTTGACTTAAATGCTGTTGTTACCTGTGTGACAACAGCTGGGATAACTACTTTCAAAGCCTAAAATAGCATTACCTCCCTGAATCTTATGTTCCTCATGTAATTTGTTTTGGCATAGAAAGACACTAATGCACCTGCAGATCAAATGTTCTCATCAATAGATGACATCTGGATTGAAGACAAAAGTGGCATGTCATTATATATACAGTAGTAAGTACCATAACATTGGTTGACATCAACTGTGACTTTGTAGAAATTAGTTTAAATTTCAGAGTTAGGTGAACTATTGTTTTATTTCTGTAATTGTAGATTAACCCCTGAATGAATTCAATCTATAGTTGAAGCTTGGACGATCTGGGCGCATGGGTTCAGTTTATGCAAGAGTCATGTATGTGCTTTAGTTTCCACTGAAAAATTGCTGCAGAAACTTTACCTTGTATATTATTGGGAAATTTGACTGTAAGCTCCACTGGCACAGAGAATAATTTAACTTCCTGAACATTGCTCTTACCCAGTTCTTACACAGTCATTAAAGCTTCTAAGTTTTAGTCTTGTTTATCTGAAACTGGTAAACTCCTGTAACAATTTAGTTCTACCAATGTACACACTCAGTTTTCTAAATTTCCTGAAATGAAAAGTGATGCATATATGTCAAATTATGTTAAATGTACAACATTAACCTCTAATCAACCTGTGGCTACATTTCAGACTACATTGCATTAATTACAAAATCAAAAATATTCATTATCTAATGCCTTGACAGTAGTATTAAAATAAAGAATATCTGACTGTTACATTTAGTTTGTCAGATCTTTTATAGTACAACACTAAATTGTTATTTGGCTTTTAGCTGTTACGAGTTAGCTTGATTATTAAACAAGAGAGAGAGACAAAAGAAACAACCCTCAAACATAAATATATAGTTGTCAAGGTCAAAAAAGTTTTTTTCTACCCAACTATTTGGTCCAGAGGAAACTGAAAACCCCCATCTGAAGTGATCTACAATTTATATCAGAAGGGGAAGTAAATTCCTTCCTAAC
>CM044442.1:28620028-28657813 GCA_024363595.1 Xenopus borealis | reverse complement strand
CCTTGCCTGTACCGCGTTATTGGACCTTTAACCCCCAAGCTTCCTCCTTGGTCCCTACTACTCCCCTAGGGTGCCTACTAGGCCTACCCTGACAGCCCTCTAGAAATATAAATAATAATTAATCGTTATTCAATTTATTGAATGGTCCACAGGAGGAATAGCCATGGCCTCATGTGGATCTATCCATCCTTTAATACAGGACAATATCTTGTTTGCACTAGCTGTTGCTGAGTTGAGTCCATAAACTCAGCCTGAAAGGGTTACATTGGCAGCTTCAATCTGCCCATGTATGGCCAGCTTCAGTTTTAAAAAGGATAATAAGTAGCATGAATATTTTTATATTGAATCTTACTTGACAATTTGCCTCCAATATTATCCAGTCATGCCCATTTCACCCTGCAATAATGACCCAACCTTAACGGATTCATTAGTGCTGATTAGTTTGGGTCATTGGCATAAGTCTCCCCAAATCATTAAGTAATGGAATGATTAAAAAGTGGACCCCAGTCAGCACTCTGTGGTACAATGGGTGTACACAAAAAATAAACACCTACGTCAATCAGAATCTTGGTACCATTGTGACTGGATCACATTGTGATTGGATGACTGTGATTTTACTAATACTAAAAGCCACATACCACTCAGCTTACAGAACTGAAGAAGCCCCTCGAATGAGTGGTGAAATGTTTTTATGAAAACTAAGAAATTTGAGTTAACTCTACTATATAGTTTCATTCTCTAAACACTACCCTTAAAGTTTTTGAAATTTCAAAAACTTGAATACTGAATGGAAGAGATCATTAACTGAAGAGGAGAAAAATGTATTCAGCTTATTTTACTACTAAGATTAGCTAGACCAGACTTCCAAGCATTTTGCCCAGATCTTCGCTGCAATTTTTCTAGTTATACTGTATATCTAGGGATTTAATTCTGCTCTAATTTTTTCTTTATTTATGCAATATTCTCCCAAGGCATATCAGAATCACAATCACTTTGCAGAGGTCACTTGTGCTTCTTTGCTGATTACAACAAGACAACACATTTTTTTTTAAATGTCAAGAGTCTATTTTCCTTCAATTACTTCCATTGTTTGGAAAGAATCCTCTGTTTAGTGGCATGTATCATTTAATACTTTAGTAAGTTCAGCTAAAATATACTACTTTGAGCCCATATGTCATTAGTTTATAAATTTGTGATAAAATATACACTGGAGTTGTATTTGCTGGCAAACTTTTTCTGAGTTATCTTTTTTATATTTGTCCAAACATCCATTTAGATTTTATATTATATTATCTGATACAAATACTCTTGCCCAAGGGACATCTCACATAAGATGTTTTCAAACAAATTATGGAGAGTAGTGATTGGGGTGTTTTCGCTTCGCCGAAATCTCACAAATTTCTAGTACAAATTAGCAAAATGACAAACAATTTGGACGTGAGACACCGGCGAATTTTTGCCAGGCAAAATTTTTCTGGTGTTTTGCAAATTGCGGGAGGTCTTGAGAATCACTTTTCTACTACCTGATTTATGCTGTAATGCTTATCTACATGCAAATGTTAAATTAACACAGTAGATGATGGCAACAAAAAAACTTTATTTCTATTTAGTGCTTCTCTTTGGTTTGTTAATATGCACAGATGGCAATTTTTTTAGGTTTGTCTCATTTTGAGATCAACAGCTAAAAGTTTCTTTTTTGTGTATCAATATTTACTTTTTTGGTGACTGTTCTGTCAAGAACTGGATAAAAATAAGTTTTCCACTAGCTGTTCACAGCATCATTTAATGCATCATTTAACTTCAACAGATTGTATAAATAGAAACAAAACATAGGTATTTGTTAAAAATTATCTGTATTTGATGTTAAGGAGAATTATATGGATAATCTCCTCCTTATTCAGTCCAATACAATATGTTGTACTTCTGTGTTATATGAATATTTATATAGCTGCCTAGATGTTAGCAGCAAGACAGTAGCCAGTAGACCAGTTCAAATAAACTTTTTAAGGCATTTCTGTTCTAAAAATAATTCTTTATATTAATATCTGTTACATGTTGTGTCCTGATTTTGCTTGTTGTTATGTACTACATCTTCATACAAACATTCTCACCTAAAACATTGAGAAAGGGGAATTAAAATGAAAACACTATTATTTTTTTAAAAAATGAAAAGAAATTACAGACCTTTTCAAATTCTTTGCTCTACGCTGAATACTTTCTTGCATGCAGAATCCCTAGTATGTACTGTATTTACAGTGTATTTACTACTTTGCTACACAAGTTTCTTTTATGGTATCAAAGCAGGGCCCCATTGTGTTAAGAGAAGCCATGATCTGACACCAAGGGGCCTAATTACTAAACCTACATTTTTTTCTCATCGAGTTTTTAAATGGGAAAAATTCAAATTTTAGAGGAAAAAATAAACTTGAAAATTTTGAGATGTTACAGCTAAAACCTGTAAAAATCATGAAGATGTCAATAATTTTCTATAATCTGCTAACTTTGAGTTCTCACTAGTAAAGGGCAAATAAATCTGGCAGGCATGGATTAGCGGCGGAAAATTTGCTGTGACAAAAAAATTGTTGCACTCATAAAAGTTGTTGCGTGTCAAGATTGTTTGACTTTAATGCAGTTGGTCAAAATAGTTGCACGTATAAAATTTGTCACTTGTGTCAAAATTGGCCACATAAAGGCCACTAAATTGCAGGAAAAAAAATAATGCCTACAAGGCACCTAATTATAGGCTCATAATGAAATGCCTAAAGCATTTGATTAAGGGGACAGTAACACCAAGGGACAGATTTACTAAGGGTCAAATTTGAGTTTTTTTAGTTGGGAATAGTGTGGGAAGTAAAATCCTTTGAATAAGAATTTTACAGCAATTCAATTGGTCGAACTATCGAATA
Organism: Xenopus borealis; assembly: GCA_024363595.1. Taxonomy (NCBI): domain Eukaryota; kingdom Metazoa; phylum Chordata; class Amphibia; order Anura; family Pipidae; genus Xenopus; species Xenopus borealis. The sequence goes on along the minus strand of CM044442.1, from coordinate 28,654,907 downwards.
GAAAATATTCAATCGATAAATTTTAAACGATTTTAACCATTCGATAAAAAAATTTTATTTGATCAAAAATAATGAAACCCAGTTCGGTAGCTTTGATCTGGCAAACTAGGCAGTCGAATAAAATTTAAAGGGGAAGTAATTTGACTGTCGAATATTCAAATAGATTTTTATTCGAATTATTTGAATCATTCGATTCAATCGAATTTTCAAAATTCACTGGTCGAAGTGGTCTTCAAAAACATTTGAAATTTGATCGAAATTCGAATCCTTCATGTGAATTTAGTAAATCTAAGTGTATTAAAGTAATGAGAATATAATATGCGGATTGCTGCACTTGTACAACTGGTGTGATTGCTGCAGAAATTCTACTACAGTTTATATACTGAAGCTGCTGCGTACCTCCCATCATTTTGTAAATAAAAAGAGAGAAGAAAGTTGGTGCTCAGATTTGTAGTGAAATGTCTTCATTACTCAGCAAGTCCAGTTGTTTTATAATTACTTATATTAGATATACCATGACTTGGATGAATGAAACTCTTGATAGTCTTTGTAAAAACTTCTGAATTTCTAAAGGTGTCTTATCTTTCTCCTAATCACAGTATTATACACCTTTATTAATTTGCCATAAAAATCAAACAAGTACATTCCAGAGGTTAAAAATAGGGTTAAAAACAGTAATAACTGATTCATTTTTATCATTAATGTAAAAATAAAGCGTATATGGCATTACCTTGGCAATATGAATGTTGTCCATCATACACAAATACACCAGTAGCCTCTATATACTTATGTTATAGTAACAGGCCCTAATGTATAAAGATACACTCAGGCATCATTGTGCTATTGTGTTCCCTGTCAATGGGAAACGAAGGAAGCTATGTAGCAATTATGCTTCTGGAAAAAAATATGGCCACACAAGAACCACATTTAAAAAACATATGGAAGATGAAAATATAAATAAAAAGGCCATATTTTCCATTTAATTCATGTTTGAAACAAAAATCAGGACCAATTTATAGTATTTCATGGTCTCATTTATTCTATTTAATAACAAAAGCATTTCAGCTGAAAAATAAAACATTTGCTCTTTAGTTCCATTAAAAGTGAGTTTTCTTTCAAAGATTTAAAAACATACAGTTATTTGAAGTGCAACATATTCAGTGTCTCAGTGGGATATAGCTATAACAGTCATATCAATGCCCAACTTTGCCAGACACAATCTTACTTTCCGAGACATTTCATGACATTTTCTAATGGTGTTTCAAATTCAAGGTTCTTTTAAAGTCCACACGTGTTAGCTGATGTTATTGGTTTATCAAAAGAATGATAGAATTAGCGCTATTTATTGTGCTTTTCCTTATCAAAATTATGATTGAAAATTATTCACCTGGGAAAATCAAGCTTCATAGCATAAACATAATTGTGCTTTGGAACTAGTAATGATATACTTTATGCATTTTAATTTCTTTTTGGAAGTCAGCATGTGCTTTCTATAAATGTAAACCATCTGTTGGCACCTTCTAAAAGACTAGAATGCAGCCCATCCAAACATGAATTATTTATTTTGATGGAAGGTTTATTTCTTTCTCTGAGAAAGTATTGGGATTTTTATCTGTGTTTGTATCTTCCATAAAGTTGCAACTCAAGGAAATAAATTCCACTGAACTTTTCATACTGTCTACTGTCTCTAAACTGTAATCAGAATGTTTATCTGTGGTTTATACCTATGTGATGTTATGTTTTAAAAAACGTCAGAGCATTTCTCATCCAATACCACATTATTTGCATGAACATCAGTTTTCTTTATTTTCAAATTGGGCTGATCCTTGTTTTTATTTTGTTTACAAGTGTTTTATTGTTTGTAAAAATGATAATGTTTGTAACATTTTTCCATGTTGTAACAATTTTCTGAAGTATGGAAAATTGGACCCCACATGTTTCTGGGATCAAAATGGTGTTAGTGGTCAACTCTGCTGTTCTACTGCACTAAGTACTAACACTCCCAATGAGAATTAATAAGGCACATATACATCTGTAAATGTAGTAAGCAAATGACAATTTCAAGTGCAATTGCCCTGTTTTTTCCCCCAAAATGCAGCATGTTACCCCTAATTTGAGCCTGTAGTTGCAAAGTGCTATGTTCATTAATACAGAGCATGTTCAGTGAATTAGCAGAAAATAAAATAGGGAGCTACAGGGGCATCTTTTGGAGGAACAGATTTTTCCTGCTAAAGGACTGTGGTTGCTTTGGGCTGGTACAGAAGTACAAAACATTATGTACAACATTTCTAACCTACTTCTTTAAGTTTTATTTCCCCTTTAAAAAATGGTGACACTTCCTATTCAATACAATATGGATTTGTATGGATTTACTTAATGGTGAACTCTGGCTTCCAAACCAAAATTTGATGAGGCCCGCATAAATGCAACTTTCTATGCTGAAATCCCGTTGCATAACAGTCCTTCTCTTCCTGCATCATTTGAAAATCCTGGCAGAGAAGGAGGGACTAAAACACTGATGTTACAATTTGTAACAACTTAGAATATAGAATATTCGGGTGCATCGAACTATATAACCATGATGTATTGCATTGTGATGTTCCTATACTTATTGAAATCACATGTGCAGGGAATTGTGGGTTTGGAGGGTGCATGCTAAGGCAGATGGCTGCTTATACTAAGTAATAGTAGTCAGCCAGCACAGCAAAGTAGTTAGAGAGATCAGTAGGAGAGCAGGGGGCTAGGCTTAGGGAACTGTTCCAGCTCTTTAAAAACCATGAAAATTCTGCATTTTTTTACTTGATGTATATTGTAAAATTGCTTGAAATTATCTTTACTTTTCAAAAAAGCTTAAGTTATGTTTTTGTGGAGTTCCCTATTAACCTTGGCTAGTATTTGATAGTTTTCTAGCATGGCAAGAAAGCTAAAATGTATTTTTTGTTTTCTCCATTGCGTACTGTATGAAAGCATATAAAAAGTGACCAGGCATAAATATTAAAATCACTTAATAAAATCGCAATAACAAAAACACTATTCCTTATGCCGTTTACCATGAACCAGCACTATTTATTGTAATCAGTTTAATAAACTAACTTTATTTACTGAAGTGCTATGCTTAAAAATATTTAGATTGCTCTCTTCATAATGTCAGGTATCTTCACTTGACTACAAGTTCCTGGCTTCTTCTTCTGTCAGTAGTTGCTGGATGCTTCTGCAATCAGTCAAGATCTTTTCCTACTGTGCTCCTCATTCAGTTCTGAAGGGAAGCTGTGACATAGGAAGGCGCCACCAAGGGGGTCTGGCCCTGGTTACATATGCTATTTTCAACATCTCTATAGTTTTTAGAGGGATCTGCAAAAACTGGATAGTTAACTGGAGCTCTGTTATCTTTGAAGAAATCTTGCAGCTATCGGGTCTTAAGTACAGTATTACCTATATATGTAGCTTGCAATTCGGTTCAAGCAAATGCAGCTTTGTTTGAAGAAAGTAATATGCTAAGTTCCACCTAATTTGCTATTTTTCAGTTGTCATGTCAGCATTTTATTTTTCACCTCACCATGTTCTTTTAGCCTCTGTTTGCTTCCCAAAACTCCCTTTTTCCTAGTTACTACAAGAACCCATGTGCATAGTGGAGGCCTAATTATTGAAGGTCTAATTTTAGAGGTTTTGAAACCACAAATACCAGTCATTTATCAGAACTGAACTGAAAAAGCATGAACACGATAACCACAATTTAATTTAATTGCAGCATGATAACCTCAACTTTTTTGACTTTTCGCATGATACCTGTGGCTTTTTCAATTACTTGCACAAAAGCCAGCATCAGAAACTAAAAAAAAACCTAAGAAAAGAAACATTTTCCAGTTGTAAAAGGGACATCTTCCCTTTTATATGATTTCAACAAGTGTGGAGTATTTTCAGATTCGGCATAATAAATCCTGAAAAAGTTATGCTTTTTTTTTTCTACAACTTTTTCAAGTTTTTGGTGACATAATGCCAAAAACGAAAAAGTCACAATTTAGTTAATTGGCCCCTTAGTTTCTCACATTACCTCATACAGTAGTTCTTCATTATATAAGTTAAGAGGATCCCTATGTCTACACTTCTCATTCTGTTACTTAGAAACTTGACTTTTATAAATTTTTTGAACTTCATGTTGCCTTTAAATATAGGTACATACCTTGTGTATACTGTGAAAACACTGGGTAAGTCAGAAGACAGTGGATACTACAATGGTTGACACTGATGGGCAAGGTGTTGAAAAACACCATTAGCACTTTCACCTGTGCAAATCTGCTTAGTTTTAAAGATGAAATTTAGTTGCCAAAAGGTGACAAAAATGTACAAAATTCTATTTCTACAGCATGTGCTTCATTAGATGAGCATATTCCTAACACTCCTGTTGCTATTAAGTGAAATGGAAATAAGTGATTTCAAGCTCATGTGCTTTTTAATAGAAACACATTTCCAGTGTCCTGCTAATAATTGGTGGGATACTGATGGGGTGAACAACCCTATGGTCCCCTGTAAAATAAAAGGAATATCAACATTTCCTCTTTTAAATCTCAAGTGCAGAGAAGGGTCTGATATAAGCTATTGTGCTTTCTACCCTCCCTTGACTATAGCTAACTAAGCTGGTGGCCAGGCAAATACAGCACATGTTGATACAGTAGCTGGATGCACTATATACAGATAAACTATATTATAGTTCTGAAGGGCAACAAAGATGTCACTAGTAATTCACAAAAGTAAAGGTAAGCATGGATGGTGACACTGTCATTAGTAATGTCTAGGATTTATATAAGTAAGACTGCAATCTACACGTTTACACAAAACAATCCGTATTATATAATGATCAACAACAACAAAAAACGAACTGTATATGAATACTTATGACCACCTCCTTTGTTTAAGCAAATAACTAAGCATACCTAATAAAGTCTGTTCATTTCTCAGTCTAAAAAAGCACTAGCAGATTTGTTTTACAGTAAAATGCTTAGGCATATTCCCAGGGCCCTTTGCTTATGGCACTCCTGGCAAAGACTGAGGTCCAGCTAAATTATTAATCCATGTCTTCATCAAATGATGCACATTTTCCTAGACCAATTTGTTTGATATATAATCAAAGTCGTCTCATGCCCTCACCAATGAATTTTTTCTTTAAAGGAGAACTAAACTCTAAAATCCAATATGACTAGAAGTGATGTATTTTATATATTGAACTTACTGGGTCAATATCTCTCTAACAATAATGATCCAGGACTTCAAAACTATATGGAGCATGCCATCTTGAATTTTGTTAGGAGTGTCAGTGACACTGCACATGTTCAGTTTGCCCTGGGCAGCTGCTGAGAAGCTAAACTTAGAGGTCATTACAAATCATCAAACAAAAAATAAGCTTTACCTGCTATGGAGGCAGATGCTACAGTGCTGATTGTTACATTTTGGTGCTATTTGAACTGGTGTCAGGAACGGCACCATAAATCCAGAACCCAACCTAAGCTCTCTGGTCTCGACACTCCTGCCTATAACTGCCACCTTTTACCTCAGGAGGAGCCCTCGGCTAATTGGATGAATAGATTCAATGTTTGTTTAAGGTTGTGTTTATGAAGCACTTAAATTTATTATTTCAATGAGTTTCAACAGATGTCCATGTAGTAATGAACATTTCATCACATTTAATTTTGCCCAAAAGAAGTTCCTTCCCCTACAATAGTACCTGTTATCCAGAATGCTGGGAACCTGGTGTTTTCTGGAAAACTGGTCTTTCTGTAATTTGGATTTTCATACCTTAAGTCAACTAGAAAATCATGTAAACATTAAATAGTAGTAGTTAATTGAATAATTGTATAGAAATTGTATATATTGAGCTGGTCAATAAAAAGGTATTTTGGTCAGTATGGATTTAGTTCTTATAATTATAAGGTATAAAGTATAGATAAGGTAAAGTGAGAACAGCTGAAGATGACGTTGAACATTTATGTTTTAAAAAATAGAAAACATTAGAATAATTTATATTTTTCAACTATGAATATTCTCCACCCTTAAATCAACATGGGATTAATTAATGTTTAAATTATTTTATTTTATTGGTATGGAGATCCAACTTATGGAAAGATCCTTTATCTGGAAAACACCAGGTCCTGAGCATTCTGCATAACAGATCTCATACACACACACATATATATATATTTATATACACACACACCACACATATATATATATATATATATATATATATATATATATTATATATGATATATATATATATACATATATATAGATAGATAGATAGATAGATAGATAGATAGATAGATAGATAGATAGATAGATAGATAGATAGATAGATAAAAAGCAACACAAAAATACAAAAAAAATTTAAACATTTGAGATAGAGCAAGATTATTCTGGTACAGAAGCAATATAAACCCAGAGCAATACGAGATGCTATTAATATATAAATTGTCAGAGCAGTGCTATATTGTGAGCAATCCAAACCTGAATCGATATATTTTCTCTTAAGAAAAAATATCAATATTTAACGGCCTTTGTGCAGAATGATTTACCCCAATGAGGTAACAAGGACTGAGACTTATTTTCCAAAACTGATTTTCTTAACTAAGAAAAGATCAAACACAAGACTTTCGGCCTGTCATAATGCCAAGTGTATTTTTATCAGTAGGTCTTTGTTTTTATTGCTTTCCTGAAAAGATATAAAAGCTTTGTGTGGCCAGTCATCACATCATCAAAATGATTCAAGATAGCTATTCATCTCGGCTGTGACATTGCAGCACCCTTCACCTAACTTCATCCAAAAAAATCATCTTATTACACTTTTATTCTTTTTATTCTTTGTTTTATTCTTTAATTTCTCTTGCTCTGAAAGTATATAAAAATTATTATTAAAAAAAACACATTGTTTGCCACATGGATTCCAATCTTTCATAAACATTTTCAAATGTCTTTAAAAAACATTGCACATGGTTTATTATTGCATAATGGAAAGCTTAGAATTATGTTCTAGATCCTCAATTTTTTTTCAAAAGATCCCTTTAAAAATAGTTTAGAATCCTTTTGATTGGCCAAACCATGACTGACAACTTGCTTTTTCCATTCAGCTTCTATAAAGGTGCTACAGCTTACATAATTAAGAGCTTAGTGATATATCACAGGGCACAATGCAAACTTCCAAGTCTTTTGTTACATTTAGCACATCAAAATGGAGCAAAAACACTTGCATTTGTAATTGAATGTTCCAGGTAAAAGGTTAGCTTACAGCTACTATAGAATATTCCTAAACTATGCCAAGGTCCCTATAATTTATATACTCTATAGGGGCAGATTTATTAACATTCAAATTTCAGTTTTTAGCACACGTTTGTGATTCAGTAAACACAAAAAACCTAAAAATTGGAATGCAAAAATGTGGTAAGTTTATGTAGAAGTCAATGGGAGGTATATTTTTCAAATTCAATCAATTTTTAAAATCAAGTTATGCCAATTAAAACTACATTTTGCAGACTCATTGAAAATGATTAATAGAATGAGATTTCACTTTGTTTGAAAAGTTGTTAACTAATTTAAGCAATAACATTTTCATAATTAAGGGTTGATTTTCGAATAAAAAAAATTTGAAATTCGACCATCAAATTTTTTTAAAGGGAATTTTTGATCAAAAATGGATATAGGTCCGTTTTCGATCGAATAAAAATAATTTGAATCTTTCTAATGCATTGTATTATTCAAACGATTTTGGAAAAAATTCTTTGAATTTCAAAAAAATTCAAAAACACTCCTTAAAGGTTCCAGGGTGTCCTCCATAGGCTAAAATAGCAATTTGACAGCTTTAAGGTGGCGAAATGTTAAATTCAAAATTCTTTAAAGAGACAGTACTTCAAAATTCGAAAATTCAAATGTTCATAACGAATTTTGGTCTATTTAAAATTCAAAAATTTTTTAGTTTGAATTTTCACTTCGACCCCTAGTAAAAAGTTTTCTGATTTTTTTCACTAGAAAGTTTGAAAAACTCAAAACTGTTCATTTTGATTAATTTACCTCGTATTGTAAATTGTGAAAATATTGAAAGTGGACTTTGACAAAAACTTGCATTTGCCCTTATTTAAGAAAAAACTTTTATTTTTAAATAAGTTAAAAACCTAAATACTGTGTAATTACCTTTTTTGCCTTTCATTTTCAATGTCTGCCAAATTTCAGTTAGATGAAAATGTAAGATTGCTCATGCTCATGGCAACTAAAAGCTGCCACAGTTATTCTTCATTTGGAAAGCTCATTTGGGTAAAATGACGATGATCATCAGGGTTTTTTTCAGCATGAAACCCCATGTGATTAATAAATTCATGGGGGTTTCCTTACAGATTGATTGTGCTGAAATTTTAAATTGGCTCCTTGAGGAGTGGTTTAGAGGTTTTTGAAGACAAAATCCATGAATGTCATAACATTTATTAAAATATCAAAACTGAAAAAGCACAAATGGGAAAAGTTGCAAAAACCACAACTTTTTTGACTTAAAGGACAATTAAAAAAAAATTTTTCTAAAAAATTTGTTTATACAGAGTGAAAAAAAAACACCAAGACACATTAAGAGGCAGATTTATCAAGGGTCAAAGTGAAAAATAATTAAAATTTAAAAGTAATTTTTGGGTACTTAGACTATTGAATAGGCTAAAAAATTAGCTTTGAATTGAAAAGTATTGTCTCTTTAAAAAATTAGAATTCGAACCTTCACCACCTTAAACCTGCCTAATTGTTGTTTTAGCCTATGGAGGACTTCCTATAACCTTTAAGGAGTGTTTTTGAAATTTTTTAAAAATCAATTTTTTTGGAGGAAAAAATTTAATCTGATCGAAAACTGACCTATTTGATAAAAAAAACTTGTAAAAAAAATTTGATTGACAAATTTCAAAGTTTTTTCACTTCGAAATTCGTCCATTGATAAATCTACACCCAAGGATTAAATTTGCAATGTCTTGAGTAAGAAATGACTTACCGATACTGCGATTCCGCTCCTCTTCAGAAAAGGCGACCATCCATCGTGCGGTGCTCAACTTCCCATCCCTGCCTTCTATAAGAGATAGCCAGGGAGGAGAACTCAAGCTCTGCACAAATGATCGTCGCTGGATCGCCATTTCTGAACAGGAGCGGAAGCGCAGCATTGGTAAGTTATTTCTTAATAAAGGATTTGCAAATTTAAACCTGATGGGCAGATTTCGAGTGAAAAAACTTTGAATTTCGAAGTCATTTTTTGGATACTTCGACCATCGAATAGGCTACTTCGAACATTCGACCATTCGATTGTTCGATTCGAAGTAAAATCCTTTGACTTTGACAATTGAAGTACTGTTTCTTTTAAAAAAACTTCAACTTCAATACTTTGCCAAATTAAACCTGCTGAATTGCAATGTTAGCCTATGGTGACCTTCCAGAGAATTAATCTAAGTGTTTTCACATCGAAGAAAAAGCATTGAGCGATCGCTAAAATCCTTCGAATTGAACAATTTTTCTTCGACAGCAAATTCTGTGAAAAATCCTTCAACTACGATATTCGAAGTCGACGGATTTTAATTCGATGGTCGAATTTCAAAGTATTTTACACTTCGAAATTCAACTCTTGATAAATCTGCCCCTTAATGTGTCTTGGTGATTTTTTTTTTCGTTCAGTACAAATTAATTTTTTTTTTTTAAATTATGTTTCTGGTCCTTTAGCACAATAACTTTGACATCTTGTGTTGTTGCAAAAAAAGTGTCAAAAAACACCCAAAAACCTATAAAACCATTAATCAAAGAAAGATCTTGTTTATAAGGGACGTCTGCAATTGACTTCTACATTCATGTCGACAGGTCTTAGCTGGAGTACTTTCATATTCTGAATTATCTGAGTTTTGTTGCATTATAAATCCCAGAAAAGTCAAGCCTTTTTTCCCCACAACTTTATCAGATTTTTGGTGTCAAAAAAACAGCAGCTTAATCTTGAAAATTCAAACTGAAAATAGCTTTAAATCTGTGCTATTACATTATCTGATAGGGTTCCACCCAAAACCATTTTAAAGGGATCTGATTGAAACCTATCTTTCCTGTGTGAGATAAGCCAAAGAGACATCTGGGCTTGAAGTATTGATAACATTATTATACTTGTAAAATGATTGGTCTTTATGATGTTATTTGAATGTCTCAAATGATACTGGTGGTTGTTCATCCCAGTAAAGACTGAGCTTGGGGGCTCAGCTATATAGAATGAGGACTATGACTTCTGAGGGGGTCTGGGGACTGGTGGCACATCCTTGGCAATGACTCATCCATAGAAAGTGTAAATATAGTATATACTGTGTTAAAGTAAAATCAATTGTTTTCTTATTTGCTCTATGAGTATATTACCAACAAAGATTGCTGGTTCCATTCTATTGACTCTGGTACAAGATTTGCAAACTGTTTTCAGCAGACAACATTAATTTATTTCACTGTGAAGATCTGAGCAGAAGGGAGACAACTTAGACGATCTATGATTAAGAAAGTTAAATCATGCTGTGCATTATAATACAGTGTTATATATAAAAATAAATTACAGCATTCTGTTTAAGAATTTAGAAAAGCTAAGCTAGCATTTTCTTGTCATGGAATGCTCTCACATAACCAAAGGCATACTTTGGTTAAATACAAAAGAACATTCTTATAGTGTTCTCTGACCTCACTGGTGCAGACAAACTTTCAATTGCTATTCAAGATCAAGTTTAATTACGCTTAATTTTCCCTTCATTCCCGCTATTTGTTACTATTGTGTCATACACAAGCAGTTGAAGAATGACATTAAATTGCTGTGTCTGTGAATTGCTTACAGTTATGTATTTTTATTTTTCAAGCTGTGAGTTAATTTATGTTACATGGATCTCTCAAGCCATCTACTATGTGTACATGTATTTGTGTGATATAGAGGTGTGAGGTACACAGACTATAAGAATGAGCAAATTACTAGAACATCACAGTGAAGGAATAATATCTCAAAACTATGTACAATATGGGGAGATTCACTAAATTTGTGTGAATGATTCGAAATGCGATCGAATTTTCAAAAGATTAGAATTTTCGAATCATTTTTGTGGCCACTTTGACCATCGAATTTTGAAAATAAAATTATATTTGAATATTCGACAGTTGAATTACTTAAAATTTTTATTCAACTGCCTAGTTTGCCAGATTAAACATACCAAATTGCTATGCTTCCCTATGAGAATCTTCCATAGCACTGTTTTAAGTTTTTTAGATTGAATAAAAAAAATTCGATCGAATGGTAAAAATCGTTCGAATTGTTTGATTCGAACGATTTTATCTCGTAGAAAAAATTTGATTGCTTGATTGGTTGAATAGCATTACAATCCTTCAAATTCAATATTTGAATTAGAAGGATTTCAATTCTATTAAATTTCGATGGTCGAATTTGAGGGTTTTTTAACCCTCAAATTCGACCCTTAGTAAATCAGCCCCTATGTTTTGCCAAAGGTTTAACCACTTATCCAAGCAGACCCTAAAGTTCAGCAGTTGCTTTTGACCTATGGCTGCTAGATACTTAAACTTTCTATGCTTTCATAGAGGAAATGGTTTCCTGATAATTCATACAATCTTTCCCTTCTTTATGCTAGATGCACTATGTAACGCTAATCTGGGCTATCCAGACCACAAATAGTTAAAATGTCCAGCTATTGGTATGAGCATGGCTTACATTGGACTCTCTCTTCAGGATCCTGGGCCTTCGCTAAGTGGAAGCATTCCATCTATGGTGTAGTGCAACTACAACACCCAGACACTGTGCGTGCAACTTACAAAAAGGATGGGCGCCAGGAGGTTCTTGGTGCAAACTCAAACAAACTTTTATTAGTCCTTAGACAATGTCCCCAGGTTTACTTACATGTTGAATAGAGTTAACAATCAATCACATCTTATTCAGAACAGGTAACAGCATCAGCTGAGGAACAGACTCCAATAGATTGTTGCAGCACATCATGACACCCATTCCCTCCTGAAATGTTGTCCCAGGAAGCAGCCTCTACCCTGCAGTCCCTCCTCACTGAAGACCGTGCACTCAGGTATTTCCCCCTGGGCAAACCCTGCTGGATCAGCATCCAGAGGCCAAAGAGGAAGCTGCCACTCCCTTCCCAGCACTATACAGTGTAAGGCAGGATGTGGTCATAGCACCACCTGGCCAATAACTAAACACATGCAAATACTTAAATTGCAACACAGGCTTTTGCGTGGCAACTAAGGAAGGCAGGTATTTAACTCTATAGGTGCTGGAAAAACCTATAGATCCCTACAACTATGTACTACATACTGTACAGTATATAAGTATAAGGTTAGAAGTTGCACACTCAAGTAAACAATTTGAAGTGCTAATCCAGAGGAGGTCCCCATACGAGTATATAATAGTCAAATATCAAAAGAAGTATTGCACACTCTTTCTCAAAATCAATGTTTTATTACATTAAAAAAAAGGTTACAAAAATCATAAGTAAACAAGTATAATTAGCCCAACGAGTTTCAACCAAAGAATGGTCCTCCTCAGGGGCAATCAAAATGAAAAAGAAAAGGCCTTTTATTTTTAATTTTTATTCTCATTTTGATAACTCTAGGGCTAATGATACCTGTTTAGTTTTTTTTTTTTTACTTTTTTTTGATGTAATAAAACTTTGATTATACCTTATGCCTCCAAAACTGAAAACAATATTTGATGTGAATTACTCTTCTCACCAACAACCTATAAACTCGCAGTATAACCTCTTTATACTGCCAATACCTCATCCTAAAGAAAAATATTATTGCTTGCTACTGGGTCAACAGTAAATTAGTACCATTTAATCTGTATTCTGTATTTGGATTTCTGAGACCTATATGCATTATTTTAGATTGCCTTCTTACACTGTGTTCAAGATTCCAGGTTCCATAAATAATATATTTAAGTATTTAATTGTGGCATAAAACTATGTTGCAAACATCCTACTTTATTTAATGTTTTTATGCAGTGCTGGAATTGGAGAGGGATGTACAGGGATGCCATCCCTTCACTTCTTTATTTTTGAAAGATGCTTGAGGGAACATGATTACTTTTATGAAGTACATCAGAGGATATTATTGACATACAAGGAATTTTTAATTCCATAAAAATAGATCAACAAATCACATGCCATTAGACTAGACTAGAGGAATAGAACTTTCATTTGAAGCAGCATAGGTTGTTCTTCCCAGTGAGGACAGCGAGGTTGTGACATGCCCTGCCGGATGATGTTGTGCTGGATGACTGTTAAAGGAGAATTAAACCCTAACAATGAATATGGCTAAAAATGCCATATTCTATTAACTGAACATATTGTACCAGCCTAAAAGTTTTAGCATCTCAATAGCAGCAATGATCCAGGACTTGTCACCGTCATTGGGCTCTGATCAGCTGTTGAGAAGCTAAGCTTAGGGTCATTGCAAATTATCAAGCAGAAAATGAGATTGACCTGTAATATATGCTATGAGACTGATTATTAAATGCTGATGCTAGTTGAACTGGTTTCTGTGCTTTCATGAAGGGGTGGGCCTGGTGACATCAGGATGGGTCTTGTGATGTCAGGGATGGGTGGATTACATCACGGGGGCAACCAGTTGCCAATCCTGGGGTGTAACTGTGACATTGGGAGCATGGTTATGACGCTGATTGGCTGATCACTGAGTTGTTTATTTGAAAGACCTGTCCAGATTTCTTATTTGGGAATCTGGACAGGCAGTTTTCATGTAGACAGTCCTCTGAAAACGGGGCTGTTCCTTTGCAGCATATATATTTTTTATTTAATAAATTGCAATATACAATCCCTTTAATACCTGTGTATCCCAGCAAAGGCACAGGTGACAAATGGCACAAGTTGTAAATGGGAAGCACAGAGCACTTGCAGACCAGGTAGAGCTAATTCATTCTTAGCCCTATAAAATGCAATAGTACGGTGCTGTATGGTTGGATAAAAGGATTTATATACAGTATACTGTATAAACACATATAATACTACAGAGCCTTGATAACTTTATAAATGATATCCTTATATAAGCTTAGTGATGGGATGAGTTATAATCACTACTTTGAAACACAGTATTCATTCGTCCAGAAAGAAAATGTGATAGTAGACTAGCAAAAGTAAGAAAGACAATAAATAAAATATGAAATATAATATTTAGATCAAAGTGAAGAGTCTCTATATGAATCGCATGTGTATAAAACAATTATGATAACTCTAGATGATTATTTCAATGTCAAAGTTTACACTGCTTAGAATGATTTACAGTATGTAATTGTTAAGTTTAATCTGATTAAGTTGCAAAACCAGCAAGCTTCATCTACCCTCATCTCTCAAAAATGTTGTTATATAATTGCAAAGACTATAATATAATTTAATACAAATTTAGACCGAATTTAACCTTATCTTAACTTTTTTTGTTCAAATTAATCTATAGGCAAACTTTTATCTCAGTGACTACATACAAATTAAATTTCATCTTTTAAGTACTTTGACAAAGTTATCTTTGTAATGTACAAACGTATCTCCTGTTTACTGTCATAAAATTTTATAGTTATTTAGAGAAGCCAATTTAGCAACAGGAAACGAAATATCAATAGGTACATAAGAAGAATGGAACACAGTCAATCCAATTTTCCTACATTGCTATGTCTCTCATTTTCCGAATTAATATAAAGTCTGTGTCCAGTTTAATGATGTCAAATGCACTTGTTTTAATGTTAGAAGGAGCTGTAATAAAACTTGTTCATTTATTGCAGCAAACTGTTAATGAAAGTTCTGTAAATGTCAGTGACCTGGAATAGCGTTCAAACCACCTAAATTTTGCAGTCAGGATCCATAATAGATCCTTTTAAAAACAAATTGGGGTAGATTCACTAAAGGGTGAAGTGGCTAATGTTAGCGGCAATTGGGCAGCATTACCATCTGCAGGGACTTTGCCTATTCACTAATAGGCGCAGGCGTCAATTCACTAGCGAAAGAGACCGTCACTAGCATTTGTTCATAGGCACTCTTTCCCCACAGTTGACTTTGCCAGTTGACTTGGCACTTACATCATATCTTGTGTGCCGAAAATGCATTAAAGTTGAAAATATGCTGGCAATATTCTTTTCTTAAGCAGGATTGCCTGCAAAGGTCCTAACTTACACTTTTTTGAGGTAACTGGTTTTGTCCAGACATTTCGTAACATATGGAACATTCATTTTGCAATGGGCTCATGTGTAGGGCATTATATTAACTTTCTTGTCTTTATTAAGGTTCCCAGGACATTTGTAATAAAAAGCGGTAACTTAAACCATTTGCACCAACATTTCTAATGAACTTTAAATTTCCTGCCCTGTGCAAATTCACCTAGGCACAAGATCACTGGCGAATTTTTGCTAGACACAAACAAATCTTTGCTATGAAATGCTCGCACAACGAAAGTAAAAAAGTTGCTAGCGTTCGACGACCAGGATGAAAATTTGCATATTTGCGAATTAGTGCATTTGTAGCGCATTTGCACCTCGCATAGTGGTCCAAGTGTGCAAAGCTGATGCTGCAAAAACTTATTAGTGAATCTGCCCCAAGATATTTGGGAGATGAAGGAAATTTGCCACACTTACATGTTTTCCTCCATGTTTTGGGGAAGATTTTCACCAATAAATTTGGCTTTGTCATCCCATATCTGGCCAGTTCTTCTCTCAAATTCAATCTGATTCATTAAAAATTCTATTGCTTCATAATACATTTTACAAAGGGACTAAGTTGTACCTGCAACTTACTTGCTGCTTTCAAAATAAAACTCCCGAACTTGGTTACCCTTTTATTAGACACCAGTAGGATCACCTGACTATGGGCCCTTACACACGGGCGTTTTTACCTGCGCTCCCCTGCGTTCCGTTTTGCTGCGTTCAGCCGCAGGGGAGCGCGGATAAAAACGCAGGTACATGAAGGGCATTTGTGACAGCCAAGTTTCTGTGTAGTTAGCCATGTGGTTGCCGAACTTGATTGATAACAATGTTTTGGGTCTGTTTTAACTAAGATATCTCTTAGATTGTTAGCTCTTCTGTATATTATTCAGGGTTTTTTCCTAAAAACAGGTGGCAAGTTCACATGCCTTTCGAGTACTGACCAATGTTCCTTGAGAGCATTCACCAACAGTCCTTTATCCAGAGTGTATGTCGTCAGAAACATCAACTGTTGTTGTGTGGCGCTTTTCTGCATTCACAAGAACGAAAAAATGTTTTTTATTTTTTTTGTATAACACCATGGTGATTAAATCAAAATAACATTTACACAACATAGTCTGAATAACAGACACACAGAGTGATAGGTCAATTTGAATATATTGCACCAGCCAAAGAATTGGTAGATTTGAATCTTGGGATTAAATGGTTCACCTATCACAGTTCACTTCACCCTGCTTGTCCACGTATATTTACTGGTTTTTCACAGTGTGGTTACACTTTGATAAAGGCTGGTGACCCAGCCGAAACTTCAGATTTTTTTTTTTGTGCCCACATTAAATAACTTTAATTTTCCAGTCCTGTGAGCGCCTCCATTCTTTCTTGGTATAAATATATAACAGTGTTTTGAGCAACAAAAAACTACCCAGCTTTGCACCCAGGCAACATACATATATAAACGTTAGTTTTTTTGTAATAAATGTTTTTGTAAGTCCTGTGAATTCCACTTTCTCTGTTTGATTTATGAATGTGCAACAAAGTGTGCAACCAGGCAAGAATTTACAGATAAACAGTGCTGGTGATTTCAACAGGACATATATATGTATGTATGTGTATATATATATATATATATATATATATATATATATATATATACTGTATATAAACCAAGAAAGAAAGGAGGCACTCACAGGTCTTAATTTCAAATGATTTCAATTTAATCATATCTAGTCCATCATTTTGGGGAATATTTTCACCAACAAATTTGTCTTGATTGAATAGTTTAACAAATCATCCAGTGCCTCAAACAACAAGGAAAGGCTTAATCACATCAGAAAAGTTTTGAACCCATGCATATAACCAAATAATGTATGCCTAAACCAACAACTATATCTATACAAATATACATATATAGATATATATATTATATATATATATATATATATATCCATACAAAATGGAGTGACTGTGACTTAGTCCACACGATGGACAAATCATGTATTGAACTTTATTTGTTCTAATGTCGGATAAGATGCTGTGTTAATAAAAGAGCATTCATTAATTCACGAGCTAAAGCGTGTGCTGATTCTTCATCTCTTTAGATATAAAGTAACATAGTAACATAGTAAGTTAAGTTGAAAAAAGACACAGGTCCATCAAGTTCAACCTTTTAACTTTTTAACTTGCCTAACTGCTAGTTGGTCCAGAGGAAGGCAAAGAAAACCCCATCTGAAGCCTCTCCAATTTGCCCAAGAGGGGGAAAATATTTCTTCCTGACTCCAAAAGGCAATTGGACTAGTCCCTGGATCAACTATATATATATATATATATATATATATATATAGACAAAGACAAGAGGTCCTCTGCACTCAACCCATTTTCTTGTGTGTTGTATATATATATATATATATATATATATATATATACCAAACAAAATATTAAGGTGCACACCAGGATTTAGAAAAATAAAAAATTCTAGTTTATTGGATCCATTTAAATTTCGGTCTGTTTCTAAGACCTTTATCAAGACCATAAAAACTTCAGTAACTCGGTTTAAATAATAAATTAGCATGACACTCACCCAATCGTGCACTCCCACACAGTCATGTGACTGAAAGGAAAGCCCCGCACCCAGAACACAGAAATAGATATATTGTATCAAGTATACAGTATGTCCATTCGGAGACTGTTAAAAAATTGACACATATATAATAGGAACAAATCTGTTACAGATAAATATGCAAATTTAAAGTTTAAAGCTTAAAGTCTGGCAGCATGTTTAAAAAAGTCATCGTTGATTCAGAAAGCACAAAAGTGAACAATACTCATTTAGGCCAGAGGGGGCAAGAGTATTCAGCTTGCGTATCCAGAAGGATTCGCGATGTAGCAACAGTTTAGATCTGTCTCCACCTCTTTGTAGAGGGGGAATATGATCTATCCCAATATATCTGAAGGTAGGTAGTCTGTGTCCCTTTTCAAGAAAGTGCTTTGCAACCGCTTTAGTAGTTATACCATCCCTGAATGCTGTGCTGATGGCTGAGCAGTGCCCATCCATCCTTAAGCGTAACGTTTGATCCGTTTTACCCACATAAGACAACCCGCACGGGCATGTAATTAAGTACACCACATGAGTGGTAGTACAAGTAATGTGATGATTAATCTTAAGGCGTTTACCTGTTTGCGGGTGAAGAAACATGGTTCCAGAGAACATGTACCTACAAGAGGTACAGCTACATGCGTCAAAAGCGTCCCGCGACTCGTTTCGCAAATTTTTCGCCGATTTTTCGGCGAAGCGAATCGCGGGAGATTCGCCCATCACTAATAGCAATGCAATGGGTCACTCTTAACCAAAAGGTCACGTAAATTGGTGCCCCGTTTATAGCACATCATAGGAGGACCCTAGATCAGTGTCAGCTTCTATAATTCTCCAATTATCATTAATGCATCTCTAGTGATGGGAGAATTTATTCGCCAGGGGCGAATTCGCAGCAAATTGCCGCGATTCGCAGCTGGCGAATAAATTCGCGAAACGCCAGCAAAATTTTGCCTGGCGAAAATTTGGCAAGAAAACGAGTCGCGCGTCATTTTTGAAAACTACGCGACGCGCGCTGAATACGACACGACGGAAACGACGCAAATTTGAACTATGCATCTCTTGAGATCATTGCAACTGGTATTGTAGGTGGTGGGAAAAGGTAGTATAGAATCCTTTTTATCAACATTCTCTGTGGAAATGGTCCTGTTTCTGGCTATCTCAAGCGCTTTAGACAATACCGCCTAATATCTGGGTAACCTCTCATCTTGAAATGATTCCGCAATTCACCCAGCTGTTTTTCAGTGCTTAATATGTCAGAATTATTGCGGATAACTCTGCAAAATTGTGAAACAGGAAGAGACCTTTTCATAGAGGCTGGATGACAGCTATTATAATGAAGAAGTACATTCTTATCCGTGGGCTTCCTAAATAAGGTATATTCAAGATGGTCCTTATTAATACTAAATTCCACGTCTAAAAATCGTATTTTCTTGGGATGAATATTGTAAGTAAATCTCACTGGATTGTCTAGAGTATTTAACTCATTATCCATGGATAAGAACTCTTCCCTTGATCCACACCAAATGATAAACATATCGTCGATAAAACAACGAAAGAAAAATATTTTATGCCCAAAACGGGGTAATATAAAATGTTGCTCATATTGGTGCATATACAAGTTGGCATATGATGGTGCCATCACCGCCCCCATGGCCGTGCCCGATGTTTGCAAATAATACCGGTTCTCAAAGCAGAAATAATTCAGAGTTAAAGCCAGATCAAGTAACTACAGCACAAAAGATATAGGTGGACCCACATATGATTTAGAGTCCTCAAGGGAACATCTGACGGCATCCAAACCTGCCGTGCGTGGAATTATAGTGTATAAACTTACTACATCCATACTCACCAACAAGGGTTTTAGACCCTCCGGAAACAAAAGATTTTTAATGCTGTCTAATAAATGTGGTGTATCCCACAGAAAAGTGGGAGTATCCCGCACTACTGGCTGCATAAGTGTGTCAAGGTATAGCCCAATAGGATGTAGTACAGAATCACGACCCGCCACACGGCTGTGTAAGACTTTTATGTTCTTTTGGCAGTGTATATAACACATTTGGGAAAGTCCTGTTTCAAAAAATCACAGAGAGACATATCAATGATATTCCATTCCACTGCCATATCAATAAGGGAATCAACCTTCAACTTAAATTTAGACACAGGATCACACAGTAGTTGCTTATACACTGTGGAATCAGATAGCTGCCGCATAATTTCATCGTGGTAGTCCCGATAATTCAAAATAACAATCCCACCTCCCTTATCTGCAGGACGGATCACTATGTTGGTATCTGAGGTCAAAGATTTAATGGCCTCTCGTTCCAACTTGGTCAAATTATCATGGGAATTACAAGCAGAAGCTGCAGACACCCGGTCCTTCTCTATCCCTTGCTTGAACAATCTTATAGTATGGTTAGTCAGGGGTGGCATGAAAATACTTTTCAATTTCAAGGAAGAGTTAACTGTATCAGTGCGGACTGTGTCCTTAAAGTAATCCTTCAAAGATAAATTACGACAAAATTTGAAGATATCCACCTCCCAATCAAAGGCATTAAACTTACGAGTCAGCACGAATGATAGTCCTCTTTGTAGTAGATGAATCTCTGCCTCTGTTAAGGAATGCTGCGATAAGTTGAAAACAGGTAGCTCTATTCCTTGTTGCGTGTTCTGCCTCTTCTGCCCCCTCCTCGTGGGA
This sequence comes from Xenopus borealis, assembly GCA_024363595.1. Taxonomy (NCBI): domain Eukaryota; kingdom Metazoa; phylum Chordata; class Amphibia; order Anura; family Pipidae; genus Xenopus; species Xenopus borealis. The sequence continues at coordinate 28,634,393 of CM044442.1, read as the reverse complement.
TATTTTTTGAGGGGGGTCGGTCTATTAACTGTGAAGGATTCTCTAAAAAAAGGGGAGCAACTGGTATGTCGGAGGAATCCGTGGTGTTTGCTGAAGTTTGCGGTCCTCATTGTAACGTATCGTCGCCATCGGAATCTCCCGAGCTGGTGTCCACCGAGTTAAGCGGTTTCTGGCGCTGACCGAAACGTTGGCCGATTTTAAATGTAACCAATAAACTAGAATTTTTTATTTTTCTAAATCCTGGTGTGCACCAAAATTCTTTGTTTGGTGGATAAAGCAGCCGTGTGAGGTAGCACCCAGGTAAAGACTTATTGGTCACCTGTATGGAGTGCGTTAGGATTTTGGATTATATATATATCTATATATCATATTTTTAGATGTTTGCAGACATATTTGGTAACTTTTAATATTTTCATTGTGTATATTAATCAATATATATATATAGTGTGTTTCCTTGACATGCTTATCAAAAATTCAATTTAGCACAAGCAACTGTAATGATTATCTGGAATAAACATGATGTGCATATATGTCCATGTGAGCTTCTAAGATTGGTTTTGATCTACTGAATTTCTTATGATCCGTCATCTTTTCAACAGCATATAACATTTTATTTTAAGTTAATTTGTTCTGACATCTTCCTACCACTTTCATATTCATTATCATTCCAAAGTTAAAATGTGAGTTATTTATGCTGCTCAGATCTGCTGTGCAATGTGTCATAAAATAACACCATTCCAACAGTGTCCTCAGTAAGGATTATTTGGTTTTTAAAAATCTTTAGTGCCATTAATTATCAATATTTTATAACAGTTACTCTTATTTACTTCCTAAAAAACTTAAAGAGATACCAGAAATGTAACTTTTTTATTACATCTACATAAAATTGCTTCTATAATTTTCCATAAAGTATTTGCCCAATGCTTTTACATAACTTAACTCCCTGTGATTGTCTATGAGGGTCTGCCACATTTGTGCAGCAGGGGTCCGTTAGCAATGGGAACTTTAACTGACAGACTGAGATGGGACAGTCAGGTTGGCAAAACAGTCAGGTTTAGGAACTTCAGTTAACAATTACTTACAAAAACAAACCTCTCTGCAAAAAAAACTTGACCTATAGGTAACTTTTAATGTACATTCATATTTTAAAAAGTAGTTTTTTTAATGCCAGTATCACTTTATTATATGATCAGTATCAACTGTATCTGTCTACTGTTTCTGGCCTCTAGCCATTCAGGTATTATAGAGAAGCACACAAAAGAAAACTGTTCATGAATATCCCTAAAGTGAAAGAGATATGTATGGTGGCTTATGAAGAAAATTAAGAGTATTGTAAAAAGGAAAATGAAGCAGAAAGGATGAATAGAATAGTATGAAAGTATTTCCCTCATTATAATCAATTAAACTCCATGAATAGTATTTTTCTGTAGAACTTAAGACGGTATTTTGTTCACCCAGGCAATGATTTCCTCTTCCTGGGGTTGTGTAATTTAATACGGACCTAAAGAATGCCCAGCAGAGGACAGTGTGTTCTGATATAAAAGAGTACCATATGCTCAGGGTCTTTCCTGGGACCTTGCCTCATTGAGAGGTCGATACAGGCACAGCGATTCTAGCTTGTGTTTAAATTTAGCTTTGACTAAGTTAGTCGGTCTAGGATTTAAAAGGGAGGCTTAGGAAAGGTAGTGAGCAGACCTTTGCTCCAATGAAGAGGAAGAGAGGGGTTAGGAACCTGTGGTGTGTAATTCCCTAGGGATTTTCAGTGGGTGAGTTGAGGAAGAGGTAGGGTGCCGTAATACAAGACCTAGACTGAGGATCACAGAGAATAGTGCAATATATTAATATGACTTACCTCTGGGAAGGTACCAAGAGTTGCTTAAGCAGCAAGTGTTAAGTGGCACTGGGGATTTTTTTTTTTTATAAAATCTGACTTTAAAGAAATCATGAATTTTTCAGAATTTATTAAACCCAGAATATGAAAACGTCAGAATCAGAAAATCCGGCATCTCAGACCTTTCAGAGTTTGGACAAAATCCTTCGAATCTTTTGAATCAAATGATGCATTCGAACAAATCAAATGATTTTTAATTGATTGACAACTGACTAATTCGATCAAAAAAGGTAAATTTTTGATCGAAAAAACACTTTGATGGTCGAATTTCGAAGTTTTTTGAATTATACATAGTTTTTCTTCTACATCTTTACAGCTTGTGACTTACCCCATCTAAAAGCAAATTCTCTGTGGGACTACACATGTATTGTTATTGTTACTTTTTATTACTTATCTTTCTATTCAGGTCATCGCCTATTCATATTACAGTCTCTTATTCAAATCAATACATTGTTATGGCCATAAGTACCAAAGAAACCAGACTTGTGAAATTGCAAAAAACCTGAAAAAAAAGCTAAATAAAAAACCAAAAATCATTTGCAAATGGTCTCAATAAGCACTAATTAAAAATTATTTCTTGCAATCCAAAATAGAAACCAATTGTTTTATAAAATTCAGCATATCAATCTATATGTCACATACATTTGTTTTTTTTTTTATGTTGTTCAATATACCTAGTTTATCGAGTGAAAAACCTGTTTTTAATTATCTAATGTGTAATTTATTGGTAATGTTTTCCACTCTGTTAAATGCACAATACCTTGTTCATACAATTTATATTTCATTGCACTTAAATCATTTTACTGCAGTTTATAGGCTCATAAGAAATTGATTGTTAAAGTTAACAGCCCCAAAACACACAAAACAAAACACAAATTGCCAGTTTAGAAGCTCTCACACTTATTTTCTTTCTTATAATAATACCTTTCATGTATCCCTGATTGATCCATTATCCGCTTATTGCTTTGGTTACTACTTGTTACTACAGGTATGGGACATGTTATCCAGAATGCTTGGGATCTAGGGTTTTCTGGATAATGGATCTTTCCATAATTTGGATCTTCATAGATTAAGTCTACTAGAAAATCATGGAAACATTAAATAAACCCAATAGTCAGGTTTTGCTTCCCTTAAGAATTAATTATATTTTATTTTGGATCAAGTACAAGCTACTGTTTTATTATTACAGAGAAAAGGGCAATCATTTGATTATTTGATTAAAATGGAGTCTATGGGACATGGCCATAATTCTAAGCTTTCTGGATAACGGGTTTCAGGATGATGGATCCCATACCTGTATCAGAAAAAAGGAAATGTTCTGAGAAAACACCATAGAATGTATCCAAATTAGGCAGGTATAGAATGGGTCAAAACTAACCAAACTATGTGCGATTGAGCATATATATATATATATATATATATATATATATATTTGTTTGATATCACAGATGATTCCCCAATAAACACACACTATGGAGCTGATTGAAATTAACTGTAGGTCCACACAGTCTTGTAGATTATCAGTTATAATAATAATAATATAATTAACTTTATGGAGAGGTCACTTGTATCGTTTTTACCTGGCATGAATAAAAACGTATGGCCAAGCATAAGTGTACCAATGAAACCACATGCACATGATATGAGATTTTTCAGCCTGTAGTTTTCTTTTCCCAAAATGCATTTCTGATTTTTCTAATTCCCCACAATTCAGCTTGGAAGAATTTTGTTAAAATTTTGGGAAAAAAAGCAAACATAAAAGCAATTTACATTCAAAATTTAGCCAGACCGATCATCAGCAGCAGACAATGCTGCTAATACATATATTTGCAATCCATCACGCAAGAGTTTGGCTGTCACATTGAAAATATGATGTGTATTTCAGCAAAGTGTATTTCCAAACCTGCAGATCCCATACAGCTCAATAACATGGTGTTTCCATGGCATATTGGCGTTTCTGCTGATAAAAGCAAATACTTGCGTCTTGTGTCGGATGTTGGCTCACAAAATTCAAGTGAGAATTGATATAGTCCATATTCCATTATTCTTAGTAGGGCTTAATTTCACTCGTATTTAAAAATACCCTGTATAACCTCACCCTTAGTCACTAGCACAGCATCCCAAACTAAAGTTATTCAAACAAGTGCTAAGAATAATCATCAAACAATACAAGGATTGCCAAATGTATTAGCCCTCTTCTGCTGCCATTTTAATGCCTCTCATCTTAAGGTCAGGCAGCTCTGTGGCTCATAGGTATCTGGCAAAAGAGACAGCTTGCATTAGGGGTGTTGTCTATGCAGCAGCAGGACTTATCTAGTCCTAAATCCTTAGATCCTCCTACTCTGGAACCCTGATTGGCGAGGTACTGGCAGGATCTTCGCTCCTTCCTTTCTGCTTTACTTCTACAGTGAGCTTCACAAAACTGGCCTAACACTCACTAACCTAACTACTCACTTTTTGCTTCTCTCCTCCAGCATAAAGTAAGGTTTTAAGTTGGTTGTTTTTTGGCAAAGTTACTTTTTCAGACAAATACTGTACAATAAAAAATATAAAAAGTACCCTAAAAGTAGGTTCCAATGTTATGTTTAGTTTTTGTAGAAAATAGAGTAATGTTATAATACAAAGTAGACAACTGGCATCTTCTGTGTTGCTAAGGTAACATTACTTTGAATGAAAACAAGGAAAAAGGAAACAGTTCTGCCGTGGCTTAGATAAATTATACACAGGTTACATAATGTGGCTGTTGTAATTATGTTTGTAAATATTCTCAATCATCCAGGTCATGGTATATCTATAAAAATAAGTAAAAGTGGTTGTTGTAGCCCTTTAAAATTGCATTGGTGTGCTTAAGATCCTGAAACAGACATAACAGAATTAAAAATTGCTTGGCATAGACTTTCAAATACTGCAGTTGCCAAAGTTGTAGTAATGGTTTCCTAACAGGAAGAATACATTTCCTGCTTTTTCCACAAAGGAGAAACATTTACTCTGCATGAAAAATGTCTAGCAAACTCTTTAACAGTCACAAGAGCATGCATACTTTCACAGGGGAAAAAATGGGGAAATCCAGTATCCATGTGTACACTTGTGCCATGTGATCTCATCCTTGTTGTAAAACATCACTGCACAGCTTCCTCTTCCGCAGGTAGCATACTGCATTTCAGCCAGTGCCCATGCACTGTGGAGACGCCATGCTATACACTAACAGGGCAATATTAGCTTTGTGAAAATGGCATTTACAATAATGCAGTAGTTTGTCATTTACATAGAAAGGAACTAGTTGCAAGTTATATAGTGATCAAAAAGCCTGGTGTGCAATAAGACTGGAAAGTTGGACCATATGCAATGTGAAGACATAATGCAAATGCCAATACATTGGCATCTGTGGGTGGTTTTTTTTTTGTGGTAAAACCTGGCTCATCAATAATAATAGGTAGTTGATGCCACCAGATGTCATGACACCTGATCATGAAAAAACATCAAATTAGATGCCCTCAGGCCCTGCTTAAGAGCTCCACTGGTCTTTTTAGTTGGCATAATTATTTATTATAATTTGTCTGTTAACCAAGTTACAGTATGTATAAAATCCCTTATCTGAAACCCCATTATCTAGAAAGCTCAGAATTATGGGATGCCCTCTAAAGAGTCTATTTTATTAAAATAGTTTTTCAACATATTTCAAATTATTTCCATTTTCTCTGTAATAATAAAGCAGTTGCTTTTCCTTGATGGTAACTAAGCTCCATGAATCCATATTGGGTTTTATTTAACAAATACATTATTTTTAGCAGACTTAAGGTGTCTTGATCTAAATTAAGGAAACATCCCTTATCTGGAAAACCCCAGGCCCCAAGCATTCCAGAAAATAAAGCCTATATTTGTGAATGGATAATTCATAGTATCCCTTTAAATTGAAATGCAGAGAAACAGGGTAAAAAAAGGTCATTCAGTTTGTGAAATCCACAAAGCCATACTTATATTTAGATTTTAAATATAGTTGACTATATTTCGATCACACAAAAAATGACTGAGCTAGAAGTGATGTGCAGTGTGTCTGAGCTTTCCAGGTCCACATGTGTTTCCCAAATACCAAAATGGGCAGTGGATATCACACAGCACATGAGCTATTCTTATGACAGCAGATGGTAGCAGTCAAAATAACACAGACTCTACAGATATTTCCTTTGCACCTGGCACTGGAGGTGTTAGCTGTGCCAGTTCTTTGCACAACACAGATGTTCTTATTGTATATATTTATATAACTATAACAACTTATTTGCTGTGCAAACACTGCCATCCAAAGATTGAGTGCGCTAATCCAAATCCTGCACTTTATTAGTGCACCTGTATTTTCAAGAACTTTATGAATATTCTTAGAATACTAATAGTATTCACTATATTCTTCAAGACGTAATTTTATAAATATGATGAATAGGAATGATGACTCCTATAGCCAATGAAGCTGTTGAAAAATAGTACCAACGTTTAATTCAGAAAATGGATGTGTTTTCTAATATATTAGTGTGTCCTTGTTTGTTTTGTATGCTGGCAACTTTCTGTCTGTGCAGAAACCACTTTATCTGGAATATCCCTATGTTACATTACCACATAGAGTTACACCTGCATACATATAAACAGGATCATTTAATAAAAATGTGTTGCTTAAAGTGGATAGTATGCCAGGCTGAATTTATGAATGCCACCATCCTTAGCACATGTAATTGATAATGCGCCTTCAGTACAAAAATTGTTTTGCAAATGTGATGAGCAAATAGCAAAGATGTTTGACAAGGAACATCCTCCCCCGAGCCCTGGCACAAATGGTGGTGCCCTCTGAAGCGCTATCTCTAGGCCTTGCATTATATGACATATACTGTATGTTTTTAACAGTAAGATTAAAAAATGTGCCTCAGGTCTAATCAAGTGTCCAATGGATGAGTTTCATCTATACATTATATTTGCTAATTTCTGATGGTGTGGAAAAGGATGACCTTCAGATAAAAGCAAAGTTCTGATTGGCCTTGATTCAATTAAATTCCATATGGTAGTTTGTGTACTGTAAGTATGTATTTTCGCATGTGACCTATGAAATTTATTGCAGTAAACTCTTATCTCATTAACTGATCTTTCAATTCATCAAGCTAATGGCCCATTGAAACTGCTTGTAACACACTCTTCACAATTCAATTCATCCTGAAATTTATTAAACAAGTTATGTTTGTTGTGTTTTCTTCTGGTTTCCTGTATGCCAGCTTGAACTGATGGAAATGCTATTTCTTGAATGCAACAGCATTTTTAATTCCAACAGTAGTTTCACATTATTAATTTGTTAATATATATTAGACAATTCCCCCTTTTCCATTAAATATAATACATTTTCAACCAAATTAAATTTTCTTATTTGTTTTCAACATAAGTCTGTGTATTACACTTGAACAGTTCTACATAAATGTTTTCCACAAACATCTCTGTATCTATCTCTTCCTGCCTTTTTTCTTAAAGTATCACATCACCTTTAAATTAACTGTTAATATGCTGTGTAAAGACATTCAAAGCCATTGTTTTTACTACTACTACAGTTTTTTTTATTTTCTCTTTTTATAATATCAGTAGTGATGGGCGAATTTATTCGCCAGGGGCAAATTTGCGGTGAATTCCCGCGATTCGCCGCTGGCGAATAAATCCGCGAATCGCCAGCAAAATTTCGGTTTGCGAAAATTCGCCAGAAAAACGAGTTGCGCGTCGTTTTTGACGCATCACGCCAAAAACGACGCAATGCGCGCCGAAAGCGACGCGCGTCAAAAGCGTCCCCGCTACTCGTTTCGCTAATTTTTCGCCAATTCGCAAATTTCTCTGGAAATTCGCAAATTTTTCGGCGAAGCGAATCTCGGGAGATTCGCCCATCACTACATATCAGTTCTATTTTGTAACATTTCATCAGCTGTTTATTTTTTACCCTAGCAAGGAGCCAGTGTATGAAAAAGCAGACTGGATGTTGAATAGGAGAAGGCTTGACCCAAACTCCAATAACACTGTAATATTAAACCTTACACATGAATAAATTTTGTGCAAAGAAAATTTCAAGAATTTTGTAGAAGAGCAAAGTCTTTTTATAGTCTTTCCATGTTAGGTGTGATGTTTAAAAATTGAATGTTTATTGTTTTAAAAGCCAATAGAACATGTTAAGAGAAATATTAGTTAGTCGTGACCTTTGGAGGGTAACAGGAACCTAATTACCACATAAAAAGTCATTAACCTCATGTCTGTTTGATTCAACAAAATTTAGACATGCTGTAGGTAGGATATTGTGTGTTAACTTGTGCTGCCATTTGAGTAAAAAAGATTGATATGAAAACTTTAGTGTTTCTTGCATTCAAAAACTTCAACATTGCAATGAATTCTTTTTATTAGGGGGGGACTTCGAATCAAATTCAATCAAATTTGCTTACTTTGATTCGTATGCTTCTAATTCAATCGAAAATGGACCTATTCGATTAAAAAATAACTTCAAAATAATTTTGGTAGGTCTTTTTGAATTTAATTTCAAAGTTTTTGAAATTCGACCCTTGATAAATCAGCCCCTAAAAGTGTTTATACCAGTAGCCTTGCTAATACCTAGACAGGCAAATGTGCCAGTACAACACTGCAAAGAAAGAATTCCCCCATGCCACAGCTCTCAAATAGTGATGGGCGAATTTATTCGCCAGGGCCGAATTTGCGTCGAATTCCCGCGATTCGCCGCTGGCGAATAAATTCGCGAATCACCAGCGAAATTTCGCTAAGCGAAACGAGTCGACAAAAATGACGCGACGCGCATCGGAAACGACGCGACGCGCCGAAAATGACAGGCGTCAAAGTTGACGCGACGCGCGTCAAAAGCGTCCCGCGACTCGTTTAGCTAATTCGCGAATTTCTCTAGAAATTCGCGAATCTTTAGGCGAAGCGAATCGCGGGAGATTCGCCCATCACTACTCTCAAACTTTAAGATGAAACCTACTTTCTTTCTGGTTTCAAGTAATACCCTTGTGCCATCTGGAAAATTTACTGGAATTTACTGAATAATGCACCAGAAAGCTAATTGTATGATCTTCTTTATTTGCTAATCTGTCTTTTTTTATAAGCAAAATCCTCTATGCCCTTTATAAGCATGGTTTTTCTTTTGCATATTCTAAGTGATGCCTTACCAGTGATGCCTTACCAGGGTAGAATTTCACCATGAATCTATATAGGAAATTACTAATGGACATATGGACATATTGTACTATTAGTAATTACAATTGCTTAATCCTCTTACTAACTATAAAAAAAAACCTCATGCTTACTTTAAAAAGCAAACATAAATGGGGTACCTGGGGTACACTGTGCATCTCACTGATTTCTCAGAGATCGACTTTCCGTGTCCTCAAAGGACTTATGGGTTATCCTTGTGCCATGTGGCACTGGAGTCCTGAGCTTAATTCTAACCTTGACACAACTGAATATTTTCCCTGTGTCAGTGTGGGGTTTTTGCAAAAAATCTGAAAGTATAATTGACTGGTTGTGTGTGAAGTCTTTAAAAAATACAGAAGTAGGAAAAAACCCAGACAAACCTTGTTAGAATTTTTTTCTTGAATGCTAGTTTATTTAAGAAAAAAATGCTGAGGCAATGTGGCTGAAAATCTTGAATGGTTTTAATAAACTGGGAAAATAAAGTTGCTTATGATTATTTCCATTGACTTCTATACAAACTTGCCAGCTTTTGCTTGATGAGTTTTTTCTGGCAACCTTTCAAGATTTTTCTTTTCAGAAATTCTGACTATTCAAGGTATTAGAATATACTTGTAGGTTTTTTCCGCATCCATGTTTTTCTCTGCGTTTTTCTTGTATAAAAAAAAAGCAAACTAGATTTTTTGATAAATCAGGACCTAAGTTTCACTAGGGTAGGTACTGAATAGTCAACAATATTTGTAAACATGTTAGCACTATTCAAATAGGTGATCCTTGCTAAATGGCAATGCTTGCTACAGATAACACTTTGATACTCTAATACTCTTATTAGTACTCTAATGACCTTCTCCATGAAACAACTGGAAAAATTTAATTCCCTTACATGGCCTGCATATTTTTAAATCCATGTGCATTTATCAAGGCTAATGTTCAAGGCTAAAGTTTTCCAAGATTGAGACATCCTGAATAGTGATGGGCGAATTTGCCAGGTGCGAATTTGTGGCGAATTTCCGCGTTTTGCTGCTGGTGAATTAATTTGCGGAACTGCAGAGAAAATTTGGTGAGCGTGCATTGAAAAAGTCGATTGCATCAAAACCGTCACACATCAAAACTATTGGGACTTTTTTTACAAGGTTTTTGCAATCGTCACACATATATGCATATTGTTTTTATCCTTTTTTCCAAGTCATTAATACACATAATAAATAAAAGTGTATAAAATACAGAATCCCTTTCTAGACCACTAACATCACCATTGCGCAATGATTAAATGGTAGACCCTTGCAGGCACAGTCCCATTGCCTAATGTTTCCTTTGTCAATTATTACAGACCATAATGTAGAACAGAATATATTGGTGTTAAATATATGCAACAATTATTATTATTCAACTCTCTTAAAAACTATTACATTTTTCTCTATAAAAATAAATTGGTGCCTTGTACTTGGTTGAAACGAAAATATAATTAATCCTTATTGGAAGCAAAACCAGCTTATTGGGTTAATTTAATGTTTACATAAGTTTCTAGTAGACTTAAAGGGGTTGTTCACCTCTAAACTAGTTTTTAGTATGATGTAGAGAGTGATATTCTGAGAATTTGCAATTGGTTTTCAATTTTTATAATTTGTGGTTTTTGAGTTATTTTGCTTTTTTTATTTCAGCACTCTGGTTTCTAGGGTCCAGGTTACCCTTGCAACCATGCACTAATTTGTATAAGAGACTGTAATTTTTTTTTAAATGGGGTCAGTGATCCTCAGAAAAAGGCAAATAATGCTGCTTAGAAATAGCAAATCTATAACATACTAAAAGTTAATTTAAAGGTGAACCACCCCTTTAAGGCACAAAAAGATCATATGTCATATTACATAAAGATCTGTTATCTGGAAAACCCAAGGTCCAGAGCATTCTGGATAACAGGTTCCATATCCGTACAAGAAACACTATCAAATGCAATATCTATAGAAAGCACTATTGATAAATGTTTATGTTTCTTCTGATAAAAAAAAATCTTATGATGCAAGTGTTGTGTAATTGTTGAATACCGCTTTCATACTTGCAGGTCTACTAATATAATATTTCACATTAGAATGCTAAATGGGTAGACTGCACTTATTATCAATAATAATAATATAATATAATAAATGCCCTGGTAGCAGTTCCATTGTACCTTTACTAGAACTAAGCAATCCAGCCCTAACAAAAGTTGCTGATCCCATTATACTAATTGTTGGACGTTTTCGAATTTGGCCTTGAATCAAAATGCTTCTTGAATTATTTCTAATATGCCTTTCAAGATCAGGATATTGATAAACTGCTTTTTACTATACAAAGCTGTCCCATTTGCCTTTGATAATATTGTCTCTGTTTAAGTATACTGTGTGGCATTTTAATGTCCACTATTTATATAGCAATATTTCTAGCAACAGATATTTTTAGAGCCAGCTTCTTGGCATGTTTATAATATTTATTTCTTTTCTTGCATTTTCAAATAATTAGCATCTAGGACAAGGCATTGATTTATACTTTTGTGATGGTTTAAAATAAAAATCCTATTTAGAAACTATTTCAATAAATCAAATCAAAGAAAAATCTAATATAAATTGTGTCCTAAAATTACTAATGAAAATAATTTTTTTTAAGCTACTGAGCAATTGGAAAGAACAGAGCCACTCTCAGAAATACATTGGCCACTCACTCAGTATCCTCCTAGAATAGAATATTAAAGCATTGTTCCCATTGTCCGTCCATCCACATCCTGAATCACACTATTGTTTGCATTAGACATATTTGACACCACGTTTGAAAAAAGGCAAATTTCCTGTTTGCCATATTTTCTTTTAAACTGCTTGCCAAACATTTCAACAGATATAAGCACTGAGCAATTTATTTCCTTGCTAGCCTAAAGTTATCCTTATTTCCCACATTAGACATGAGAAATCAATGACATACAAATAAATATTTTAAAGAGAAAACATATTCTATTTATATACCAGTTTTGTTGTCCAATTACTTTCCCAAAATAAATGGCAAATTGTGAATGCATAGAATTCTCAATATATTAGAATATATTGATGAGAGGTGCCATTTTGTTTGCCGCATGATACATATTGTACACAGATTACAGTACAACAGCTACAAAACAATATGGCCCTTTTCAATAAATAAATTCTAGTACAGGTACAATGAAATGGCAATACAAATACTGTGATACACAAACATGTATAAAGGCAAGCCAGAGAATACAAGTCAGGTTATAATGTGTGCCAACAATAGTAACTATAATGGCTTATGTGAAATAAGACACAGTTCTCTAAATTTGAATTGAATGCACACTATTTTATTAAGCATGTCATTAAGATTGAACTAATAGTTCCATTGTACTTTTGTTTACAGTGTCTAAGAAAAGCAAAATGCTCATTTAATGTGTTTACCAATATAAACATCTACAGTACAATTTTAATTTTTTTAGGGCACCAGAAAAAAATGGTGTAAAATCTAGGAAAATGTAAAATCAGGAAATATATTATTATTATTATTAACATTTTATTTATTTATAGAGCACCAACATATTACATAGAGCTTATGCATAATATATTGGTGGGACCACAAAACAACAATGTAACATGAGGGAAAACTTAAATCCAGCACCTGCTGGCCTTATTGAATGCAGCTGGATGGCACTGCATTGCAGTCCAATTAATTAATTGGTTGAGATACCAATGACGTCTGGCACACATAGTTCATTTGATTCAGGAGCGCTGAGCCATTGAGGCCTGTTGAAAAATAAAAAGCCACTCATGGTAACTTTAAGAGATGCATTTCTAGTTTTTACTTGGCTCTAAGAATCTCTGTGTATATACCACCCCATTCCCCAAGCTGCAGCCTGTAAGACTGTGAGGTAAAAAGCAGCTTATTATGCAGAGGCTTTTCTGTTTTAATTGTGCTTCTTTAAGTTAGGTAGTAGAATAAAAATTGAGTTTCAGTTTTGTATTTTGAACAATTTAAGGCAATAAATAGCAATTTAAGGCAATAAATAGCAAGCAAGTCAAAGGATGTTCAGCACAAGCCCTACTTACTGAACCAATTCAGAAAAAGGGGATGTACTGTGTCTTTAAATGTTGTGTTTCCATCAAGCTCATATACAGCTATGTATTCGTCAACTCTTGACCCCTTGAATGCTAATGACTGAAACTGATACAGTATTGAATTCCAAAGTATCAAATTATTGTGTGGAGCTATGCTGACACGTATGGCATCCTTGGTGATAATACATTACGGAGGTTATTTATCAAAATCAGATTTGTATCTTATTATTTAATTTACAAAAAAGTCCAGCCGAACTAGAATCCACAATTTGACCTTAGTTATTATTTAACAAGCTTGATTTAATCGGATCAAGGAAAAACTCAAAAGAACTGATCAAAAACACAAACTTTATGATTTTTCCTGGCTTTTTTCCGAAATCAGGAAAAAAAAATTTGGATTTTTGCCCAAAATGCACAGGCTTCCAGTGGGACCTCTCCCAATGACTTATATACAACTCAGGCAGTTCTGAGATATTTTTTGCAGCCTCGGGTATAATAAATCTTAAAAAATGTATTAATATATTTTTTTTAACTATAAATTAGTATTTAATAGTAAAAAAAATTACAAATGCTTTTGAGTTATTTAGCATTCGGAATTTAATAAATAACCCCCTAAGGGTAGTGATTGATCAATTATTTTGTCAGGCATGGATTTGCAGTGAAATTCTGGACATTGCCATCTGCTAAATTTTATCATGAAAGTGCTGCAAAAATCTGCTGCAAAACATGGATTAGCAGTGACAAAAAAGTCTCCAAGACAAAATTGTTGCAGAGACAAAAAATTCGCCATAAGAAAAACACCCATTGACTTCAATGCTTTTGGAGTGAGACAAAATTGTTGCACACGTAAAACAAATTTTGATGCCTATTGACTTCAATGCATTTCTTGAATTTTTCACAGATAGATTCCCTCATTACTAATTATCATACTGTGTAAAACTGTATATCAGATGTGTGCTTTTGTTAAACTGTTAAAATGTAATTGCTACTTGGTTATTAATATTTGACTCCATTTTTTTTTACAAAGCATTATAAATAGACCTCTAGATGTTTTAAAAGCTTTTACAAATAAAGTAATAAATTATGTCTTACTAATAAAAATCCATGTAGTAATCAGGCAATTGTTACAATAACTCATGCATAATATGTTATAGTATATATATATATATATTTTTTTTTTTTT
>CM044442.1:28599145-28619836 GCA_024363595.1 Xenopus borealis | reverse complement strand
AATAAGGCTGTTTGTAAAATACAGAAACTGGGAACAGCTGCAGCAATCAAATTTGATAAACACAGAGAACTTTTTCTTTCTTTCCTTTTTTTCCCTTTTGGTTTGTCCAAGTTTAGGATCTTTCATATAGGACACCTATTGTTCAGTAACTATGCTTGCATACAAAAGGGAACCTGCTAAATTAAACAAATGTCATTCCCAATAAAAGAATAGTATTGTTGTGCTAGCCGTAGGCATAGATTGGTTATTATAAAATTGCAAAACTGTGTTTTTTAAAAATACTTCTTAATATAAGAATGTAATGCAAACTTTTAAATAAATGTATATATGGTTGGAAATCTTAAAATGTATCTTTAAAAAGTGTTTCCTACATATATAGGATATTAGAGCCAACAGAATTTGATATTGTCTTTATAATTAATCAAGGGTTTGTCTGAAGGAGAGAGGGGAAAAAAACCTGGAAATACTCATAAAAGTTGTTTTTCCTTAAATATATGATGACATACTATTAACACATGCTCAAAGTGTTTTCTTAGGGACTTTTTATGTGCATTTAAACTGCACAAGAAAAATAAAACTATATAAAAGAATTGTGTCTGGTTGTCCATCTAAATGTTATAGGGTTTGCTACCATATGATTAATTATTCTTCATTTCAATTTATGAGATGATCATGAAGTGTTCATGGCCAAATTGCTTACAGTTACAGACATATCAGGTATGTTCATCAGGTTGTCCTTTGGGTAAGCTTTCAAAACATCAAAATCAGCTTTCAGGCCTTTTTATGATTGGAGAGAGGGAAACAAAGCTGTAAATTTAAATGAAAATTCTCATAATGATATTTAAGTTTTGTTTTATTAACACTCTATGAAGTTTACCAAGTGCAATTACTGTAAAGTTACAAATCAAAGTTTCAGTCACAATAAAAACCATCGCTAACTATTAAGACTAAATTACCTTTTTCTTCATTTCAAAAGCCTGGGTAAAATAACAAAAATTGCTGAGGGTTTATTCACCATAAAACTGAGCATTATTAGTAAAGCCATACATATTTTCCTTAAAGATTGTTCATGCCGCTGGATCACGTTTCCTAACATTGGAGGTAAATATCACAGGCAACATTGTCTTGAGCAACCAATCAGCAATTAGATCTGGATAGTAACCTACAAATTAGAAAAGAAGCGAATATCACCAATATTAATAAACATTCCCTGAATCACTGGAATGAAAAATCAAAGACACATATCATAGTCCTTTTCCATACTGTCCTGAAAATGTAAGCTTTCAGATGCAGAATATATTTGTCCTAAATAATAGGTATGGTACAGCATGGTCCAAATCTGCATAGGATGTGATGAAACTGAGGACTTTTCAAAGAAACAAACCTGCAGATGCTTTATGATTTCTGTTTAGGTGATCTACAACGTATCAAAAGAGTGGAAACACTTGAGTATAGATGGAGAAAACATTGTTTTTGTTTTTACATCATGCAGCACACCACTGCATACCTTGACACAAAATGTCACTCAACAAATGTGTAATGATCTATTTACAAGGAGTGTCACAAAGGGACATTTGAGTCAAAAGGTTAAATAAGTAATTGTAGCAGTTTTTACTTTTTTTGGACTGATGGAAGATTATTTATTTGTAGAATAGTCTGTAATGATCATGAAGGAAGAGGTGTGGAAAGAGTTGGAAGCATTAAAGCTAAATATATAAAAGCTGAAATTACCTTTTTTATGCTTTAAATTGATTGAATGAGCTCTCCACATAATAAGCACAGTCAAAAATGTATGCAGCATATAACTCTCTGGTTTCTAGTGGTTGAGCTATCTAAGAACTCTAGATTACCAGTATAATATAATTACACAGTAATATCTGGGGGATAATAAGCACCTACAGTATATTAAACTACAATGCCAAAATCCAATCATTGCTGGTGGCCCAAGAATTTAGAAGGCCTTGTGTAATATATAATTTCCATGAAAAAACTGCAACCTCAATAGGGCAGGTATCAGTTGGCCTATGGTTCACTCTTGTCTATATTGAGGAGCAAAATCACCCTGTTTTGCTTATCTGAAAATTTACTTAAGGACAAAATTTTGCAAAAATTTGACACTGTCAAATACCATTTTTTTTCAGGTTTTTTTTTAGCCAATTCATTGGACAGTTGGCATTTTTTATTGCGGCAAATGCAGATGCTTTCCTTGTGTGTATGTATTTTGCATTTAAAAGCCTGCCATACAGTTTCTGGCCCAGCTATCTATCTATCTATCTATCTATCTATCTATCTCTCTCTATCTCCAGGTTACCAAAAGCCTAAATCTATTCAGTTTTGCAGAAACAGTACTAATTCCCTATGTATATTTGAAAGTGCATCTTTTTCTGTTTCCACCTCCTTTCTACAATTCAGCCCAGCACTGGCCTAATTTGCATGTAAATTGTCAGTAGGGCAACATTTTTCGAGTTGCATGCTGAAAATCCTCCATTTATCCTAGCCTCTCCTTCAGATACTTAAATCTGCATAAAATTTAGACAAATTGATTCATTTCATTATGAAACTGTCCAGCTGGGAAAATGCATGTATTGTAGTTGACAGATGTGTCTATGTGAATGCAACGTCACATATTCCTATTATATAAAACTTGCTGTACATTGTTCACACACAGCAATGATTAGCACATTCAACACACAGTCATCTGCATTAAAATATAACTTTTGATAGTCTATAGATGTTTAATAAATGAATCATATAAATATTTCCATGATTGTACATTTTTAGCTAAGGATTTTTTTTTAATTTGTTTTTAGGACTCCTTTAAAAAATATATAATTTTTGTCTTATATAATAGCTTTTAAAACTATGTTTGGCATAATGTCCATGCTAGAACATATTATTGCCTATCTGAAGAAAGAGATGCAGAGAGAACTGCTTTAATTGAGCTGCAGCTGAGGTGATAAAGGGGAAGTGGTTTTTCCATCTCCCTGGTGATTTTTGTCCCTGCATCAAGACTGAGTGCAAGAGGTCAGATGTTCTATGTATACCATTCACATTCTGCTGACATCAGCACTCATTCATGAGAGCCAGCTTTGTTTCCTATTGGGACTAATAGGAGGAGACACGTGAAGTAGCTCAGTTTATGAAAGAGGGCAAAAGAGACAGGCACTGTGAAAACATTCCCACAGTATACCTACTCATTAACTGTAACAGAAAGCAAAACTATCATTCACAAAATGCCATAAAGCATTTTCTTTCAAAAACAATCTATAAAGAGAGGTCACAAAATATGGCTTCTGTATTTACTGGGACTCCTGTTTAATTCAGTTAGTTGAATTGCGGTGTGTCTGTCTGTGTTATTATTTATTTCTCATATTGGTAGATAAACAGTGAATTGAAATAGAAGTAAAGCAATTGTTTGAATACACTATAACACATGTATTTCAGAGCTTTCTGGATAATGGGTTTCCAGATAACAGATTTCATACCAGTATATAAAACTTGTTGTACATTGCACATTGTTGTTTTGTAGTTTACACTAGTGTGCAGGAAATATAATAAAATGTCTTACTGGAAAGGCAGTTATTTTGCAGCAAAAAATGCACTGACATTTACGTAAGGGATATTCTTACATTGCAAAATTCCAATGTCCTAGTTTTGCAAATTTTATTCTATTTACGTATTACATATCACCATCTACAGGTAGTAACTAATTGTTCTTGAGAAATGAATATGTAGCACTGTGTACAATTGGCAGCACTATATTTGATTATAGCACTATATTTGAAGATAATAACCATGGACATGTATGCAGACAGATGTAAACGTGTGATGCTTTTTTTTACCCATGAGTATACCGTTGTACTGAGAAATTCTGGCACATGTGCACTTGGTGGGTCCTTTCAGCACAATAGCTAAGTGCTTAATATAGGCATGTATTCAACCCTTTTACTCCATTGTTCCTAGACTAGCTGGCAATAAGATATCCCTGCATTCCATAGGCCTTATTTATAAGACTCCTTTATATGCAATTTTCCTTGAGATCATACTCTTTTTTTAAGAGTCTGCCCTTTTATCATTTTGGACACAGTTATTCACTAACTAATGTAAATGGCTTTATAAATACCCTCTTTATCACCACAACATCTGGGGATACTACTTGTATAGACAATCAATGAATAATTGTGTAAGAACACATTCTTCCACATACTAAACACAAATCATAAAATATGACATTATATTACAGTGCAATTGTTTTCCTTTTAAATAATTGAAAAGCCAAGAATCACATTCACTCAATTACCAGTTTAATGTGGACTCATTCCAGCTACAAATATTAAGATTAAGGGAACAATAAAGCAATATATTAATGGTAAGAAATGTGTATTGTTTCAGATCTGAGTGATCAGCTACTGGAAGTTGTTGGACTGGAGGGAGCAATGGAAATGGGACAAATTTATACTGGTTTAAAGAGTGCTGGAAGACGTCTTGCACAATGCTCTTCTGTAGTTATAAGGTAATTATGTCGATCTCTTACACATAAATATAAATTTTTCTCTGCAATTTTATAAAAATTTACAGTACTTTTTATTTTGTTGGTAAAATACTTTTTTTATTTCTTTAACAATTTGTTATAACTTTTGAAGTTTAAAGCACTTTAGGGTAGTATATCAGACATTTTATGCTGTGCATCAATGCCATATCTACTGCTAATTGATTCATAGTTCTGTGTCATTCATTGGAATTTTAATGCTCATGGCTATGAGCATAAAAATTATGAAATTGTGTTTTAGAGTTGCACCATTGTGTATAGAGTTTGTCTGTTCCAGAGTATATTGAGGTAAAGCATGCCCAAGCCAGAAATGAAGTATGCATTATACTAGGCAAATGACTTGTTGCACATAAATAAAAGGGCATCTATGATGTTTGGATTGCTTTATCATTTGTATACATTTTACTCAAGTTTATTACACATAGGTACCTCCATAACCTGAACAGTTCCAAATATAGACTGTAATAGGTATTACTTACCAACACCAATCTATGCAATCTAAGTGTTAGCAGTAAAATACAGTATCATTCCTTAACTCCTTAAACTGCCATTTTGGCCTCTCCAAACCATGTAAGCAGCTTATTGGTTTTTGCCACAGGCTTGCATTATGATCCAAGCATTGACTTGGTGATCAAACAATTGGACCAGGCTGATTTGTTCAAGGTTATGGATGTCCTGGGGCAGCTCATTGGGTTGCTCCTATGGCATTTTTGCCTAATGAGTAAATCTTTTAAGTGAACATTTTTATGTGTGGCTATCTTGAGATACAATAAGAAAGAGCATTTAGTTTGGCTTTGTTCAGATTTTTTCTGGGCGCTTACACAATGCTTACCACCCCCCTGAAGAAGGCCACCCACATTAATATATATGTGATATATACAGTCAGTGGATAAAAAGTCAGATTTACTAAGGTTTTTATGGTAAATTCTTATTCAAAAGTTTTTAATCAAAACTCACAATTTAAAATTTAAAACCAACAACTCAAATTTGAATTTTAATGTGAAATTTATTAGTCAGTACCCTTACAAATTTGAATATCCACCACCTAAACCTGCCATGTTTATGTAGAAGTCAATGACAGAGGTCCTTTGAACTATTTGAAGATGTTAATAGCAGTGATGACCATGAAAATGTGACGCACAATATTCAAGTTTTTTTTCAAGAGTTTGATTACATATTTGGGTTGGGACTTTTCAACAGAATTTTAGATGTTCCAATTTTTTAAAAAAGTATATACCATTTGAATTTTGAATAACATTTTATTTATTAGAGCTTTAAAAAATTAACATTATTCTAAAATTTTAACTTTAAGAGTACTTCTTTGACCACAATTTTTATGAATTTTATGTTTAAGTGGTTTTTTATGTATTTATAGTTTCAGACTCTCATGTAGCAACAGAAGCTACAGTAACCCATGTAATTGAACACCGCAGGGAGCTTCAATTATGTGGATTTACTTTATTAATTCAATGACATTGATTTAATCTTTAACTTTTCTCTGTGACATTGCATATAAAACATTCATATACATAGATACCACACTGAATACAGTATATATTCTGTACCTCAGATTCTAATTAACGTTGACATGTATCTAAACAGAACTAGCAAGTCATTGCCAATGCAGATCGATGGGGAACCATGGATGCAGACACCATGTATGGTAAGCATAATAGTTTGCCCATTATTGTAATTAATACATATGGAATCCTTTATCTAGAAAGCTCTAAATTACAAAATGGCAATTTCTACGAATCCTGAAAATTTCATGGTGTTCATGTTTCTAAAAAGCTCAAAAAAATTGAGACCTATTAAGGGGGTTATATACTAAAACTCGACTTTCCTCCATTTTTTAATTAAAAACAAATTTGACCTAACTCCCATTCACAAATTTAGCTAACTTATAAAGATATCAGTTAAAAAAAAATTGGATCGGGAAAAAAACTTTAAAACAATTTGCAAAAATTTGAATTGTGCAACTTTAACTTGAATTATTTGAGAAACCACTCTAATAAATAAGCCTCCTATGCTACATATTAATAAAATCATTCGTTTTTAAAAATATCCTTTTTCTTTGTATTAATAAAAAAGTAACTTGTACTTGACTCTAATTAAGGTAAAATTAAATATTATTAGAGGCAAACATTTCTATTGGGTTTAATTAATGTTTAAATTATATTTTAGTAGACATAAGGCACGGAGATCCAAATTACCACAGGTCCCAAACATTCTGGAAAAACATTTGTATACCTGTATAACAAGGGGCAGATTCGAGTGTTAAAAAACCCTTGAATTTGACCATGGGAATAGTGTGGGAATAAAAATCCTTTGAATTCGAATATCCACTTCGAAGGATGTTACCGCTATTCGATTCGAACGATTTTATCCATTCAATCGAACTTTTTTATTCGATCTAAAATAATGAAAGCCAATTCTGTAGGTTGGAACTGGCGAACTAGGCAGTCAAATAAAAATATAAAGGGGAAGTTATTTGACTGTCGAATATTTGAATATTCTAATAGATTTTCATTTGAATTATTTGAAAATTCACTGGTCGAAGTGGTCTTCAAAAACATTCGAAAATTCTAATTTGAATCTTTTTGAAAATTCGATCTAACTTCGAATCCTTCATGTGAATTTGATAAATCTGCCCCTAAATGTCCTTTTCACATTAAACATGGAGCCCAAAATATTTTTTAAAGGTGTGTACTAAAACTTCATAACTACAACAAATTAAACACAGTGTTGTAGATTTGAAAGACAAAATCTTTGCTGTGAAACGTCAGTCTTGGACTTCTTTGTCTGTGGATAGTGTTCACCTAGTCCAGTCTCTGCATTCTTTGATACAGCTGGTTCTTGAGCTGTTAAGGTTCTGCAAAAGACAAATCAATATTGAGTTGGGCTTATATTGAGTTGGGCTAATATTGAGTTGGGCTTATATTGAGTTGGACAAATATAGGTCATCATCATAATCCTCTTGTTCTGTTCAAAATGGTTATGTGTTGGCCATTTCACTGAGCAGTGACCATTGAACCCTTGATTTGTATAACTTGATAGGAAGTGATAGGGAGAGGAAAACATTATTGTTATTTTCCCATGATGACTGTCATGATCTGTTCATTCTTTTCTTTTCTTCACAGTAGAAATATTTTATGTAATTGGTGTACTAGCTGAAAACATAGAGTGATTTGTGAGCTTGATATGAAAAGGTCTGTTAAGGAATGCAGCTGTCGGTGGTGTGCCAGTAGTGAGGTGTTGCACTGTATTGCAAGAGGAATATGCATAATTCTTGTTGTAGGTTCTTATGTTCAAGGTTAGCAATCCTAAGAGTTTTCTTGATGGATTGTATTGTAGGCCACTAAGCAGTTATTTTCATGTTGGTAAAACCTACATTTCAAATGACTGTTTTACTACTGTTTTATAATTTTTAATAGATTGGCAAATGTATTAATTTTGAATGAGAATTAGTACTTTATATGGATTTTTTTAGGTCAGACTGGCCATGTGTGTTGAACTGCCAACAGTGTGGGTTGAAAGCTGTATTGCTGTGATACCTGGAGATGGGATAAATCCTCATCTCCAGTTGTGATTACATAAAGAAGGGCACAGCAGAACTAGAAAAATCAACACGCCAAGACCAGAACTTCTTGTTCTTCCCACACTCTCTGCTCCTTTGCTCCTGAACATGGAAGGTCCGAGATTGCTGTTTGCTAGTACTGCCTAGAAAACAATATTTACCTATTGTGAATTTTCCAGGATATCTATTTTTTACAGATACACAAGGGTTCCCCTGAGATTCATATTGTTGATGTTTCTTATTGTACAGTGTACCAAGTTGCAAGCTTTGAAGTGATTTACTTAGATTTCTTAAATATTACTTAAACATAATTTCTTTAATATTATTTTTAGCAAAGATTAGCATTTTAGTAATTTTGAATAGCTAGGCAAATGTATCTATTTGAATCTGCTAGAATGAGTATTTTACAGAAATATATACAGTATATATATATATGTATATATATATATATTCAAAAAAGTGAAAGCACTCACAGCAAATTACCTCAGCAGTCACATAAAAAGTATAGATTTCTTTATTTCACGCTTACATCTACACGTTTCAACCCGCACAGGGTTATATATATATACTCTCACAAGAAAGAAGTCATTGTTGCCTGGGTTCAGTTCCACAAAAATGATGAGTGTATATTCGCTAAAGTAGCCATGCTCACAGGGCTTATGGTGTAAAAAAGTTTTTATTATAGTTGAAAAACTGACATTTTGGCTGGAACACCAGCCTTTTTCAAAGTGAACCAGAAACGAATTAAATTGTAAATAATTACACTTATAAATATAGCCTTGGTGTTTGAAAATAAGATTAAGTATGCAAAAGATAAATATAAAGAATAAATATAAAAAAAGATCTCCTCATCAAGTCAAGTAATTTATAATGATAAGGATACAATCAATTGACTTGTGACTGTGGCCAAAATTTTAAAAATTAAGCAATGTATCCAGTGTAATACACAATGGAATTTCAGCACTTGAAGCAGCTCATCTACAGTCCCTAACTACAGGCTATGTCTGACAACAAATGGATTGATAAACTACAACAGCTCACAGAATACACATCAGAGCTACATAAGTTTAAACAATGTAAGGTGACAACAGTAGCCTCTGACTACCAAAACAGGAAGGTATATAGGTGGCTAACTGGCAGAGATGAACCAGTCCCATATGGCACGAGAACAAGACCATATACTTTTACAACACAGATTGACGCTTCCCCATAATCCAGTAATTCCTCTGATGCTGATCCACGATTAGAGGATAGAGGATAAAATAGAGGGAGGGTATATGACTTCTTACTCCAGAAGTGTTAATCAGCAGAGTACCTCAACAGTGCCCCCTACAAAACACTCTTCCTTTTTTGAGAAAGGTCCATTTCCCAAAGATAGGGATGGCCGTATAAGAGTAAACACTTGTTCCGCAAAATAACACAAACCCTAGAGGAAGTAGTGTTCAATTTAAGTACACATCCTTTGACATCTGCTGAAATCTCTAATTTATCTAAGGGTCTATCCTTTGTCCATACAAGTCGTACACAACCATCGGATGTAATGGTTGATATACACAGATTCCAGTGACCCCTGAAATTTAAAGAGCACTTTAGAACTCCTTCAAAACAGACTTCTAATTTTAAAAAACCAAGCTGCTTCAAACCCACTAACACTCCGAAGTCTATTGAAGTTTACACAAGACTCCTGATTGATGAATCCTATAAAAATAAGACTGTCAACCATATTGGCCAAATCTAACAAAGATGGAAAAGAACACACTTTACAGTTTTGTCAGTAATGCCAATATCGTTATACGACCTGCTGAGGTGGAGCCTTTGTGATACAGGACTATAGTGATTACCGGAGTACGATCGAGCGACAACTGTCTGATACAACATATATAGAATTTATCGCTTCATCAATGATTTGTTCATCTTATGGGTAGGACCTACTGAGAAATGTTTGCTAATGGTAGATAAACATCAGTGAGTCACATATCTCTTTCCTTGATATACTACTAACAGTGTCTGGCTCAGGAATCAAGACTACTACCTATAGAAAAGAAACTGCACCATACTTCGTGTTACCCTCCACATGTAATAAGAAGTATACCTTATGCACAGATGATTCGTATGGTGAAAAACAACTCGGACTTGACTCAACTACATCAATAACTTGATGATATAATATCGAGATTACTTCAACGTGATTACAGGTTAAAAGAACTACTGACATGCAAACAAAAAGCCTTACTCCACACACAAGATGAGCTACTTACATGATATATACACCCATTGGTGGGACTACCAGAAATGAGAGACTGGTTTTTGAAACCACTTATACACCTGACAAAACACCTCTTATTAAAGCCATTCATGACCATTGTACTGTACTAGAGAAATATACAACATTACCTCCATGCTTCAGGACAAGACCCCCAATTGCATATAAGAGAGGTAGAAACTTTAGGGACATTCTTGTCATGGCAGACCTGAAAAAGAGTTACCAAACTGGAAACAGCTTCTATGTGGCTGAATACACAAAAGAAAGGCAGTTTTTTTGTGCACCACTTGCAATAATTTAATTGTTGGAGCTTCATTGAACCATACCCACACCGGCAGGACCATCAACATCAACTACCGGCTCACCTGCACTTCAAAATTTCTTATATACTTCATTAAGTGCCCTTGTGGATTATTCAATGTTGGAAAGACAGTGACAATATTCTGGGAACATATGGGGAATAATCCCTCTTCCATCAGATTGCCATTGGACTCAGGGAAGGCTGACACACCAGTAGCCTGAATCATAGACATACATCATGTACCACAACCTGAACAAGGAGGAAATCATGAAAAACTACTACTCCAGTGTGAACTCCGCTGGATCCATAGACTAAACACAGTTAACCCACATGGACTGAATGAACTAGTTTCATATGCCCCTTTCATCCATAAATGATGACCTTTTGAAGGACTGAATTAACTATGACTGCAAGGCATTAACTATTATTACAAATGTAATTCATATGGTGTTATAATCGCTTCTTACATTTCCTCATGAATTATATCATTAAGCCTCTGACGATCTTATTAGTATCCTATGATATAACATAAGTTCTCTCACACATTTTTCTCACGTGTTTGCTACTCAAATTCTCTCTTCTTTATGAAACCAATGATATAGTCTCCTGATCAAATGTTTTATGTCTTTGCTTCATTCTCTACATTGGATATACTGTCCATGATCACTGATAACTTATTAAGAGACCTTTCATTGTTCTATTACTGATTAATGGATAGCATTTAATACAAATCTCTAGTTAACTGAGTTACATTCATTTAAATTGATACAGTGATTAACCCCTCTTATGTCTACCTGCATAATCTACCTTGGCACAAATGCGGGTGCCTCGAGACTTATTTGTTATTTTAATTTTTTTTATAATTTTTTGTTATTTTTTTGTTTTTTAATGTTTTGTACTTTTTTTCCACTCATGATTTTGCTACACAGTGATAATAGATATATGACAATATTCATTAGGAATAAATGACCACCAGATGAGGTAAGGAGATATAATGCTGAAACACGCACTACAGAGATTACTGGTATTTATAACCTACTATGCAGAGCCGTAACAAACTGTGAACCATATGGATTGCCTAACAACTGACTGCGGGTGCAGTACTAGGAAGTTGTGAGTGTCACACATCTGGATGCTTATCAACTTAGTAGCAAGGCAAATTACATAAATTATTTCACCTATGGAAATACAGGAAAGTTGTATCTGGCAACAGGACCAATGATACATTGAGTATCCAACACCACTAACACTTTCATCACCAGCACTGTTTGCTGTGGAATAACACTGATCATTGGATACATTGTTTAATTTTTTAAACTTTGGCCACATAGTCACAAGTTGATTGATTGTATTCTTTTAATTACAAATGACTTGACACGATGAGGAGAGGATTGTTTTTTATATTTATTCTTTATATTTATCTTTTGCATATTTAATCTTTCACACACTGCACAAGGCTTTATTTGTGGTTTCTCATTATTCTGCGTAATTATTTACACTTTAATTAGTTAAAGGGATCCTGTCATGGGAAAAAAAAATTCAAAATGCATCAGTTAATAGTGCTGTTCCAGAAGAATTCTACACTTAAATCCATTTATCAAAAGAGCAAACAGATTTTTTATATTTCATTTTGAAATCTGACATGGGGCTAGACATTTTGTCAATTTCCCAGCTGCCCCAAGTCATGCATTGTTTATGTATCGTTCAGCAATTCATAATCATATTTATAGTCATATGTCATGTCTTTTTTTGTTTGCTTTTTTTTAATATTCTGATTTTTTAAATAAATGACATGACATTTGTGGTTTAAGAGAATGTGTGTTGTGGTTTCCAAACCCTCTAAAACCACTTAAATTTGACCTTCAATAAATAAGCCTCATAGTTTTCTAGGTAAACTAATCATTGTCCATCCTGAATCGAAAGAATCCAAAATGTTGAAATATTGTTTGGCAGTTGGTATGTACATGTGTGAAAAAGTCAAAGGGTTAAACATAGCTTTGCATGAGTTGGTCTACCTGGTTTAAAATACAATTTATTTGTAGTGCTGAATAGCTATGATTGCCTTTACTGCATTTGAATGCAAAGTATTCATACTGCTCATATAATTTATTTCCTTTTTCCTTCTTCATGTACATTGGGTTTTTAGCCAAAAAGCACATTAAGTCAACCCCCATCAAGGTAACCTATTCACTAGCCAAGTCTACTCTTTCTTGGCAGCAACACATAACATAAGCAACTTCTAAAGGCCTTTCCCCTTCAGTAAACATGAAGAAATTTTTTAAAGGATATATACTGTAACAACAAAGCAGAATCCAAGAATACTGAAGTATACATATTTTTTAAACGTAATATGTGAGCATTACTGCACACAGGTAAATGACTATTACAAAGTTGCTGTTGCCCAGTAAGCACCACTACCTGCATTCTCCTGTACAATTCTTTATACTGATGCAACTTAAACCTTCAAACAAAGATGAGAAGGCTGCATAATGATGTTAGAGGAAACTAGGCCCAGATACACAGTGCCTCAGAACTAGTGATGGGTTCATTTATTCACCTGGTTCATATTTGCGGCAAATCCCCGAGATTTGCCGCCGGCAAATAAATTTGCGAATCACCCAAGAAAATTTGTCTGCCGAAAAGTCAGTTATTTCTACGCCGGCGCCCATTCTTTTGGACGCCAGTGCAAATGTGCACCGGCATCCAAAAACGGAACGATCCCTTTTTGCCCCAAATGTATGTAAATGGGAAGCACATGACACCATTGGTATTGATGTTCTTCAGCCTAAAAATGGCAACTTGAGCTGAAAATCAGCCAGCTCTCCCTGTTTTGTTTAAGGCCTAAGTACTGCGCCACCATTTAATCACACTTTTTTTAGACAGTATGTTTAACTTCCAGGCTAGTTCCCATAAAATAGTGCTGCTTTTATTTCTAAAGAATTATTGAAGGAGACAGAACTGCAATTGTTCTGTAAATTTTTCATGTTTTGTTTTAATCATAAGTATCACTGAGCCCTTGCATTAATAAAGCTGTCATGCTCAGGTCTGTTCCAAATCAGTGTCAAAGTAGAATGGAAATAATATATATATAAATATATAAATAATATATCCCACTGATACGGAAGAATGACAGGTTGAATTATTTTAAGCTTAATTAATATGTGCAATTTTTTTCTTAATTATCTCAAATTAATTAGAAATTACTCACAAGTAATCTTTGCTCTTATCAGTCAGAAATTTAAAGGCTTGTGCATTATACATCGGTAGCACAATTTACTAAACTGAATGCATGCATGCATTAAATTGCATTGTCAATTTTAAAAAATATTGACTCTTATAAAATTGGATTAAATTATTCATAGGTAAACAAATATAATTAATGTATAGAACATGAATGATTGCCAACCAATCACTTATATTGGTGAAATGTAAAGAATTTCAAGGCTATTTTAAAAGTTGTGAAGTTTTAAGGGATAACCAGCGCTCACAGCACGAGGTCAGATCCACGAAAAAAAGAAAGAATATAGAAGAAAAAAAGAGAGAGATTTCCGCCAATCTAGTGTAGTATTTTCCAAATATATACACACACCTTTATGTGATTAGCATATACACTAAATAAGTGAATAGATAAGGTGTCCCATGTGTCCACTCCGACGTGTTATCCTAGACTTTATCTCATACGGATTTATATAGAGGGGTACTCACAAAAGTTTAAAGGATATCGTGCAGAAAAGAGGCGTAGATATCAGCAGCAGATCTTACATGCGACTCCAAAGCTTCATCCCACTATGGAAATTTCACTGACATAGTGTAAATAAATAAATAAATATTAAAAAATGCACTAACAATGTTCCAGTAATAAAATCGCATAAAATATTTTTGTCTCCCACGATCACCGCTTCAGCGTACCCAAGAGTCTACAGACTGTTGATGTTCCGGTGCAAAAAATTCGCCGGCGTCTTTTCCCACCGCGTGTAAACCTCAGGCGCTTAGTGATAGCGTGTTTGCCTTGACGCGTTTCGTCCTTCGACTTTTTCAAAAGGCTTCAAATTGTAATTTGCGCATGCGTTTTTACGTAAAAACGCATGCACAAATTACAATTTGCGGGGTGCTCTCAGAGGCAGTCCCACTGGAGATTACAGGCAGCTCTGCAACATAATGAATCTCACCAGTTGCACCTTTCTCCCTCTGAGTCTCCAGCAGCTCGGCAGGGAACAGGATGGCCTCTTTCTGTACTTTCACTGATTTAACAGCTTGAACAGTGTCACGGATGCCACCATAGGCTCACATGACAAAGCATGCAACTGTAAAGGTCTACGCAGTTCCTTGCTAACCTGTGCAGAACTCACACACAGTCACACCCAAACAGTCCCAACATGCCAAAACTTACAAGCTGCCACCACCACTCTTAAGGGCGGCAAGCACCCGACTCTTGACACTTAGACACTTACTAGAGGCTTATCCCACTATGCTTTCTAGCTAAGCACGATGACATTCACTCCAGCAGACAGGTCAAGGCAATCAACAGACAACACAAAATTCCCACACCAGCAGACAAAGGATCAAACATGCACAACTTTCCTTCTAACTAATAAGAGGGGTTAAAATACATTTGACATGCACACTTCTCTTCAGGTAAAAGGTTTGTTTAAGAGCAGCAAAGACAAACTCATTAAATTGCAGATTTAATAGTCCAAAGGAACAGTGCATAACATAAAAAATCAGATACAGTTACAAATAACATACACAGCAGCAAACAGTTATAAAATAAAAATGATTAAAAATACAGAAGCCTACATGCGTCACCTAAAGAAGGATCTCATATGAGTCCTGTTCTGGGGGAATGGAAGAAATAACGACAGATACCTCCCACAGCAGCTTGGTCCCCAAAGGCATTTATCTTTTCAGTTGCCTGGACCCTTGATATCCACATTGGGAAGAGATAGGTCACGTCCCCATCCAATGAGAAAGGTGAGGGCAGGTCACCAATTTACAACAGGCTTGTCACGGTCGGCAGCCTAAACCTAGAACCGATGTCAAGCACCGTGGTCTAGACTCGTGCTTCTGCCTATAACAGTCGCCTTTCACCTCGGGAGGAGCCCTCGGCTAATCGGATGCCACAAGGAAGGGACACGACTGTATAGAAAGTCTTAAAGGCCAAAGGTCAAGGTACAAGCAGGAGAAGGCAGATTCACAGTGAGACAGGCTGGGTCGAGGCAGGCAGAAAACTAGAGTTGTCAGGCAGGCAATGGGTCAAAATCGGGTGATCAATCGGGTGATCAATCAGATAAGGATGAAGCAGAATCAGTAGTCAAAAAACAGGCACAAGTCAAGATACAGATAATCAGAATAGTCAAGCCAGGCAGGGTCAAAACACAGGAAACAGATCAGGATAAGCAAACAGGAAACTAGCAAAGCACCAGGTATAGAAACTATCACGGGCAATGTGTAATTTCAGAAGGCCCCTTTAAATACTAAAAGTTTGGTGCCATTGTGCACTGACGAAAAGACGCCAGCGTGCCTTTAAAAGAAGGAAGTTTGCGCCGCGTGCACTAGGAGCCACAGCAGCAGGGGAGTTGGAACGGCGTGGTGGACATCCCCGCCGCACCACTAGACCACCAGGATAAAGGCTCCTTACAAGGCTGTTCTGGAGACATAGATTTTCCAACCAGCCTAAACTATTTGGATGTGTATAGCAAAATAATGAAATGATAAATATTAGCTAGGATATCTAATTCTCTATCCATAGAGACCAAACACTCCAGGACTAACATAGTTTATTCCGGCCTTATCAAAATATCAAGTAACCCTGGGAGCGATCATAAAAATGTGAGAGTGTTTAGACTCCTTGAGAAGTCCTAGCTATAAGGTAAGTAGTGGGTTTGGTGATTCCCGTCTATATTAGAGGATATTTGAGTTATGAGCATAAAACAATATTACCTCTAAATCTGCCCGGAGACAGACCAATCCACTATAGCACAGGTATGATAATTGGGTTTTCATTCCCCAAGCCAGACAGTCTATCCTTGTGTGACTTAGTGGGTATTTGTGAATTACCCCCTACTGTTTCCTCAGAATGTGGATTCTAGAAGAAGAATTTGAAGATAGTGGAAACCCTAAACCTTTTTATGCTGGAACTTACTGTTCCATTATGACAAACAGCTTTACATGACTTGGTTCTGGCTGGATCTTTCACTACGCAGCCTGTGTTCCACTCTGTCACAGGCCCTGCACACAAGGCTTCACAGCCAGTTACACCCTATCTTCCCAGGATGCACTGAGGTGCCCAGCCTATTGGGTTGCTCTCTAGCCTGTTACTGGGTGGAATAATGTCACAGACAGAAAAACAGGGGACAGATTTCTCTGATCCCCTACATACATGTAAATACCTTCTGTTTTTTGAAGGCTTTACACTACACTACACTTACCCTAACCAGGTTGGTTTAGCTGCTTTGCTACTCAGAATCCATGTTCCAATATCTTGCACTGATGCAATATAACAGGATTGATAAAGACTGTCATCAAGTTTGGATATATGGCTCTGAACTATTAGGCAGCAGTGCTATAAAAGCAGTGATTCTGGATGCATAGTTGGCCTTTGCATGTGATTTGCATGCCTCTGCCAGTCATGCATTAAGTGAGCGTTAAACTCTCATTTTTGGTTTCTGAAATTACAACTAAATTCACAGACTCTAACACCACAAATGTCATTCATTTTAAGCACTGAACAATGCTAAAAAAAAAATCAACCAAACCTCTTAAAGTCTGATTTCATTTAAATTGGTCCCATTCACTTCTATAGCACCTATAGAAGCTATAGCAACTGTTATTTAGCAACGTTTGGTGTTTTTTTTAACAGGAAAATCCATTTGCAGATTTTGTCAATAAATAATAAGTAATTAGTCATTGATAAATGATTTATGGAATTACTATGGCAATCATTATAACTCCTGTTGATAAACTAAGAAAATATTGAAAATCCAACCAGTATCTCAACAACCTGTGGGATTATTTTGACTACTGTCGATAGATAGTAGTTAAATGTATGTATAGATAGTGCATGAAATATCAGAAAGCTAATATATTGAGCCCAAACAGTGATTAAACAAAGACAATAAATCAATTTAATTGAATACAGAGAGCTCTATGTATATTAATATGACAAGTGGACTCCTCAATTTGACCCTTCACCCTGAGCTATCCCTCTGCACCCCATTATCACATACCTTAAAGGAAAACTATACCCGGAAAATGAATACTTGAGCAACAGATAGTATACATGAAATTTTGTGACAAATCTTACCAAACTGGTATACATATTTAAGTAAATATTGCCCTTTTACATCTCTTGCCTTGAACCACCATTTTGTTATGGTATGTGTGCTGCCTCAGAGATCACCTGACCAGAAATATTTCAACTCTAAGGGGCACATTTACTATTGGTCGAATTTCGAATATAAAAAAATTCGAAATTCAACCAAGGTAATAGTGGGGAGGTAAAATCCTTTGAATTCGACTATTTAATTCGAAGGATTTTACAGCAATTCGATCAATCGAATGAATGATGGAATATAGAAAATTTGATCGATCGTTCGAATATTCGAATTGAATATTCGAACGATTTTAAGCGAACAATCAAATTTTTTATATTTGATCTTAGGGAAGGATCCCCATTTCGGTAGCTTTAATCTGGCGAAGTAGGTGGTCGAATTAAAATTTAAAGGGAACGTATTCGACCATCGAATTTTTGAATATTCGAATTAAATTTTATTTGAATATTCAAATCATTCGAATTTGAATATTCGATGGTCAAATTTGCCTAATTTGTGTATTCGAAGATTTGAATTCAAATTTGATAGAAATTTGATTGAACTTCAAATTCTTCATGTGAATTTAAGGTGAATTTAGTAAATTTGTAACAGGAAGAAGTGTGGAAGCAAAAGACAGAACTCTGTTTGTTAATTGGCTCATGTGACCTAACTTTATAGTTTGTTTGGTATGTTTGTGTGCACCGTTGAATCATACATTCCCAGGAGGCTGTCCTTATTTTTTAAACTATTTTCTATTTATGATGACCCAAAAAAAGTATATTATTATGAAAATGGTTTATTTACATGAAGCATGGTTTTACATATGAGTTGTTTTATGCAATATCTTTTTTTAGAGACCTACATTGTTCAGGGGGTATAGTTTTCCTTTAATGAAACCAGGAGAGAGAGATGGGTGTAAAATGGACACAGCATTTATTCACATCAAATAAATAGGACCATGCTAGCTTAAAGGTGGCTATACACGGTCCGATAAAAGCTGCCAACAGACCAAGTTGGCAGCTCTTTGGCCTGTGTATGGGGCCCTCAAATGGGCTTCCCCAATCGATATCTGCCCGAAAGTCTTCCAGATGTCGATCATTGGGACTAAAAATCCTGTTGCATCGCAGGCGCATCTGTTCGTTGATGCAGTCCCGCGATCCAATCCCTAGGGCCCAACAATCGGATCAGCCCGATATATTAAGGTGGGCTTATCGGGGAGAGAT
Organism: Xenopus borealis; assembly: GCA_024363595.1. Classification (NCBI taxonomy): domain Eukaryota; kingdom Metazoa; phylum Chordata; class Amphibia; order Anura; family Pipidae; genus Xenopus; species Xenopus borealis. Next base: position 28,600,613 of record CM044442.1, on the reverse strand, counting down.
TTGCTCATTTGGCAACATTGCCAAATGAGTAGATCTCTCCATCCTTAACCAAAGGCAATATTCTAAAGCCAGAGATCACTATTGTGCTGTGCTGCCAACATGAGAGAAGTTCAGCAGTCCTGGTGCCGGACCTGCATTTGCAGTGTCTTGCTGCTAGGAAATCCAAGCAGGCTGCCCCTTAGCACAAGCAGTAGTAGTGCCTGTATCAATCAATGCACTGTGCAGTCACAGTGCAGTACTCTGGCAAAGTCCTACCGCCACAACAAGCCCAACTGAAAACTCACCATACCTTAATATTAATTATGTAATAAATAATATCATAGGAAATTAATTAAAAACATGGAATAAACTTGGGTAATCGCCTTATGATATACATATTATATAATATTCTATGTGTAAAAAACATAGATAGATTCCTTTTTTAATACTTTAAAATAATTAAAGACTGTGTGCAACTGCCTGCAAAGCCAGCCACCCTCCTCTGGATGTATTTTGCTTTGGAAAATTAAAGCAATGCAAAGTTACTAGTAGTTAGCCTGTCATGCTCAATCACGTAGTATGAAAACCAAAGCCACTAATACACTGGCCAGGAGACTTGACCTAGGAAATTGCAGTATTATCTTGCTACAAATTACCATTTACTCTGCCCATGTGTTAGACTAGGATGTTTATACAGGCAATTTTATTTCATCCTGGATACCAAACATACTTTCTTAATAATGGAGTGATGTAAGACCTGCCCCGTCTGCTCCAGAAGCCTTAAGCTGCATGTGCCCAGCTCAGGGGGTAAAATCACCAAACCACCTTGCCATGTGGCTTCCCTAGATGTCCCCCAGCCACAAGTGTCCAGCTTAGAGGACCCAGCATAGAGGGTAAGGTCAACCCCTTTCCCATGCTACTTAGCAACCCCTCCCAACTACAGAGATCTCCCTCCAGCCGTAAGTGCTCAGTTTAGAGGGCCTAGCTTAGAGTGTAAGGTTTCCCAATCACTTTGCCTAAAGTCTTGATAGTATGGTCACTGTAGTGACTATTAATCATAAAGCATACTGATAACCCTGTCACGACAGGGATGGGGACTAATAATTTTTTGCTTGTGTGTACTCTCATTCACCCCCCGATATAACGCATAGTACCCTATGAACTAAAACCTAGGGGTTCCCTATCAGAGTGGTAGTAACCCTAAGTGCAAAAGTATTTCTGGTAGTTAGATGCTCATTGTAACAGATTTCCAAATATATGTTAATTTTACCTTAGATGTGGCCTCTACTTTACTTTACACAACCAGGGGTAGCATAACATATGCAGGACCCATAGTACCAGGCCAGCAGCCGCCTGTGCTTTCCAGCATGGTGGATAAGCCTGATTGTATGCTTCGACCCATGTATTTCAATGCCCCACCATGGGCCACTGTAGCCAGGGCCGCCATCAGGGGGGGACTGGGGGGACAAGTGTCCCGGGCCCGGGGCTG
>CM044442.1:28566037-28584631 GCA_024363595.1 Xenopus borealis | reverse complement strand
GTGCAATTCCACGGACACAGGGACTGGATGCAGAGACACTTGAACTTTATTATATAGGATGAGCACTTTTTGAGGGTTATTTTAGGAAGCAGATGGTTGTGTAAAAGCTTCATAGTTAGTATTGTTTTGCAGACCTAGGATATCTAAATGTAAAAATTATTTTACAGAATAATATAAACAGACCAGAGAGGGGAGCCAGAGAATCTGTTCAAATTTCAAATTAAAATAAATTCAAAACTTGACCATATGAATAAAAGGGAAGTAAAATCCTTCAAATTCAACTATAGAATTTGAAGGATTTTACCGCAATTCGATCGATTACATTTTTTTTTATTCGATCCACCTACTTCGCCAGAAACAAGCCACCAAATTGGTAATCATCAGTTTAGATCAAATAAAAAAAATGTAATCGATCAATCGAATGTTTTTTTTTCCGATCGATTCGATGATTCCCAATTCAGTAGCTCGGTTCTGGCGAAGTAGGTGGTCGAATAAAAATTTAAAGGGGAAGAAATTCGACTATCGAATAGTCGAATAAAATTTTATTTGAATATTCAAATTATTTGAATTCGACTAATTGATGGTTGAATTTGCCTAATTTGCATATTCAAAGATTCAAATTCGAATTTAATGAAAATTTGATCGAACTTCGAATTATTCATGTGAATTTAGTAAATCTGCCCCATAATGGTATCATCAGTCAAAGACATTTGCTTAGATAGAATCTGCTTGTCCTATAGATGTCAGGACAGGTTGGTAAAAAAAGTGGCCATATTAGTTCATTGTATGTGTGAAAATCCATTAATAATTTTTTTTTTTTATTTCTTTAAAACATTTCAAACATCAATTAAAATTATTTTGAAAGTAACTGGGAGGGTTTGTATTAAGGTGAAGTGATGGAAAACTTTCCAGTTGCAGTGTTTGTGTCTTAAGAAAATAAATACATTGAAATAAATGAATTTTTCCCAAATGCCCACTATGGTTTGCTGAAAACCTTCTGTAGACGTATTTGCTGTGTGTCCTGTGACACATTAATGCCACTAGTTCCTGGAAAAAACTATTTCCTTGCAGACCATTTTCACTTTGATTTGTGCATTTATATAAATGTTTATGGATTATTCCATACAATTACAGTTACTAAACTGTACCAACCATGCTCTACATGTTTGCATGTGTCTCTTCAACTCCAAGTGCTTCTTCACACTATTTGCCCAACATCAACTGTTTTGCAAACAGACTTCCCTGGTTTAATTTATGCCTGTACTGTGTATTGTCACCAGCCTTTCTGGCTTTAATTCAATGTTCCTTTTCACTCTCTGTGGATTTGTTCAAACCAAATAAGATGATTTTCTTATGTATATATGTGGGATGTTTGCTGTCCATTCTGAATTCATATGCACACCACCATGTAATATTGTATTAACAAGTTCCAATAATATACATTGGCATAGATTTGTATCCGACTACATTATTATTAATTTTGGTTGACATACTTCAATAAGCAGTCATAAGCTATATACATAAAATCTATTGAACTGGCAGACAAAAGCCTTGCATAAAGAATTCAAATGTTACCATCCCTGCAACCTGTTCTCATGTATGTATTTTAAAATGTAAGTACTTTTTACAGCAAATGCACTTCCATGTGCACTCACATGTTTTAAACTATAGTAAGCACCCTGTACATATTCAATTTAAACTTCCTGTCAGTGTTCCCTTTTTACATTTTTTTTTATAAAAAATCCAAGTAAAAATTAAAATATCATACCAATTGTGCTGTAAATCCAATAAACTCTTTCTGCATTCGCTTTAGACTGCAGTATGTCTAGATAAAAATGATGGTGTCCTGTTGGCTCCTTTATACCTCTGGACAGCAGTGGCTGACGTGGAGGTGACTTGCATCCTACTTTCTTATTTCAAACAGTGTACAGTTAGGCAATAATTTCACTTTGGCAAATCAAATGCACAGTAAAGAGCAGGTTACAATGTAGGATGGCAGCCCTGCAACTGAACAATTGTTTAACTACAACCAGCCAGTCTGATGACTTAAATGTTTTGCCTAATACATTTTTGTGCATGTTTTGCCTAATTAGAGGTAATTTTACATAGTTACTATATTTATAAACAGGCTGTCTTCAAACCTGGAAACATAAACGTATAGAAATTATATCCCTAGGTTGCCTGGTTGACAACTATGTAATTAGCTGAGTCCATGGGTTTCTTATAAAGGAAAAGCAAATGAGCCAATAGACAGGTCCACACATATATGCATAATTATGAACATGCACATACATCAAGCTGGATTTGAGCACAAAAGGACCAAGATTATACATTTTCACACTGAAAACTGCTTCATCTTTGCATTAACAGGCTATTACTGAGCCTGTCAATGTACACAGATGTTGGGGCAGAAGGAAGTGGATTGGGGAAGTGGAGAAAATAATGCCCGCTGTTCACTCTGTGGAAGCAGTTTATTTTGTTTGCACAGAATAAGTAATGTTTGATCTCTGAGTGGAGTGTTTTGCTTGCAAACCACCCCCCCCACCACCACCTCCCAAGCCTTATCTACTGACCCAGCTAACTACTCTGTTCTATGTGGGTTAATATAGAACTTAAATGGATAACATAACATTTAGATTTTTTTTGTGCACCATGGTTTTCGGTTATTTTTATCTTGAGGACATTTGTAATACAGTAGTGATAGTATGTGACCTGAAGCATTTAGGATTAATAAAATATTGCAGACCCTGCAATTTTAACAAACATTATATCAAATGTAAGCAAAGAACAAAGAATTACTGTAATATGTAAATTTACAAAACAATATTCTTTTTTTTAATAAAAATCTAAAAATCTTAGATGGTTAGAGGTTAAATGAGCTATCTGGCTAGTTGAGTTTCTTATTAGCCTATCATGATGACAGTGATGGTGATAATGGTGGTGATGGTAATAATAATTGTATTCCTTTTAGATCACAATTACTCACAAGAACCAAGCCCCAATGTTAATTGGGCCTCCTCCAAAAAATGGACTTTTCACTTCTCTCATTAAAGGATCCAGAAGCAAGATGAAGGAATAGGGCAAACAAGATTAATGCAAGAAACAACTGATCTTCAGTATTGCTTTACTGATTTCTTTACAGACAGTACATTTTACAAAGTATGGGTTGGCATTTCGGTTTCTTAAGTTATAAGTATTAATATAATTTTAATGTATTTATTGCAATGAAATTTAAGTTATTTTGGCATGGATAATGGGTTTTCATATATTTATTGCAACTCCCTATATTTTCGCATGCCTTTTTATTTATTTGTTTTGCCCTCCTTCCTCCTATGATCTAATACAAATATTCTAACAAATATTGATTCCAGATTTCAGTATTTCAACAACAGCACAGTGACAACTGGATTAAAGTCAAAGGGAAATTGACAGTCAAAATAATTGACAATGATCAACTTATTTTTACCAGGTCAAAGTAATCGGTACTGTCAAATTATTGCCATGTCCGTTAATATTTGTGTCATTCTATACAGGCCTACAAATAACATGTCATATTTATAAACTACTTGCTTAATAAACTGTTTCCCACCAAAGATTTACTGAGTAAGGCTGAAGTAATGAGTTAATGCATAATTAATCAAGGACATTGCATGAAATTCACAGTCAAAACTGTACTGTTCTTTTGATTACCTTGCCAAGTGCTGAGATTAGAAACAAGTGCATTAAGCAAACAAAACTCTTATTTCATGTCTGCAGTATTGCTGTGTAAGATATTGATGTAGTTATTTTCACAGGAAGCTAGATAGCAAGAAAAAAATGCCACACTGGAGAATATGCCCTAACCTTTTATCATACATATATGCCAGTGAAAACAATGTTTTCTTTTTCTCCACTGGGTCAAAACACTTAAGTTGAATTGAGGTAGAACAAGAGATAACCTTATCTTTGAACAGTCTGAGTCATTGATAAACCAATACTGTAGCATTAAAATACATATACATGCACTGCTTGTTACAATGTGAAGAACAGCGCAAACTACATAGTAGACCAATTTATTGGATACACAGGCTTTAAATATTGGTTCCAGGGTTCCATGTGGCTGCAGTTGTTTTATTGTTCACATGCAGACAAAACAGTAAAAAAACATATAGGACAAATAAATGACTACAGTGAACATCTGATCATAAAACTGGAATTGCCAGGATTGACAGTTCATATTCCTAAAGACAAATAGAAAGCCGAAAAGTTGTTTTTTCGATTAGATAGATTTAGATTCAGATAAGTTAGATTTCATGTATATAAAAGGATTTTGGAAAAACTTTTTTATTGCTGGATGAAACTAGAACACTCCCATACCTGGCTCAAATGCTATTAAAGTCAAGATTGCATTATTATATTTTTTCATAATTGGCCAATGAAAGTAATGCCACTGCAGTGCATATGTGTATAATAAATAACTACCCCTGCTTGTATATTCCCAAATTTGCACTTGGACCCAACAGATTAGATTAGCCTAATATGGCCAACCACATAGATCAAGTTATATGGCAACCTTACTAAAGATCAGATCTTGCATTGTGTGGTCAGCTTTAATTGTGGCATGTGGCACCTTTAAATGGACTGGTTTCATGTGAGCAGGTAGTGTTTTAAGACAGCAAAGAAACTGCTGGCTGAATAATATCTATCATCACACCAGATATTTTTTCCACTGGGATGGGGAATTCTTTTATTTCCCTTTTGTCACACCTCACTCAAATTATGGCTGTAATAGAACTGCTTTAACTAGGGATCTGCACCTTCATGCCCTCTGTGGTTGCTCAGTTACAACCTCAAACTATTGCTAGAAGTTGTTCTTCAGCAACAGCTGGAGAACCATCACCTGAAGCCACTCCTTACCCCAGGGGACTTAAAGGAAAACTATACCCCGAAAAAGAATTTTTGAGCAACAGATAGTTTATATCAAATCAAGTGACATATTAAAGAATCTTACCTAGCTAGTATATATATTTAAGTAATTACTGACCTTTTACATCTCTTGCCTTGAACCACCATTTCATGATGGTCTGTGTGCTGCCTCAGAGATCACCTGACCAGGAATATTTCAACTCTAACTGTAAAGGGAAGAAGTGTTGAAGCAAAAGACAGAACTCTGTCTGTTAATTGGCTCATGTGACCTAACTTTATAGTTTGTTTGGTATGTTTGTGTGCACTGTTGGATCCTAGGATCCCAGGAGGCCGTCCTTATTTTTTAAAATGGCTATTTTCTATTTATGATGACCCCATGGCACATGCTACTAAAAAAGTATATTATTAAGAAAATGGTTTATTTACATGAAGCAGGGTTTTACATATGAGTTGTTTTATGCAATATCTGTTTATAGAGACCTACATTGTTCGGGGGGTATAGTTTTCCTTTAAGAAACACTGCCCTGCATTGTATATTACCATATTTTGGATTATTTACACAACCTCTTTCGAAAGCATTATGAAATGTATCCTATTTATTTTAATAATTCAATTTTCTGCCTTAATCCAAAGAAATCTGCTCATTTGTAAAAGGTAAAGAGATATATACTTGCAAATTTCATATGGCTTACAATATCAAACTATAAATATCCTGCAAATTGGGACAGTGGCATTAATATATTAACTGCTGATTCTTTTACAAACCACGTCACATTTTGCGCTTTTAAATGCTATAAATGTTTACAAAGAAAATATAATTATATCAGAGCACTTCAGAGAATATGAATGTTTTTACATGGTGCAGTGGTTTCTTAAAAGGTGTGCAATTTTTTGTAGTAGAGTAGTAGTCCAATTTCTAATATCTATTACTATGTACAAGTGTATGTATTATTGGTTATGCCTTGTCTTTACAATGCACACACACACATACACACACATATAAAGCAACTGCTGTATTTTGTCTAAATTGTATATGTGATTGTTTAATATCTAAGGAATGGCAATGCTTCCTGCCATAAAACCTGAAATACTAAGTAAAAATAAATTTCTATATGTGCATCTATACTTTTTTCTTCTTTATTATGTATTTGCATTTTATTTTAGCCATTTCAGGAAGGTTCAAGACCATGAAAGATTGTAAAAAATAGATATATACTGTTTCAAACTAAGTATTCCCATTACTAAGTTTTTAAATCCAAAAAAAGTCACAATCACAAGTGAAGTTACTAAAATAGCCTGAATAGGTAGTCATTAGAAATATTACCATTTTGCTTATTTGTCTGTCATATATTTAGTCCTTAAGCCACTCTATTACAATTAACTAATGTATTAATTGGTGTAGTAAATCACTCCTTATATTATTAGTCCAGCAGAGTATGCCCCATTTATAACAGTACTTTATCTTTAACACACTATAAATGTCAGTGTATGGATATCCTGAATTATTGGAACCCAGTTAGGGTATTATTGCTAAAACTATGTTTCCTTTTAATGCAATTTATAGCTCATCACCCATTACTTACTAGAATCTACTGTTCATATTCCCGACCTTCCTCTAATGTAGAGAATGTCCTAATTTTTCACAAGGACACTATACAGTATATGTATGATAAGTCTATATGGCAGGGTTCCCCAACGATTTTTACTCATGAGCCCCATTCAGTTGTAAAAAGAGTTGGGGATAAACAGAAGTGTGGAAAAACCCAGGGTGCCAAATAAGGGCTGTTATTGGCTATTTCGTAGTCCCTATGTGCAATGGCAGCCTACAGTGGTCTCTTTTGTGGCAGTACATCTGGTTTTATGCAACCAAAACTTGCCTCCAAGCTAGGAATTCAAAAATAAGCACCTGCTGTGAGGCCACTGGCAGCAACAGCCAAGGGGTTATTGAGAAACATGTTGCTCATGAGGCATAAGTTGGGGATCACTGCTCTATGATCCTCCTCCGTATTTGCATGGGTTTTCTCGCACTCAGCAAACTGGTTTTTAGTTAAAGTGACTGTTAATGAATGAATGTGATATGACCTTAGCTTCCACTGAAGTATGGAAATTGAACAATCTTTGCAAAAGCCATGTTTTTCAAGCTACTTTTTGAGATTTAGCTCATGGGAATCTTTTAAAAATACATGTTGAGCTCCTGTCAATGGAAGCCAATGCAAGTCAATGTAAAGTTTATTTGGAACATATATGTTTGTTAATTAAAATGCAAGTTTGTAAAATTTGTTTGTTTCAGATACTAACACACGTGAATATCCAACGCTAGGATCTTCTGTAAATAGTGAACTGAATTTAGTTTGCACCATCTATGGCCATCCACATGTCATCTATAGGGCTAGGTTGTGATTATTTCAGAGTGATTTTGCAAATGCTGTCCCAATGAGTCCCAATTAAACTTTGTTCTTAAAGGGATACTGTCATGGGAAAACATGTTTTTTACAAAATGCATCTGTTTTGAAATCTGCCATGGGGCTAGACATTTTGTCAATTTCCCAGCTGCTCCTGGGATATGACTTGGGGAAGCTGGGAAATTGACAATATGTCTAGCCCCATGTCACCATAACCATAAGAAGAATATATACATGAAATTTCCACACTGTCCTTTGCATTAATGAAATTCCTCAGTTTCGTCCATCTATTAAAAAAAAAAAGTAAAAAATTAACCAAAAATTGAAGCTTGACCTCCTGAAACCTGTAGGGACAGGTATTTAAGCTCAATTTTATTGTGCATAGATCGAGTTTAACTGGATTTTTTACTGGATTGTTGTTTATTTTGATAAACAACAATCATTGCTTAAGTCAGGACTATGCCTAGAAGTGAGTTTAGTATTTGATTTTATATGTTCTAGGCAAATCCAGTCCAAATGTAGTTGGTGATTGAAGTACTGAATGCTATGGTCATAGATCCACCTCCTCTTCCCCGTTGCACATACAGAAGAACTCTTCTCAATAAAAGAATGAGCTGTCTGTTTGATATTAGCATGTCATGATAAAGACCTTATGGCAGGGCACAATGTAAATAATGCAAAGCTTATCTGAACTTTATCTAACCTCTTTTTTGACTGCTAATATAGAAGGCTATCACAATATCACAGTTCTTTCGATTTTCATGCTGCATAAAAATAACTGAACTAGTTTTACACAAGGAACTAATACTGTAGTTCCTGACCTCTAATGACAAAAAAGTCTTTTATAGAATAGGAAATACTCAGACAAAGGTCCTCAGTTAGAAGATGCAGTGTCCTCCCTCCATTTTTTGTAGTGGGTTTGTATTCATGGAATTCCTGGGCAATCCTACAATACTAGACCATTAGACTGTGTCAATTTTGAGATGTAAAAATAAAATGTTGACTGGAACTATAGCCAACATGTGAAATAATTAATTTAAAAACTTAGTAAGAGTTAAATGCAAAAAAAGCGAGAGTAACAAAATTCAGGTTTTTAGCAAGAGAATAATAAAATTCAGGTTTTTATTCAGTTGTTAGTGGTATATAGTAATGATCAAATCTTTTTGGCATGTTGCCTCAGGCAAAAGGTTTCAAGGAAGGGAGCTAAAAATGTTCACACAAGAAGTTTTAAATGTGTGAAAAATTTAGTGTGAAAATTTTAGTGTGAAAAATTAGTGGGGCAAAAATGTAATCTATAGACTTTAATTTGTTTTAGAAATTTTTAGCTGTTTTGCAAATTTTGCAAGCTTTTCGGTGAAGTGAAATGGGACAGATGCACTCATCAATAGTGGTACATATTACGCAAGGTAGGTATTTGACAATGCAATTGTAAAATACTGTCAAAAAATTGTGGTCCTATACAAACTGCTTCCGTAGCAGTGTGTGGAAACATAGATATAATTCCTGCTCTCAATATAGCTCAAGCCCCAGCGGACTAAATGGATTCTAGTTTAGATGTGCTCTTCTACCTATAACAGTCACGTGTTGCACTGGACTTAGCCCTCAGCTACTCTCGTTCCACCAGGTATTACTGCATGAAAAGTCAATGACTCCCAAGTATGGAAGCCAAATGTAGAACTCAGAGAAGGAGCAGGTAAGGACTGAGCTAAGCGTAGTAAGAAATACCAAATCAAAACCAGATAAACAACCATAGAATCATAAAGCAAACTTATAAACAGAAGCAAACAAGGAGATAAGAATCTGAACAGGAATCATAAACTAGAATACAAGTAGCACCCCAGAAACAGACTTACATTGGGCAGAGTGTGATCTCAGAGCTGGGGATTATATATAGAAATTGATAGTAAACGCATAGCAGCTGTGGCTACATTAAGGGGTAGATTTACTAAGGGTGGATTTCCCAAGTTAAAAAACTTCGAAATTCGACCATCAAATTTTTTTAAAGGTGTTTTTTGATCGAAAATGGACCGTTTTCGATCGAATGAGTCCATTTTCGATCGAACAAAAATAGTTTGAATCGTTCGATTCAAATGATTTCCACCCCCCAAAAACAAAATTTTCAAAAACAGTCCTTAAAGGTTCCAGAAGCCCCCCCCCATAGGCTAAAATAGCAATTTGGCAGATTTAAGTGGCAAAGGGTCGAATTTGAATTTTTTAAAGAGACATTACTTTGATTTTGGAATGGTCAAATTTTAAAATTCGTATAAAAATTGTTTCAATTCGAATGGAATTTTGGCCTATTCGATAGTCAAAGTACCCAAAAATTACTGTGTAATTTTAATTTTTTTCATCTGAATTTTCACTTCGACCCTTAGTAAATCTGCCCCTAAGTGAGGTGAGCACACTATGGGGATTATTTATCAACGGTCAAAGTGAAAATTTTAATTTTCGAATTAGAAATTCAAATTTTCAAGTTTTTTTTAACTGAAATTCAACCAGGGAATAGTTAAAAATCGATTAGAGTTTTTAATAAACTTCAAATTTTTGAAATTTATCATGTCCTGGCCCTTTAGGAATTCAAATTCAACTATTCATCACCTTAAACCTGCTGAATTGCTGTTTTTAGCCCATGGGGGACATCCTGGGATCAAATAAAATTTGGAGAAAAAAACTTGAATCAAATTCAATTTTGATTCAAATTCTATTCAAGTTTGCGGATCAATCCCATTCACCTGAGTTTGAATTTTTTTTATAAATTTCAATTGTCATTTTTAATTCAAATTTCGAGTTTTTACAAACTCACATGAACTCTAAATTCGACCCTTGATAAATCTGAATCTATGTCTACCTAAAATCTTAAAGGAATTGTTCTGTATAAAAATAAAAACTGGGTAAGCAGATGCTGTGCAAAATAATACATTTTACTAATATAGTTAGATTGTCAATGTATAAAGGCTAGAATAACTGGATGTCTAACATAACTTCCTTCTTTTCAGCTCTAGAGTGATGGTGGCATTTGCGAAGTAAAGGTAATTGTATATGGAAGGTGCTAACACGAGGGCTGGTCACAGCTGCTGATTGTCAGGGGGCCTGCAGCTGCCACAGGGAGGTAGTCAGGATCTAGGAGGAAGCCCTTCCAAAGAGTCCAAGGCACAGTACAATGGAAATGTTCAAGAGAATAGTCAAAGTCCAGGCAAAGGTTCAAAAAGGCAGGCAGCACAGAAACAAGGTCAGGAATCAGGCCAAAAGGTCAATAACAGGAACAAATAGGAAAATAGGAACACCCAGTAACTTTGAGCACGACGAGCTATACTTGGGCATTGAACTCGCCTCCAGAGAGTCTATTTTGTTTTGAATTTGGCACCGCAATGCGTCTGGCCCGGCTCGATTACGTCACAGGCACCGCAACCACGTGTCGGCCATGGGTGCCGCCATCTTGGAAGCACGGCCTGGAGCTCCCGGAAAGGCTCCGGGCGGCGTCTGTGACACTGATGATGTGTGTTACTTCACTACAATTCACTAGAATTCAAAATGAGCCATGATGATCCTACATCAATGCTGAATTTGCTAAACCATTTGCAGTCATAAATATTAACAGACAAAGATCAATATATACTGCAAATTGCATTACACTTTTGAGGCTGATGCGTGATACATAAGTTATAGTTATCTTTTTTGGTGTTAGTCTGGAGTTTGACAAGATGTTTCTTATAACAGTGAGTGCAACTTCCAAACCTCATTTCAGAACTTTCCCAATGTCTTAAAATATTTCACAGACTGACACCAGCAAAACTCTCACAGACTTAATTCATATACATTGAAAAAGCCACGCCAGAAAGGCACTTGATTATAGCCAAATGCTAAAAGGCTTGTTGTTAAGATTTGTGCCTACTTTATAGTATCTTTAATGCTGAATAATTTCTAATACAATTTGTACCATATGCCTTGTAAATGATATTTCTTATACAGATACAAATGCTAAGATCACATTCACATGCCCGATGCCCGAGATATCATTTTTAAACCTCAAAAGCATGTATTTTTTTTTTATATATTAGGTGTTGTGTTACTAGGAAAAATCCTACCCTACTGCTAATACAGTGCAACTCATTTGTTGCTATCAAATTCACAAATGCTAGACAAAAAAAGTGCATTAGGCTCCAGCATTAAAAATTCAGCCCCTAAAGATCTGCAGTGATAGTATCTTGACATTTTAGCCTTTAGGTGTGAGCACACTAATCTACCATGGTTCCTACATTAAATGAATTACTATTCTATCATTAACCCGTAGAGAGTGAACTGAAATTTGGAAAATAAGATGTTTTTAGCGGTATGGAGAGTTTGATGTATTGGGGAGGAGAGAAAACAGGACTATGAACATGCAAAGACTAATAAGTGGATTATGAATTTAGGATGAAGGTAAAGGCTATTTGTTGCAAACAGATGAACAAAATACAAGGTATGGGACCTGTTATCCAGATGCTCAGGACCCAGATCTTTCTATAATTTGGATCTTCATACCGTAACACTACTAGAAAATCATGAATAGACAATAGAATGGTTTTGCTTCCAAAAGTAGTAATTATATTAGTTTTGATGAAGTACAAGGTACTGTTTCTCATTATAACAGAAAAAAGGAAACCATTTTTAAAAAATTTGGATTATAGGGATAAAATAGAATTTATCGTAGACAGTCTTTCTGTAATTTGGATCTTTCTGGATAATGAGTTTCCAGATAATGGATCCTATGCCTGTACTAACGATACTGAATTTAAGTATGAACAGACTTGTGACAGCTAATGAATTAAAGGCAGAGAAGGGTGTATGTGCTGTTTAATGAGTCTTCTCTTGTACCCTTCCAGTAGTGATAATGTTTTCTGCATTGAGATAGGACACAAGATTGTATAAGATTTTCACTGTAAATATTCACATGCACATTTTATTCCATTTATATGCATACAATAAATAAACATATGTGCTGCACATATGTATGTTTAAGAAGATTTTGACGGACACTGTATAATGACAGAAGCATTCAAACCAATGCATAAAACCTCCTTCTATTCATAAGATGTACATAATTGATCAATCGTATTAATATTAATAATGAGACAATGTCTGGGCAGGCCAAAGCCAAATAAACATCACAGGTTGGGTAATTATCTGTGAGCAATGATGAAATGAAAGGGGGCATCATTACTGTTTGGAGGATCTATAAAAATGCTTATATTTATTAGTCTGAGGTTGAGAATATCACATCAAAGGCACAATGAATGTCAGGCAATATTGTTTCATAAAAGGTTGTAGAAAGTGACCACATATTACATTTCCTGTACTTGTGGTCTGTTTTGGCTCTCAGTGGCTTCATCAATCCAAAAAGTAAGTCTCCTGTGTTTAGAAATATGTAACGGCATATAAAAACAATGGCATGGGGAAAAACATATTTTGTGTTAGACAAAGGCAGACCAATAATTCACTGTTCAAAATCTTTAGTAGTGCTTCTTCCTTCAACGTGTGGTTTTAAGATAAGGATGTCCGTATAAAATACAGGTGAGATTATTGTTCTCTAATGCACATGCACTAAACATAAGAACATAAAACAGGAAGTCTGCACCTTTTCAGAGCATTTCCTTTACTATCGTTAGACAAGGAAATTGTCTCTGTGTCCATTGCAGTCAAAGTGCTTACAGCTCTTACATGTTGATGTTTTGGCCTGAGTTTGAGTTTATGGAACAGAATCCATAATTGCTATAATCTGGACAACCATGAACTAAAAGTATTCTGGCATAGCAGATATTGTGATTACATTTAGTGGGATTCAATGGGGTGGACAGAAAACTATTGAAAAACCAAAAATGCTGTGTAAAATAATTGCCAGCTTTATAAAGCTGCATTGTTGTCTCCTTGAGGGCACACAGGGCATTTGCAGATAATGGCAGTGACAGTTTCCATTACAGTTTATAGGAGGTTGCAGTCATAATGGGCACTTCTACTTTTGCTGAAATTCATTGGTGAACAAAACGCCCCTTGTCCCGCAACTTTTACATGTAAATTAATTCAACACCAGTGATGGGCGAATTCGCGAAACGAGTCGCGGCACGCTTTTGATGCGCGTTGCGTCAACTTTGGCGCGTCGCATCGTTTCCGACACGCGTCGCGTCGTTTTCCGTCGCGCTTTGCGTCGTTTGCGTCGCGTCGTTTTCGTTGCGCGTCACGTCAAAAAAGACGCTTGACCTGTTTTTTCTGCGAATATATATGGCATTTTAGCCCCATGCATTTTAGGGTTTCATTCTCCTTTAAGAAAAGAACCACAAGTTTGTAATGAAGTATAAGGGTTCCCATCACATGTGCACAACACAAACACATATGCACACGGGTGAATTTTATTCAGAGCACATACAGTAAGTCAGCCTGTGTGTTTTTTTCCAGGGAAAGCAAACTACAAAGACAAATCAGACATGGGCACAGGGAGAACATGTAAAAATCCTATCTGGAGAACCCAGGTCTGAACCCAGTACTCCAGTATTGGAAATAATTAGTAATAGAAAATTAAATATACAAAACAAAAGGAAAACAGAACTGTTATTTATTTTCTTTGGGTTAGAATATGAACATTAGCAGGGGAATGTAATAAAAGTTGGTAACAGAAAAACTATTCGCAATGCGAAAAGTTATGCCTTTGCCCAAATGTATTATAGCTTTTGCGAACCCGGAAACTGTTTAGCAACCACTTCCAACAGTGGAAGACTGTTTGCTAATTTTATAGTTTGCACCAATGCGCAGTAAATGTAATAAAACTTCTTAAAGAAAAAGTTGTTTTGTTTGCTCCAAAAGATAACGACACCTTCAAGCACATCTTAAAAGTGCAAAATTAAAATTTGAAATGCAATAACAGTTTAAGATGTGAGACGTGCATTTATATACATATTGGTGCTAATTGTTTTTCTCTTTGTGACTTTAATTACAACCCCCCCTAGGAATATTAAGCAAATGAATAGTGTATATATTCCCCCTGCCAAAAAAGAAAAAAAGATTAGACGTAAACTGTATGTTGCAATGAAACCTAGAAAAGGATGTGTTAAAAAAAATCCCAAGATACTTTTCATATACGAGTTATCATTTCATTTTGTTTCGACTGTGCATGAAACATACTTACAGAGCATGTGCTATAGATTAGAATATACTTAGCACTGTATGCTTCATGTATAATAGAATAACTAATTTAAGGGAACAGAAGATAAGATATTGCCTGACAATGTCCCTGGAATTATAGCAGTCACGACTAGAGCTGGGAGGGCAGCCAATCCTAGTTAGACTTGATAAATGCAGGTCCTATCTAGCAAATACACCCGTAAAATGCAATCATGTCTGTGCAAATAAAATAAAAAACATAATTAATTTCTGCTTGTAAAATATGATCTGAAAGATACAAGAAGTAATCTATATAGGTTTATCTTGTGTCAACAACAGCATCCAAGCACAGCTTTAAAATCACCAATAATATACTGTACACATATGGCATGCCCACTGATTTTATTAATTGAAAGTGAAAAGTGAACCCACTTTATAACTGCTATATTACCTGACATTAGAAGGGAATTAGTAGGGAATTCCCCCATTTATGGAAAATCTGCATGTAATTAAGTGTCTCTTCCCATAATGCTTGTCAATAATCCTAAATATCTTTGAATATCTACACCATACATAAATATGCTAAATATTATGGCAAACAAATTAAGCACATACAATTTTATGCACATATTTATACAACTATTGTTTGAAATGGGAATGAGGTTAAAATTCTGCAAAAATGAACATGCTCAGTATAACTGAGGTCAAGTCTGGCAACGCCATATGCAATAGAATATGTGGTCTCTGGCAACTCTTCCTGGATAGCTCTTGCAACCTCATGCTGGGTCTGCAGCTCCTCATAATAGCACTGGTAAACATTCAGAAAGCCATCTAATGTTATGCACTAGTTTCAATTCATATTCATTAGTGTAAATTTCAGCAGGAAGTGTTTAACCTGAGTGTTTATCTACCAATGCCTCAAACATAAGTGTCTCATGTTGAGGCCTTGCTGTGCTCTGCACTTCTTCCCTGAATGACATGCAAGGTATGGGGTGTGTCACCATGCCACCCCACACCCAACCCTCAGAAATACAAGTCTTCCAAACAATATGGTGTTTGAAATGGGGTGGTAACATGTCGGATGAGTGAGTAGAACAATAATGGCACCCTATGGTAGTGATATGCGGGTCAGCCTGGGCTGAGCCAACTTCTGAACATGATTGCTGGGTCATGGGTGGGTTCAGGCTTAGCTCTTCCTTCTGATCTCCCTGCCTGCGACCTTACTCTGTCTGCTTCTTTCTCCAACAGCCTCTATTTTGGGTGAGTGCCAGCTCCACATTTTCATGACATCAGAAATGGACATGTCAGGTATGGGTCCAGACTGGCAATCTGTGGTTTCTGGCAAATGCCAGAGGGGCTGGTATAAGGTCCCATAGAAACTCAGTATTTTGTGGGCTGGTAGGGGCTGTTTGGGCATCTATGTGGGCTGATTGTACCTGAAATGCCAGGGCCTATTTTAATTCTCAGTCTGGACGTGTATGGGTCTATAAATAGAGTGAACATACCAGGTCAGGTAGGGTTAGTGTTGGGAAGGCTAGAGTTGGAGTCAGGTGTGGGCTACTAGTTATCCCACTGCTAATATCAGATTACTGTTCCAAAGCTCAAAGTAGTGCTGCAACAGAATACTTGTATCTATCACACAACCAGTCATTGTTTTCCACATGGCAAATACTCGCCTGAGTATTTTACCATAAAGCTTGTCTAGACACAAAGTCAAATCCCATCACTGATTTTTTTTTCTAACATAAGGGAAAGAGATTACATGATGTAAGGAAGTTGTCGTGTGGGAATCTGTGATATCTATAGTAATGTGTAACATAAGTCATTTGCTTCATGCTTTCCTATACTGTATCCTGTATGGTATCATTATAGATGATCAAGCCACTGGGACATCATTTCACATTGATTTTCTTTCATTGTATCATGAAAAAGCTTATAGATGAAGAATGCAGCTATACAATGAAAATGATAGAAGCAAAGGCCTGTGATTTTCGGGTAAAATGCAGCTTGTCGCCCCCCCTGTAGGGCCAATAAGTGTAACTCTCATATTTACGTATATATTTTGTTACAACTGTGAGTGTAAACCAGGCCCAGACTGGCAATATGCCCACTTGGACAAAAGGGGCACCTTCACTTTCAAACCAACTTAGAATGCCTATTTATCCAAAAGTTTTTTCTACTTTGAATAAACTCACAGTGTTAGTAATGTTACCTTATTTAAAAAAAAGCCAAATATACAAAACTCACATGAATAAAATTGTGACAAAAACTGGAATATCTCAAATTGGTGAATGACAATCTTCACAAAAATCTCAAATTGGAGTTTTTCTTGTAATGTTTAACATTTTTTTTTTTTGTATATTCTTTATTTTCAGTATATAAAAGTATTTCACAGACATTTCACTAGCATAGTGAGGAAACAAACATAATCACAATGTGCTTTAAACAGGTATTGGTGTAGATGGCCTTCTCTGGTGTCATCCAGACATGAGTCTGTCTCATCCATCGGGCAAGAGTAATGTTGATTAGCGTTGACACAACCTATTTCACCTTAAGGTAAGCAGATACCTTGTTTGTGCATGCATTTATGAAATAGTTAAACATCTTGCCCACCTCTATGCAAAATCAAGACAATGGGAGTACCAGCCTCCAAAAATTTAGCGAAATGTCTATGAAGATGTAAAGATAGGAAAGGCGGAAAGGTTGAAAGTAATAGTGGAAAGAGAAGGGGGTGCTCAGTCGTTTCAAAATTCTTAAACCATTTCACAACTTATGCGGTAAAGTGTGAGGTCACAGATATCCGGCTGGGGATTTAAACATATAGATTATAGGTAGCTCCTAGTCCGGTTACTGATGGTTATGAGCGACAGATTCCATCAGGGAGACCCAAGGGGACCATGTTTTAACAAAAAGATTTTGTTTACCATTGATGTAGCTGGACAGTTCCTCCATTCTCATGATAAAACCCATTTCTTTCCACCATTCAGTAATAGAGGGAGGGGAAGTAGACCGCCAGTGGCGAGGTATTACCGTTCTAGCAGCACATAAACAGAAACCAATTAAAGATTTTTTATACCTTGTTGCTGAACCAGGGAGAATAGAAAGTAGTCCCACTTTGGGGTCAGCGTGCAAAGATAGATCAGACAGTTTGTTTATGGTTTGAAAAACGGTAGACCAAAAGGGGGTGAGAATTGGACACTGCCACCAGATATGTAAAGGTGTGCCCAATTCTTTGTTGCATCTCCAGCAACGGTCTGAAACCGATGGGTATATTCTGTGCAAGATATCCGGGCATTTGTACCACCTGGAAATGATTTTATAATTAGTTTTTTGTTGTTTGCATGCGATTGAGAATTTGTGAGTTAGAGTGAAACAGGTGGACCATTGTTCTTCAGTAAGTTCACATTGCAATTCTTTTTCCCATTTTTTGGTGAAATTTGTTATTGTGAACTTTTCTTTCGAATTTGATAAATTATATAGTGTAGAAACCAAGTGTTTCATCGGTTTGCGTGAGATGCATAGATTTTCAAATGGAGTAGGCGGAGTGTTTCTCACTTTGTCCATTTGGGGGGCTAACAACCAATGTTGAAGTTGGCCGTATTTAAATTTTGTTAAAAACGAGTCTGGTTCATCCGGGCAAATACAAGACAGTGGAATCAACTCTCCATTTTCCAATACCTGGGAGCACGTGAGGCTTTCATTATACCTTTTGCCCAAGAAACTGCTCCTCATCATACCTGGTGCAAACTGTGGGTTACCTATAATAGGGGTAAGGGGGCCCTCTCTGTTGATGAGGGATGGGGATTTCTTTAGGTATCGATCAGCTTGAGTAATTGTTTCTCTGCATATTTTGGGAAGTGTGCTTAGAGGGGGTCTATTAGAGGGCCGGGACCACCATAGCGCTTGTATTGGTCTGTCCAACAGTGACTGTTCAAACACTATCCATTTTTTGTTTGTAGGATGATAAAACCATTCAAGTATTCTACTTAGTGTCACAGCTTTCAGATAACCCTGAAGATTGGGGAGGGCTAGTCCCCCACGTGGTTTTGGTTTAAATAAAGTATTTTTGTTTATTCTGGGTTTGGAGCCATTCCATACGAAGGAACTGAACGCTGTTTGAAGAACAGCTGTAAAGCGCCTTGGAGGGGGTTCTGGG
>CM044442.1:28551914-28561933 GCA_024363595.1 Xenopus borealis | reverse complement strand
CGACTGTATTGCGGCAGTCCGGTTCCTTTTGTACCCTTTTATGATATGCGTCATTCGGGCCTAGCCCGGGGCCCTCTGTATTGTTGGGCTGTGCTTTATGTAAAAGATTGAGTGGTAAGGTACTTGCGGTTAATGTTTCGCAGGCTTTGTCCTCTCCCAATCCTTGGAGGTCAGGCTGTTGGAATATCTCGGGGGAAATTTGCCAGTCATCTCCGCTCTCCCAGCTCGGTGAGGCCTCTGCTTGCAGCTCTTCCGCGTGTTTCATTGGGTGCTTAATTCCCCTCGACACTTCTTTGGATAGCGAAGCTGGGTCTTTATTCGGCCTTTCAGCTCGTTCTGAGCTTGGTACTGCATGGTCCATTATCGCTAGGCCGCGAACTGGTGCCTAGTGTCGTGCAGCGCTCTGCATGTCGGAGCAAGAGGCCGAGCGTTGCTGAAAAAACTTTGACAGGTGTGTCTTCCGCTGATTCTCTGACACCTCTGGGCTTCTCCTGCCTTTCTTTAGCTTGCCCATCTGGAATAAAGTAGGTTATGCGATTAATGCTCTGCTTCAATACTGGCTTGTTACACGGAGCTCTGTAAAGCGCGTCCTCACTCAGCCATGTCCAGGCCACGCCCCATGTTTAACATTTTTTAAATAAAACTAAAAATAAATACATAGTGAAAAGTTTGGCTTAGACAGCCGTGGAATTCTACATGAACTTGCAAGCATCAGCTCTAGTTTTTTGCTTTTTTTTCCTTTATAAACATTTAAAATTTGTGTTTTTTCTTTTTCACCAATTATTCACATTCATAATTTTTAGTGCACAAAAATTTGGGAAAAAATACTTCCCCCTTAGTATTACAGGGGTATTGATATTATAAGACAATATTTTTTTTTTTGTATTCCTTTGTTCTGCAACCTCTAAGTTTGCAACACAAGCTTTTATTTACTGTAGTTCCATTAACCATTGACACCTGGCAGTTAATTAAAAATATAAATAACCATAAAAAACTCTTAGAGGCCCATTTATTAAAGGTCAAATTTTAGTGGTATTAGGGCTTTTTCAAAACAACGATTACACTCATTTTCTCTAAAACCATGAATGCCATGAAAGTTATTAAAATATCCCATTATAAAAGCACAAATGAAAATAGCCAATGGGTTACCCAAAAAAAAATTAGAAAACCTAAAAACAAACTTTCAGATCTCTAAAAATCTTTAAAACCAGGAACATAAGACATATCTTTACATGACCTCGACAGCTTTGACTTGGTGAACTTAGTGTATTCTTGGATTTGATAAATTTTACACTTTATAAATTAACAAACAGTCCTGTATTAAGGAAAATAAGACAAAAATGCTCTGAAAAGCCTAAATTGGACAAACTAGCTTTCCAAAAACATTTCCTGAATTGACCACTTAATGTATCTGCATTTTGGTTGCTGGGTCAGTAAACAGTGGAATTGGGAACGGGGACAAGAATATGATGACAGTATTCCTTTAAAACCTACAGGGATTGAGTCTCTAAGCATTTCTTCTTGTTTGGAGTTAATTGGCTTGCAACACTCCAGCCCTGTGCCTCTCCTTCTATTTTCATGTAAACTTTTTCACTTCTGGCTTCCCTCACTACCGCTGTTTACCATTCTGTGGGGCAACGCCTAGAATGTCATACCAAGATTTTTTTTCTTCAAGGGTTTGTGAGTTTCTACTGTTTTTTCCTGCTTCCTTAAATTCCAAGTAAAGGGATATGTTGTGTTTATAATTGAACCTTTAATCCTGCATGAACTCACAGCCCTGCCTGCAGAGTGTAAGCAAGTCTCTTCTTTACCAAAGCTAGCGGTTTACAGAATTCTGTGGGCAATAGTTGGCTCACAGGAAAAGTGCCTATAAATGTTTATTCTGTTTAAAGTACTATTATACATTATATAACATTATACTGAGCTTAAGGCACCAATAAAAAACAAAAATATCTATTGGGCGGAAAAAGTTCTTTCAAAAGAAAGAATGAAAGAAAGGCAATAATAAGCGTGCCTTGTATGCCAACATGAAATTGTATGCCTTGATTGAATTGCACAACCTATTTTAAACCCATTACAACACAAAATAAAGGAAACTTTGTGGTGCTCAAGATGTTTCCGTGCCTAGTTTTTATGAGCAGCTGTTACTAAAACTATCTATTATGCAATCCTTCTCAGCACTGTTCTTAAAATCACACGTTTAACAGTCATATTTAACTTTGTGTTTAGACTGTAAACATAAACCGGTGCCTTTATATCAGAGATTTGGATTTGAGAGTAGAATGTGGATTTCAGGATATAAAATAAAGTATTCATATGAAAAAACCTAAATAATATATATAATACTATATTATATATAATGATATTTGTATATATATACATATATATATATATATATATATATATATCTATTATATTATATCACAGAGGGGCACGTTTGTTAAAAGTTGAAAATACATCTTGCCAAAATTCATGGGAGGCAAATCACAGTGCTCTATTCATTTGTATAGGATTTTTTTAGCATATTTATTTTCCACGTTTCAAACAAATGCCCTGCACATCTATCTATCTATCCATCGATCTATCAATCTAAATATTTGTCTATGTGATTTAACTATATATGTCATCTATCCGACTTATATTTTTCTATCTATTTATCTATCTATTATCTATTTACTAAAATTTGTGGCTCAACACTAAACAATTTTAAACCATCAAGCAGGGGTGCAATGAGGGTTTGACCACAAAACTCACACAGGCCAATACAACAGGTTCTCTGCGCTCAGCCATATCAATATATTTAAGACATTGTGCATTATGCTGCTAAGCAATGTTCTCCACTTTAAACGAAACAGGGATTGCAATATTGCAACATTTTCAAGCTGGTCAACAATCTTATGTCCTTATAATATTATATTTTATTGTCTCAGCGTTGTCTCTTTTTTGTGGAACCTGCCTGGGTGAAGTTTATATGATTGCCAATAGTGATGGGTGAATCTGACCCATTTCAGTTTGCCAAAACATTTGCCAAATGCATTGAAGTCAGTAGGTGCCATTTTTTTTTTTTGACGTGCAATAATTTTTCAACCATTTGAGTCTAGATGATGAGCCTAGATGAGATGAGATGTTGTCTTTTTGTGTCTAAACCTGGCAAAAAAAATTCACTCAAAACTAGTTACCAATAACATATAGTATAATTTTACAGGCTTCACGTTTACCTTTAGTATGTTGTATAATGTCCATAGGCAAATGGTGATTTTTTTTTTGTTTTGGGAGGCTAAAAAATGTATTTATATGTAATGGCAGTCAACAATATAACAATGTTTTTGTCACATGCCTAAATGTTGATAACTTTCAAAATACAAAAAATATTTTTAAAAGAAAAATGTGCTTTGTAGCAGTGCAAGGCAATATAAAATATATTTTATACATTTTCTACATTCAATCCCATAACTTTCCCTCTGTATCATTAATTCAATATGCCCAGCTACCTAACAGCGCCCAGTATATTATTTTTCTGTCTCTCTAAGCAGGCCCGGTCCTCATATCAGCTTAATTTACTGCAGTTTTAAAACTCTTTAAGCCCACAAAATAACCCCTCCAGCTAAACTGTACCCCCAGTAGAATTCATATTCCTGCCACCCCAAACTCCCTTTCTAGCAAGAATAAGTCTAACAGTCACAGAAGATTCACTGTGTCAGCCTCACACTTGTCTCTCTATTAGGAGGTGCTTTTCTAGAAATACCCAATTCATTATAACTATGCAAAACCAAAGCAAACAATTCCTTTAACCACAATATACGGAAAAAATCATATATGTCGAAATGCAGTCACATTAATTAAATGAATTACTGGGTGATTATTATAAATTGTTTATACTACACATCTTCTGAGGCTCTCTGTTACAGTTTCCCTGCACAGAAAATGTTGTCCCATGTAGTTGTGCCCCCTGCTGGCCAGGCACTACAGGAAAGAGTAGTAGATTCTGAGGAAGGGGCAAAATTACTTAGGTCCGGATTTTCATTTTGGAAACCTTTGCCATACTTTGCGCAACAACTTCAGATGTTAGCTACGACTATACATATTCATCAGTATTTCATATAGATAGCTGCAGTTTAGTGCCCACTTGATGGTACTTAAAGGGGTGGTTCACCTTCAGGTTAACTTTTAGTATGTTATAGAATGAACAATTCTAAGCAACCTTGGTCTTCATTATTTATTTTTTATAGTTTATGAATTATTTGTCTTCTTCTCCTGACTCTTTCTAGCTTTCAAAAGGGGGTCACTGACACCTTCAAAAAACAAATCCTCTCTAAAGCTGCACATTTATTGTTATTGCTACTTTATTATTCATTTTTATTTCCTGACCCTGTCTTATTAATATTCCATATTCTCATTCAAATCAATGCATGGTTGCTAGGGTAAATTGGACCCTAGCAACCAGATAGCTGACACTGGAAACTGCAAACCTGCTAAATAAAAAGCTAAATAACTCAAAAACCACAAATAATAAAAAATGAAAACCAATTACAAATTCTAAAAGTCAACTCAAAGGTGAACAACCCCTTGAAATCTGCTTTAAGTAAATAAGCCATACTGACCCAAGGATAGAATCACATCATTCTGTCATCTTGAATATGCATTACATCCAGTAATAACATGTTAATGACACAGTGAAAATGATTGCTGGGTAGTAACATGGTAATGATACAATTAATTGAAAATGGAGGAAAATTTGATTGAAGTCAAAGTTTCAGTTTACACTTTTTGTTAATATCTTAGAATTTTGTGAAGTTGAAAAAACTGTTGATATAAAAACGTCCCACTGTGTCAGATAATGGGCCCTCTATTTAACAGAAAAAAATCAGCAAAAACAGTGAATGATTCCCTCAAACCTTTGCTGAAACTAATACAGGTATGGAACCTGTTATCCAGAATGCTCAGGACCTATGGTAGACCACCTTTCTGTAATTTGGAGCTTTCTGGATAATAGGTTTCCTGTATTGCTAAATGTTGACTTTATATATTGTTCTACAGAAAATAGCATAATAAACCACTCATAAACTGCAATCATTCTTCCTTTGCCATGCCACTCTCTACATTGACTTCCAATACCTGTCACTATACAATTCAAGCCAATGGTCTTCTCCTAAGATCCTCACTCATTGCCTCCTCACATACCAATATTCAAGACTTTGCTAGGGCTGCACCCACTTCTCTTAAATTCTCTCTCACATTTCACTGGATTTTCTCTCAATCTCTCTGACTTCAAACAATCCCTTTAATAGATATTTTAAGTTTGTTTATCTACCCTAGCATTTCTTCAGTGTACACTATATTCCACTACCACCCACCAAAGATTCTTGAACTTTCCCACCCCCACACTTTGGGGGTTAATTATTAAAGTCCAAATGCCAACTTTGCAAAAAATTTTGAAACATTTGATGGGTTTTTTTTTACTATAAAATCCAAAAAGTGTTCGTGAATTATTTATACACCGTGGATGGAAAAAGTCAGTACCCGAAAAGCCAGCATCTCAGACCTGCCGAGGTTGTGTATAAGTCAATCGGAGAATTCCCATTATCTTGATCTGCTCTGGGTTTGATGCAAAATTCCAAAGATCCAAAGTAGATACATTCATTTTTTGATAAATAAACCCCTTTGGGGTGAATGTAATTAAAGTCGCACAGAGAAAAATAAATAAATAAAAATGCACATATAACAATGTAATATTGTTCCTTAAACTGTTATTGCATTGCGAATTTTAATTGTGTATGCTTAAGATGTGCCTGAAGGTGTTATAATGTTTTGGAGCTAACATAACAACTCTTTCAGTGAGAAGTTTTATTACATTGATTGCGCATTAGCGCAATCTATAAAATTCACAAACTTTCTTCCACTGTCGAAAGTGGTCGCTACACAATTTTTGGGTTCGTAAAAGTTATATTAAATTTGTGCAAAGCAAAATTTGTTTGCTCAGAGGTATAAATTGCTATACTATTGCGAATAGTTTTTCCGTTACCAACTTTTATTACATTCCCCTTTTTGTGTCTCATACCCTTTTCTCCTTTCAGATTGTAAGTTCTGTTCTGCAGGGTCCTCTTTACCTCCTGTATACTTTTTTACAGTACAGCACTGCAGATAATTTTTTTGTACTATTATTATTATTGTATTAGTGTGTATTATCATTATTAGTAGTAATAATAATGTAAATAATTGTTTCCAATATACATAAAATCTAAAGTGCAAGAAATTAACTAGTTGGCAAAATATTCATGGCATACTTGTTTAATAAGAAATGTGTCACGTTTTTCTTTTTTTTATGACATCATACATTGTGACGTAACACCAGATGAACAGATGTTCTGTTAGAAAAGTATTTGTATATGTGAAGCAACTGAATTTATATTCAAAAGTAGTAGTAAAGTAGAAAGTCAGCTCTAGAGACAAATTAATATAGAGCTAATGATGACTGTCTGTGATTTGGATATCGGAAATAATGGTTGGTCTTTCAAGCAAAATGGCAACCACATGCTTGGGTTAATCCATGACATACCAGACCCCGTGAGACAGCTGGCAGTCTCCATTTATGAGACATTACCCCTTCCAGTTAGCAACTTCACATATCATTGGCATCATTAAGCATTCATTCTCTCGGCTGCTTATTCAGGTGGTAGGAAAATATTAAATGCCAAGAACAACATTAGCTTTCCAAGCCAGTGGACAGAGTGGCTCAAATTTAGGATAGTTTTTTTACTGAGATTTGTTGTCTCTGGAGCAACAAATATCACTCAAATCGTGTGCTTTTTAATTCTGTAGGAATTTCAAGCAAAAGAAGGATATTTGTGCATGATGTGTGGAGAGTTTCTGTTCTACATTTGCTCTGCTCATGCACTTGAATTATATCTGATAATTCGTTTTAAACACTAGAGATTGTTCACTGAAGTAGGATGTCATGGTAGAAAATACCAGCCAGTATCCACTGTACTAGACATAGATGACATTATGATTATTGCTAGAATAAACACACAAGCATTGTCACATGAAATGCCCTCAACAAATGATTAGTGGCACCAGAAAAAATCCCCCGCTGAAGGCATGTAGAAGGAATTACATTAATCTCTAAATGTATGCTACCATTGTTAGCTGGTATTCGTGAATTCAATCATTTCTGGGTAACAATTGTTGGTTAGCCCATTATGTTAAACCAGAAAAGAAAATTAAGATTGTCTAATATTAGATCACAGTAGATATTCAATGGTTATAGCTCAGCACTAAGAAGAAGGTCGCACACATTTTTTGTCACATCAGACCAGCTCTAGACTAATGATTGTGTTCACAATTGGGGGGACAGCTGTTTCCGGGAACTCAAAGGCTCAAGCCAGACGGGAAGATTCGGGGCGACTAATCTCCCAGAATCACTTCCCCCTGCCTTCCAGCGACTTAAATGAATAATCGCCTGTGCCTATTCACACGTTGCGCTGCGCTCCCCCAAAATCGCTAGAAATTGCCCAAGCAGGCAACTTCGAGCGACTTCGGAAAAGTCAAGTCGACAAATCTCCTTGAATCTTCCCATCTGGCCTTACCCTAACTATGGATTTGGATTATGGATTTGGGGCAAATCCCTTGGAATTTGTCTGGGCATCCTCTAGCCAAGTTTACCACCTTCTGCAGAGACAGTATTTCATTAGTGATGGGCGAATCTCCCGAGATTCGCTTCGCCGAATTTTTCGTGAATTTCTAGAGAAATTCGCGAAACGGCGAAATATTCGCGAAACGAGTTGCGGGACGATTTTGTATGAATGGATTATATTTCTTCTGTATTACATTTGAAAAACTATGTTTTAGTCTACTATAAATATTTCATATTTTAGATAACGTTATAAGCCATATGCATGCAATAATTTTAATTACAGAGATATAATTGGTAAATCATCTAACACAGATGGTATGAAAAAAGACAAATATGTAATGCTGTAATTGAATTTCTAGTTTTCAAGATGCACAAAGAATATATAATGAATGTAGGAGTGATTAAAATGTACATATTACTGTGCCTTTTACTAATTTGTCCCTGAAATGTAGATGCTTAAAAACTGAAGATGCAGATTATGTTTTGAACGTTCATATCTACATCTCTGAATCGATATATTTTAGAAACATTGTAGAAAGATCACACCTTATATTCAAGATGTCTTTTGTGCATTCTTTTTATTCATAACCTGTAATTAAACATAGGGGAGTTCTAAACATGAAGCATTTGAAACAGGTCACTTCCCACTTGCAGTTAAAATTGTTTCACCTGATTTGGTACTGAAACTGTTTCTTAAAATAGCAGATTTTAGCATTCACTTGTCTTTTAAACCAAAAGAATACCTTGTGGGTTATCTTTGAACTGATTCTGTAACTGTGTGTTGTCAGATGCACCTATAGCATTGGGCAGTGAACACATTTTAAATTAGATGCAACAAAAGAAAAAGAAAAGCACACAAAAAATGTGCTCCTTGACACAATAAGGGTCATTTTTGTGATTTGTGCAATTTTCAGACACAGTTCTCTGTTTGTTTACCCATAATGCAGTGTTACCCCCCCCCCCACACACACACACACACAATTCTAGCCCTGGTGCAGTCAAGCACAGCTTTGCAAAGTTGCACAATGGCACTAAAATTTTCATTATGGGGAAGTTGTAATTTCTAGCGTTCAGCATTACCATTCAGGCCTGGACTGGCAATCTGTGGATTCTGACAAATATCAGAGGGGCTGCTGTAAGATGCAATAGACCAGGGCTGCCATCAGGGGGGGAGGCACAGGAGGTACATTTGTACTGGGCCTGGCCTGAAGGGGGGCCTGGCTGTGCTGTACTTTTTGAATCAGCTGGACCGCCTGTCAGCACTGAAATCCCGAACCGCTGAAGAGCCAAAGATCAGAACCGTTGAAGGGCCGAAGTCCCGAAGACCCAAAGCATGGAAGTTCCAAAGCCATGAATGGAGCCAAAGTTGGGTAAAAACCCAAAGCCATGAAAAGATCCAACGCTGAAGTCTGAAGTAAGCCAAGAAAATAATCTATGGGGCCCATGACCATGTTTCTTTTTCACTTGTAAGGGGGGGACATGGCCACTAATTTTTTCTTAAAATATTTTATGGGGGGCCCTTAGGCAAATGTTTTTTTTTTACTTATAAGGGGCCCTAACCACCAATGATTTTTTTTAACTTGTAGGGGGGTCCTGGCCACCAATGTTTTATTAAAAACTTTTCCTGACCACCACTGTTTTTTTTTATAATGTGTGTAGGGGGGGTTACAGTTTTGTTGAAGTCTGTGTGGCTTTTTTACTGTGGGGTGGGCAGGATCTGGTGTGGGGCTTGTGGGCCTCTGTTTACTTGAAATGCCAGGGCCCATTTTTAATACAAGTCCAGACATGTTACCATGTGATTAGTTGGGCTGAATTTGATGTCACTTTTGCCACCCCCTCCATTAAAAAGGGGGTAATTTATTTTTCCCTAGGCTACAATGCAAGGGCTAAAGGAAACAAGAGCACAAAAGTGCACTCCTTAGGGTTTACTTACTAAACACTTGCACCCCTGGGAATGCTGCTCTCTGCATTGAGTGCATTTAAATGATGACGAGGGACACCCAAATGGAGTGGTTTAAGCATGGCTTAAGCCTGTGGCTTATGTGCACCTTATGCATCTGGGTCCTGCAATGTAAATGACACCAAATAAGTTCTATTTAATTCTGCCATTTCTTAAGCTCCCTTTGCCTATAGGCAATTAATTCATGTGTGGCATTTAATTGTGTTAATTGTTTAATTGTGTTAGCAAATAATGGAGTCAGTTCATAAAGAATCATGGACATGGAACCCCTTCCTTGGTGACTTATAATATCCTTATATTTTACAATAGGGTACATTATTCAATATATAATTTACAGTATATATAACTGGAAAATTACCATATTTCAGAATAATGTACAAAATAGGGGGTATGTGGAAGCACTCTAAAGGCAAAGTTATAGTGTAT
>CM044442.1:28530953-28548651 GCA_024363595.1 Xenopus borealis | reverse complement strand
AATACACTATAACTTTGCCTTTAGAGTGCTTCCACATACCCCCTATTTTGTACATATTTCAGAATATAGTATTAGTAATTATTTATAGCAGTCTACAAATAACAGCTAGCAACTACCATATGAAATTTACAGAAAGACATTGAGGGTCATTTAGATGTTTTTTTATTCAAAAACAAAAATCTGAAGCATGGAGGAAGGAATTCTAAAAAAATATTTTTTTGATAATATCACTGTAATCACTTGTCATATTGTGATGCACAATGCAGCAGTGACACAACAAAGGGTTAAACATTCTAGTGACTGGTTTTACATGGCTATCCTTTTGCAAGAAGGCTTGACTGATTTCTTTCTGTGGCTTTTAGCAAGTAAGCACGGAGAAGAGAATGTAGCTGCCTGCTCGCAGATGGAATGGAATAAATAGAATTAAGTTCTCATGGAAGTATTTCCTTTCACAGCATGCAGGGGCATCTGTCCTTTGATTGCTTGATGTAATTAGGTTTTTAGCTTCCCTTACCTGTGACTTTATGTTATAAATAAACTGGGGTATTTTTTTCGTATGACTGATATGTGAATGCAATTCCTAAATTACATCTGGATTCAGAAAACAAGAATGAATCAAAACTATTATAAACAAACTACAAACAAAAAAATCCAGAGATAATGAAATAAAGTATGTTAATCCTTGTAAGAGGTCTACACTTCCTTGTATGGATTGTATAGAGTTGGACTGGCAGGTGCCTTGTTGTCAGTGTCACTGGAGCCCTTTGACTCTGCAAAAAAGAAATAAGAGAAGTAGGATGTCAGGGTTAGACTAGGAGTAAAAGGCAGCCTTGACATACAAAGAGAACACACCCACATTGATATCTGAGCATCTTACTCGCAAACAAAAGCAATTAGTTACATCAGATAAAGGCATCTTCCTCATACCTAAAGCAGGCCATACACAGGGAGATCCTATCATTTGGGGATTTAGCCAAACGAGTGGATCTCTCCCCGATATGCCCACATTGAGGTGGGCGATATCGGGCTGATCCGATCGTGGGGTCTTTTCCCTTATTGGACTTTTAGAGGTTTTTTTTTGTTAGGAAAACCACATTCGATAATTCAATAAAAAACACAATCTGGTTGTTAGTAAATGGACCCCTTAGAATTAGCCATTCTATAACATACAAAGCTAACGTAAAGGTGAACCACCCCTTCACTTAAAGGTGAACCACCCCTTTAAAATGTCTTTTTTCCAGCTGCATAGATTAATACAGACAACAGCTAATACATGAGTAATCACGAGCATATCTAAAAATCTCCAAAATCAATAGGCCACCAGGTAATTTGATACAATCATATTCACTTTGATCAGATTAAATGTAGCTGGCTTGTGTTTATTGAGAGTTAAATAATTCTATTTTACCCTTCAGCAAAAGAACAGCTTCATAAATGTCTTATTTATGATTTGCATATCAAAAGCAATACCGTGCAAAATGGGTGTCTCAATCTCATCCACTACTGTTCATGTCTGCGGTAGTCTACTCACTATATGCTGATGGACAGGGGTATGTGGAATCTCTGGCCCACAGTATGTTCTATCTCCCTAGACCAGTGATTTTCAACCTTGTGCCTCCAGCTGTTAAGGAACTACAAGTCCCACAATGCAATGAAGGAGTCTGACAGCCACAGTCAGGCAAATGCATTGTGGGACTTGTAGTTTCTTAACAGCTGGAGGCACAAGGTTGAAAATCACTGCCCTAGACAACATCATTGTATTCAGTAACACCCATGTTGGCTGCTTCAAGTGTTTGACATCACAAAAGAAGAGGGGATTGAACCTGTGTCAAAAATGCTGTAGATGACCTATACTGTATATCTGCAGATCAGAACTCATTACTGACCTGGATTAATTCAATATCATTATGAAAATATTAAGATTTTAATCTGAAAAAGGTGAAGACTATGAAAGCTGTACATGAAATGCTGAAAACCAGCACCAGATTTGCATGAGGAACCCGTAGCCCAGCCACTCCTTCGCCCCTTACACCCAACACACATTAATATCTGACCTATTCCATCAGCTCGACTGCTCCCTCTGTAACTCCACTCCGGGTGTTCTTTAGGAAACTGGAAAACTAGAAGGGGCTTGGTGGCACACCCTTAAAAGCTTACCCTTAAAATCTGCCACCCTAAGCTCAGGTCTCTTATATCAAAGAAGTTAGATTTGCAATGGTATCCAAGGTGTCATACAGTGCCAATTTATGTGCAAATTACATATCACATACATTTTTCTTACATACAACACCTAACCCACTATGCAAAAAACTGACAGCCCTGAAGCTTTTGACAATTTGAATCACTGAAGCTCAGACATTATTATTGGCAAAACAAGGCACTCCTTGTTACCCTCACTATAATGGCCTCTGAAGAGTCCTTCACAAATTATTTTGCTTATATCAGTTACACCAAGTACAGGTACAAAAACACAAGACTTAGCACATACAGTTACAGTTTAAACCCTTAAGCAGACAAGGTACATGAAAAAACTCTAAATCAATTGGACATTGGAAATTAATTGCAGGTGTATGAATCAACTGAATTCTCATGCATAGTTATATTAGTGCAGAAACTTGGTGCAAGTAGACAGATCTTATTGTCATGTCTTTTCAGAAATGGTTTAAGTTATTCTATGAGACTTGTTGGTATGCTGTATTATTCTAAACATTTGTACCCCTGACCAAGGATTCACTGTTTTAATGTCAAGTGTGTAAAGGTTGATGATGGTCTTCTCAGAAAAGGGTTCCAGGATGGAAGTATTCTGTCTGACTGCTC
Organism: Xenopus borealis; assembly: GCA_024363595.1. Taxonomy (NCBI): domain Eukaryota; kingdom Metazoa; phylum Chordata; class Amphibia; order Anura; family Pipidae; genus Xenopus; species Xenopus borealis. The sequence continues at coordinate 28,545,834 of CM044442.1, read as the reverse complement.
CACTTGCCCACTTTTGGCTCTCGTGAGAGGTGGCCAGCATGGCAGGTAGCCCAGTTTGTGCATTCCATGTGGGGGTGTATTCCATATAGGTTAAATTATTCTTATGATTTTATTGCTGTTTATTAAAATATAATGTGTAATAGCTTCTTCACATGTTCAAGCTCAAACTTCTGCACATGTTCAAGCCCAAGCTGGGACATCTGGAAATAAGGAGGACTGAGGCACAGCTAGTAATTTACCTGGTTTACCTTTTTTTCATTAATGAGACATGTTTATTCTACTAAGATTTTATATGTGTACAATGCACACTGGTGCAAAAACTGTTTTACAAGTAAGTTATTAATACTTTCTTGATCATAGAAATTGGACATAAGCAAAGGATAAAATATTCACACAAGGGACAAATTGTTCCCAATGCACCTATTGTTTCTTTTGGCATGCATTCCTTTTCATAGGGCCACCATGGGGTCACAACCAGGTGAATAAGCTGGAGGTGACAGAATGAACACTGATTGGCTTGTACAGCAAGCTTTGTCTGCTTTTTAGCTTTCTTTAATAATTCAGGGTTACTTGCCTGCTAAATGTAGGGAAATTGTATGAATAACTTTGAATATCTCTGCTGAAAGCTTTCATAATAGTATTGCCTCTCCTGTGCCTGCTTTATTTATTTTTAAATAGCAAATATCATTAGCAGAATTTAGTATCTTAAAATCTAGGGTGCTTATTATACTCATAGCTAGATATCCTCACTTATGGGAAATATAAAATAGGGGAAAATATGCATGAAGACTGGGAAAACACACATTTTTACAAATATGTTAATATAGCTTTGTTTTAAGTAAATTCATTAAGCCATGTTGGGTGTTGGTGTGTTTTGTTAATTTACATATTTATGCTTCAGTTCAGTCAACTGTGCAAAATTTTGAATATTAATTTACTGCATTTCACCCTATTTGTGGATTACATTAATGTTCCTATCATTGCAGAGACATTTAATTTAGAAACAAGGCTTTAGATACTATGACATTTGCATAAACTTTGGTTACATGGCTTGCTTCTGATGCATTATATGGACCCTCTAGCACAGGGGTTCTTAACCTAGGGGTGGGAAGCCCAACATAGGCAGACAAGTAGACTTGGACAAATAATTCAGTGTTTCCATTGGATGACAGGCCAAACAGGTAATATGATCAGTCAGTGTTGGGGGGTGCATGCCATCAGGCCCTGGAGCCTTGTTTGCGTTAATTTTTATTAAAGCTTTTATAAATCATACCCTGAGTAAGCCACTGAATATATTGAGCTGAGCTATCAGTGCAGTTATGAAGTGAGCCTGGGAATTCAGACTCTATTGTATACACTGAAGAAAAGAAAGGATTTCGCACATTTGCCTTTTCTGTATCTTTTACAATCTGGTACCATTATTTAAAGGAGCTACACTCTCAACCTGCATGTTTTTAATATTAATACACTTTGGGGTTTGTCAGCATCAGTCACAATGCACTCTTCATTTCATTTCTTTGCCTTCCAGATTGCTGATTTACAACATTTATTATAGTGTTTATATTCATTAAATGCAGCTTCTGTCCTAAAAGATTTGTACTTTTAAAATACCTTTATTTTTCTTTTATTTGCCTTTCTTTTGTGAAGACCATCAATAAATCCTGACTACTGCCCTTACAGCAAATAAATAATTTCTATACTGATGTATGTAAAAGCCTCTTTTTCTACAATGCCATTGAATGTCATTGTCACCTGTGCCGTTCTTTTGAAAAAAATAGACAGTCTTTTGTGTTGACAAGTAAACATTTGTATTTGATGTTCCTTTTTTAATGGGAATAACTTCGACATGAAAAGCCTTTCCTTGAAACTTGGATCATCTTCCTTTTTCCAGTTTTGGTGTCCAAAACTGAACTCCAAACTTAAGTGCCTTAACCAATAATCTACACCTGGACTTTTGCTTGCATCCCTTGAATCAAATGAGAAAACCTTTGGAATCTTTTTTCAGTAACATCCCACATTTATTTTGCTTACCTCAAAGCCAAATTCTTCAAGCAAGCCAGTAATGGAAAAAAAACTTTAATAACAATAATAGCAGGTAACGTGTTCCTATTGCAGCTGCTCTGCCTGGCACCAGGAACACATGTGTTACCTGCTATTATTGTTATTAAAGTTTTTTTTTCCATTACTGGCTTGCTTGAAGAATTTGGCTTTGAGGTAAGCAAAATAAATTTGGGATGTTACTGAAAAAAGATTCCAAAGGTTTTCTCACATACTGGGGCTCATTTATGAACACTGGGCAAATTTGCCCATGGGCAGTTACCTATAGCATCCAATCAGTGATTAGCTTTTTGAAGCCAGCTGCAAGTAGAACAATGAATGCAGCAATCTGATTGGTTGCTATGGGTTACTGCCCATGGGCAAATTTGCCCAATGTTGATAAATGACCCCCACTGTATTTCTCCACTATCATGTCAGATTGTGTGGGTTTCTCGAATATTAGGAAATAAAATGCATTGTTCTTGTGGCACAGAATGAACTGGCAGAGCTGGCACAAGGCATTATTCATTTTCTAACCAAGCTGTATAAACAGTTTGAATATGAGCTCCACAATTTACTTAGACTGTAAGCTCTACGTGGCAGGGACCTCCTTCCCACTATGTCTTACCACATTGCACTTAAGCTTTTTATCCTAAGATTCTGTATATATATATATATATATTGTACTTGAATGCACTGTACAGCACTGCAGCTCTTTATCAGCGCTTTACAAATAAAGTTATACAATACAATTGAGCAATTTAGTTAATACACTGTGGTTCAACCTTACAGGAATTATGACTTTGAATATATGAATATCCTCATTCATCCAGGTCATGGTATATCTAACACAAGTAACTCAAAACAACTGGACTTGCTGAGAAATTTTAATGAAGTCGTTTCACTGCTCATCCAAGCAGCTTCTTCAGTTCAACTGACTGGTGTAGGGGAGTTCTCGGCATATAGACTCTTCAAACAATCTCTTCAGAGAGGCGACATCTGAAATTCACAGAGGTGTTGATTCTGTGTAGTTACTATGATAGGATTACCCATTTGGAATGCAACCCCTAGACACAGGTGTTACTTGTGAGAGTTGCATGAATGGATGTGTGAGGAGTTCTGAAACCGCCGGGGTACAGATGTTAGAACAGCATTGTATGTAGCAGACAGGTGGTGTCGAAGGCCCCCACCTCTGTTGGGATGGTTTCTCCACCTTAACATGAATCGCCTCTTTCACACCACTTTCAAACCAGCGGTCTTTATCCAAGATTTGGACATTGCTATCTTCAAATGAGTGTCCCTTATCTTTTAGGTGTAGAAAGACAGTCAGTCTTATCCTGTAGAGTTCACCTTCCTATGCTGATCCATTAGCTCACAGGAATTAATTGATGAATACTGTGTTTATGGAGTCACCTGTACTTATGCAACTCCACAGATCAAATCTGTGTATGTCTGAATTGTAACTTGCAACTTATCCAAAAAGTTACCATGTGGGTAGCCTGCATTAACTGTATTCTAGCCACAGTGGAATTCATAACAACCAAATGCTTTTGGAGTTTATAATGTAATAACAGCTGGGAAGCACCAGCCCAGAGATCTTTGCGCTATCCTATATAATAAAGTTCAAGTGTCTCTGCGTCCAGTCCCTGTGTCCGTGGAATTGTGCTACTGCGCATGTGCCCCACGGACAGCCAGCGTGAAGCATCTAATGCTAGTGCAAATTCGCCAGCGTGACGTCAATTCGTAATCGCAAATTCACGAACACCGATTCTGGCGAATTTACGAAAAAATATGATTGGCGGAAAATGGGCATGCGCACGTGAAGCGCGAATGATGAAGAGGCGGGGGCGGTGCCAACTGTTCCTATCTTTAATCTCGCGTTGTTAGAAGCGAGACCCTCTCACTCAGCGCATGTCCCCGACGTTGCTACGGCAACAGGGATGCTGAGCTGACAAAGTCAGGCGGCTCTTTTTCTAAAAGTAACATTGAGGCAGAGTTGCCTCTGAACATTTTTTTTTGTGAAAAAAAACACTGGTGTGTCTATACCATAAACAAACATTGCCCAAAGTCTTTAGGAAGCAGTAGTATTTCTAAAACTACTGAAAAGCACTCTAGGTGTCCACCATGGTTATCCACTTTTTTTTGGACTGGAACAAGTCTGTTTTTATAAATGTTTGACTACATATGTTCTAGCGCCCGTTAATTTAACGGGCTTAATGTCTAGTTACAGTATATATAAAAAACGATCCTAGAGATTATTAACATATAATACACAAAAGCCGTAAATATCTAAATTATATCCTTATAAACGGTGAGTTCTGATGTCATCAGTTATAAACGGTGAGTTCTGATGTCATTTCTGTCACATGACTCACTGAAACTTGTGTATTATAATAAATAAAGTACCCCCAGTTGCAAAATATGAGGATATTAGAAGTTACCTCGGAGTTCCATGACCTGTATAAAAACACTCGGCCTTCGGCCTCGTGTTTTTATATGGTCATGAAACTCCTCAGTAACTTATAATATCCTTATATTTTACAAGAGGGGGTACTTTATTCACTATATATTTTTAGAGTGCCAAAAACTCAGACATACCTCTGCACAGGATTTACTCTACCAGCTACTGCACACCAAATAAAGTCCACTGAACAAGGGAAGCAGGCACATGAATTATGTTTGTGTTATTACACTCCACATCATATTTTATGAAGAAGAAAATGAAGACCTTCCTTTACTACTTCATAATAAATGATGTAAAGCAATGTAGAAATATATAGATGGATTTATAAAACTGGTGGTAAAAAAAGGCAGAACCTAGAAGTGTGTGGTCATGCAGATGATCATATAACTAAGCTAAATGTCAAAGTAAATCATCAACAAATACCATAAAAGCTTGCAGCAATACATATACAATATACCAGTGAGCACCACAGAGATATATTCTTCCGTCTTCCTCCTCCTTCGTGTGGTTGCACATGCTCAGTAGATAAAAAAGCCAAATTTTAACTTAAAAGTTGGCTATTTCGTTCTACTGCGAATGCGATTTCCATGGGAAATCCACTTCCGTATTATTTCCACGAAGAAAGAAGAATACAGAAGTGGATTGCTCCATCGTGCTCACTGGTATAACCCCAGGCAGGTGCAGTTTTCTGCTGAGCACCAGCCCAGGATTTCAGGTTAGTTGATACAATCACTTGGGGGTGCCTAACATTTGGCACCCCCAAGTGCTGCTAGCCTTTCCTTCTCCTTTAATGAAAATGTGCACCAAAAGAAAAATTCACAGGGTGACAGGGTGCCCATACAAATCTGTTTTGAAGGGGGCACTAGACAGAGACAATAATGTAAACCAGCACAGTGCAGGAACATGACCTACAGTACATCACTGTGACTGACATTATGCCCAAAATATCCAATTATCATAACACATCCACAGGTGCTATTGCAAGGGTTCATGTGCCAGGGCGTAATCTCACACATGCTCCCCCCGCCCTTCCACAATGCCTTTGATGTAATAGACCAGGTGCCTTTTAAATTAGGATAAACTGTAAAATGAACATAACAATATAACAAAGAACAGTCACTATAAAACATTCAGGAATGTACATTTTCTGGGGTAGGTATTTTTTATAAGTAACAACGTACATGGCAACATAACATGACTACTATCTACTTTACTGTTTATTTTCCACATTGCTATTCCGATGCATATTATGTTGCTAGGATCACGCAGAGACCGGGCTTCCTTCAGGAGCATGATCAAAGCAATGAAAACAGTAATACCAAGCTACTGCTAGAATATCACTTTTCTCCTATTAATGGCTGGGAAAATGGAGGAAAAAAGGTGGTTTATCAGTTTTCTTTGTGTAACAAAGGTAAGAGGTTTAGCATCTATTGTGAAAATGCTTTATGAAACAAAAGAAAAAAAAAACTTACATTTTTAAGAAGAGATTAAGGGATGAACCTGACGTGTGTTTGTCAGTATAGTTTTATTACCTGTTAAATGCTTTATATGCAATGTGTTATGCTTTTCCAGCAAATTAGAGGTTTTCACGCTCTGAGTTTGTTTTTATCTACAGCTGTATTCAATTACTCTGCTGATTAAAGCACTATGCACAAGATTATGCTGCAACCATTATGGACCAGCTATGTTTCTGTTTTAATGGCTTTTCACAGTTTTTTTCCCCTTATTTCCCTTCCCCCCATGCTTTATGTTTACTTTAGCTGCTATGTCAGCAGTGTATTAAGCAACTGGAACATTTTTTCCATAAAATGATTCACCAACTTTGTTTTTCCATAGTACAAGGCACACGAAAATAATTTTTCTCTATATAATTGTTAATGAGGGTAAAGGGTTTCTTATTATTTTTAGTTAACAGGTAAGTCTAGACACTTTTTTTTCATCTCTTCTGTTTTTATTTTGGTTACTTATTCAATTTGCATTTTCAGTCTTGCAAAGTCATTCATTGTTCTGGTAGTTTCCCTTATCAATTCCTTTTTGCCCAGGAGTGTTAATTCACTGTCAAAAGGCAGCTAAGCACATGACCTCATATCCAAGGCCAGAGTGTGAAAAATCTTGAAAATCAAACTCGAATTAAAAAAAAAAAAACAAAAAAAAACTCGAATTGAGTTTGGATAACTCCCTTGTCGAATTTGACAGTGTTGGCCATAAAAATTTTGAAATTCGATCCTTGATCCTTAGGGGTAGTTTTATCAAGGATTGTGTTTGTAAGTTGCCCTCCCATTTAGATTGTTAGCTCTATGGGGAATCCTATCTGATTCTCCGAGGGGGAGGGGGTAATGTACTAAATTTCAAATTTATCTCATATTTTATAAAAAAGACTTCCAACTCCTTTGCCCGATTTGACCATATTTTAAACACCAAATTAAAGGAAAACTATGCCCCCCGAACAATGTAGGTCTTTATAAAAGATATTGCATAAAATGACTCATATGTTAACCCCGGTTTCATGTACTGTAAATAAACCATTTTCATAATTATATACTTTTTTAGTAGCATGTGCCATTGATTAATCATAAATAGAAAATAGCCATTTTAAAAAATAAGGACCGCCTCCTGGGATTGTATGATTCAACGGTGCACACAAACATACCAAACAAACTATAAAGTTAGGTCACACAAGCCAATTAACAGACAGAGTTGTGTCTTTTGCTTCCACATTTTTTCCAGTTACAGTTAGAGTTGAAATATTTCTGGTCAGGTGATCTCTAAGGCAGCACACAGACCATCATGAAATATATACCAGGTTGGTAAGATTCTTTAATATGTCACTTAATTTGATATAAAATGATATAACTTGCTCAAGTATTCATTTTCGGGGTTTAGTTTTCCTTTAACTGGTTGGGGAAAAAATAACAAAATTGAGCAAAAACTGGAATGTTTGAATTTTTTTGAAATTTTCCCCAAATCTATAAATTATTTTGAGTTTATGCCTGAAAACCCAGAATTTTTTGGGCTAAACTCAGCACAAACCACGATATATTCAAATAGAGATTGGTGCCTCTTCTATTGACTTATACAGGACCATGACAGGTCTGAGATGGCAGATTTTTGGATTCTGCCTTTTTGCAGCATCTCGATATAATAAATCTTTAAAAAAAAATTTTTTTTTTCCACAAAGTTGGAGGTTTTGTAAATAACCCCCAAATCTCAATATTGTAAGTATTTATTTGTATTATTGTACTTTGTATTTACTGTATATGTATTTCTTATTTTAATGACCCCTGTTTGTTCTAATAATGTATTATTTTGCTCTACAGTGCTGTGTGCAGTAGCACTATACAAATAATAATATATAATATAATATATAATAATATATACAAACATATACATACATATAATCAACCAACTGAAGCTGCAGTCTTCTCAGCTTTTTCTTCAGTAGATATGTGTGAATTGAGCATAGGTGGATATTTGAATTCTTGGCAGTAGTCTCTACTGAGTTCTTTATCTCAAAAGCCTAAAAATGATAGAAATGAGTTACTTGATTACATTTTTTAGGTGTTTTCTAGGAATAGCTTTACACTTGGAACCCCCATGTTCTCTAGTTAAATAGCAATTAAGAACTGGAGACCACATTTCAATATAAAGAAGGGGCTGGGGGACTTTTCAGAAGTTTAGGTAATGCACATGATTATTAAATGCCACAAGATTGAAGTTACCTAAATGATGCATAAATGATGCAGACAATTGTGGATTGTTCACAGGCAGATAATCCGCGGCCCTGCTGCTCCCCTTAAGGCAGGGCAGATTTCTGCACAAAATGCAAAATGTGGATTCTTGGCCTGTGTCAGCAATCATCTGGCCCTAGCTTATGTGGCTTCCTGTATAGTGGGATATAGTGTAATATATATAGAAAATGTTCCCCAGAACAAGCCCAGTAGCAAATGCCTTTTTTTTGATGATTTTCTTTGTCATGGTTTAACTGTCAGTTGTTTGCAAAAACATGGTATTAGCCTTTTCAGTGTACATGTGTTAAATGCTGTGCAAGTGTCTGATAGAAGTCATTAAATAACAACTTGTGTGACAGAGAGTGCTAAAGAGCTATCTCCACACGAGGGGCTGACAAAATAATTATAGAACATGAGAGTGAAGTTATCCAACAAACAATTAGCACGCAATTGTAAACTGTTTATGTTCAAAAGGAAGAATAATCGCAAGTTAAATCTTATATAGTGTATTTAACTTCATGCTGCAAATGTGCACAACCACAATATTCTGACCTGATGTGCAGCTTTGTAAGGAGTCATTTGGGGTCATTCTCTATCCCTGTGGCAGAAAGGCCTTCAGCAGTGCCCTTGGTGTTCACTCAAAAAGCACTACTTTCCACGGGAAGAAAATCTGGCAGATGGTTCACAATGCAGTGTCAAAGGGTGGTGGCCAGTCCTGTCATAGACAGATAGTAAAAACAGGGCTGGCCTGCACACCCCTGATTTTTTGCACTAGCTGCTACCACTGAAAACCATGTACAGTTTATAGCAACTCAATTTTTATTTGCGAAAGAAACAATATTTTTTTATTCTATTCTATATAACTTTTAGGCATTTGTAGAATACAAAATACGTGCACAAAACTAGTAAGGCTTTGCATACATCTGTTTTTTCTGCAGTTCCTATACTTTTCCTGTTAGTGGGATCTGTAAGTGCCTGCTGCTTTTTCCATTATTCTGATACCTCCAGCTTTAAATCTGGGGCTATGTAGCAAGAATTTCTTTATTGTATCTTTGAGGCAGATTTATCAAGGGTCAAATTTCGAATCCATGCGAGTTTTTTTTTTTACCTCACTTGAGATTTTACTCAGAATTGATTGGGGGACATTTATTAAAAAAATCGAATATGGCAAATATGGGATGGACCCGAAAACTCAAATAAAATCTGATTCAAATTCGACCAAACTCGATTTAGAGTTTTTTCTCTGAAAAAACTTGAATGTCAGGAAGGCTACAAACATCTCCACATTGTTCACTGGACCTCTCCCATTGACTTAAACAGTAATTCGGCAGGTTTTAGGTGGCGAAAAGACAAAATTGAATCCTTAATGATAAATCTCGAAAAATCGAATTCGATTTTTTTTTTCTAAAAGAACGCAAATGGAGTTTTAATAATTCCCTATACGAATTTTACAGTTTTGATCACAAAAAAAATTGAATTCAAATTCTCAGTTTGACCCATAAAAAATCTGCCCCTTTATGTCTATAAAGTTATTTTTATTTTAAGAGGCTTTCTCATTCATTTTATAAAGATGTTACTTAAGGTGGCCATAGACGCACAGATAATATCGTACGAAACGAATTTTCGTACGATATTCGGTGCGTGTATGGTGGGAAATGAGCCGACCGACATCGTCAGAGGATTAAGATATCGGTCGGCTGGTTGATCGGACTGGATGGAAAATTTTGATCGGATGCCTTTGAAAGCTCCCTGAACATCGGCCATTGTTAGTGCTGAATCATCAGATACAAGTAGAATTCTATTGTTTCTACCTGTATATCTGACGATTCAGCTCTACACGTGTGTGTTGAAACGAACGATCTTTCTTGGAAAGATCTTGCCCGAGAAAGATCGTAATTGCTACGTCTATGGCCAGCTTAACTCCACTTGCACTTTCAGACTTGCATAGGACTCCATGGTTCACTGCTCCTGTGAACTTTCCTTATCTTTCATGAAGCCCTCTTCTGGAATGCTAATTCTCTATCAATGAACTAGTAAGGCCTGCTTAATCCAGCTTAGCAGGGAGCTATCATGAGAGCAACTATGAAGGCAACCATAAACCGGTCAACAATCTTCTTATCCATCTATGCAGAGAGAGGCTTTGGCTTGGTCGCACATAATCATAGGAGCTGCTTGTGGGAAAATGTTGATAAGAGCACAAACACAATCATTGCAAAACTCATTTACAATTGCAATTGCAGCAATAGGTGTCAATAATAGTGTAGATATACATGTCTGTACTTACTCATCTATAATTGCACTCTTCATCTATAATAGGCCAGCTGAGCGAACTCTGCAGAATAGGGGGTAAGGTGCTTAGACCTTTGGGTGCCAAACGAGCCCTTCACATCAAGTCTATCATTCTCTGCATCTGTTCCTTTCATTCTCTCTACATGTTGTGGTTGGGTGTCAGATTGTGTTTGACAGTTAAATACTATGGGGCAATTCACTAAAGAGAGAATTGTTGCCGGCAGCCGCTTCACACACTTTGCACTACTTCGACAGGAGCAAATTCATTACCACTACCACTACTATGAGAGCATTTCATAGCAAAGATTAGCTAGCGTTTGTTTATGCCTAGTGAAAAGTCGCTAGTGATCTTATGCATATGTCAATTTTATTAGGGCAGGTACATTAAAGTTGTTTGGGGGTATTTATTGGAGATATTGGTGCAAATGTGCAAGGAACCTTTAGGGCAGAACTACATGGCAGACTTACCTGCGTTTCCATCGGATCCGACGCTGGACGACAAAACGCCCCCGACAGGAACAAGGTAAGTAATAGGAAATCGGATTGGTGTTGCATGGGTGATCCGATGCAACACGATTGTCAGATGCAAATGCTGCAAACTGCGTCTGCATCCAACAATCGTGTTCCGTCCGATGTTCCATGACCCTCAAATGTCTGGGGAAAAATGTTAACACAAAAAAAAGTTTAAGTTAGGAATTTTGCAGGCAATCCCACTTAAAAAAGTAAATGTCACCACCGTTTCTACAACTTTTATTAATTTTAGTGGTTTACCTGGTCTGACGTGGCAAAGTCAACTCTGGAGAAAGAGTTAATGTTCAATAAAATTCACACTTTACTTAATTTGCAGACTAATGACAATTCACCAAAGCGAACAGTCGACTGGCGATAGAGTGCAAACGAACGCTAACGATGGTCTCTTTTGCTAACGAATTGTCGTCTGTGCCTGTTATTGAATTGGGGATGTCCCTACGGATTGGAATTCTGACGAAAAGTCGGTAGCTTTAGCCACTTCGCCCTTTTGTGTATCTGCCCCTTTATATCTTTTGGGAAGCTCCCTTTTCTAGCAGATATATTAGAGTTCACTCAAATATACGTCTTCTAGGCAAGATAATACATCTTCTAGGGAAAAGAGCCCCCCACAAAAGAAGCTATATTAGATATAACTGTCAACCAAACAGATCAGACTCCTGCATGAAGAGAGAATGAATAGAGACAGATGCTGAGTGTGGGAGAGTGAAGAGTAACCTGATTATTAAAAAAAATGTTACAGAATCTTTAATAAATCATGTTTAGAATTGTTGTCATTTTAACATGATAAAGCTTATACGGGAAGGGGATCCATTATCTGGAAACCTGTAAAGCTCCGAATGACAAGAAGGCCATCTGCCATAGATTTAATTTTAAGAAAATAATTGTAATTCTTAAAAATCCTTACTTTTTTCTATATGAAAATTAAACAGTATCGTGTAATTGATTCCAACTAAGCAATAATTAGGTCTTACTGGATCAAAAATAATTCTGCTGGGTTTAACTAATGTTTAAATGATTTTTAGCAGACCTAAGGTATGGGGATACAAATTACAAACAGATCCCTTATTCAGTAAACCATGAGAATATGATTCCTGAAAAACCCATACCCGTAATAAATTTTAATTTTCAAGGTAGTTCACCTTTAATGATACTTGCAGTCATTGATGCTATCAAAACTATTCCACGGATGGAACTTTTGCATCTACATTTAAAAAAAGAAATTGCAGAAAACACTGAAGTATGGGTTAGCAAGAAGGAAAATGTTATATTTTTTACTGTATTGTATAGTTATAATTGCTCTTTATTCTAAAACACTTTAGTTTTTTTTATCCATGTCATTGAGTTGACAATGTTTTTATATCACATATTGTGTTGTCAAAAATTATGTTTTCTTTTCTACTGGAGTGCATCACAAGTATCTCAAAGTCAAAACAGATCTAAGTACAATAAGGCTGTACCCAGTCTATTTCAAGTTAAATTCTAGTTAAAAATATCTCTAATTCATTACTGACCATTTATACAGTCTTGTGAGAATCCATTGGACTTAGATACCCAGACGATCTCTAAACTTCACTAATAAGATGTACACATCTAAAATGCCATTTGCTAGCACGGATGTTATGAATCCAAATAAACGTATTCAGTGTTTAACACTAAATAATCATATTAGCAACATTTATATGTGTTTTATTATGTTTTTAAAGGTTAGGGTCCTTTTAAGGATTGTGCGGGCAGAATTTGTAATGAATATACATCTTTTTAGAATTTAATGGATGTTGGATTGAATTTCCCAACTTGAAATAGAGTCCCTATAGGATTTAAACTGTTTTAGGCTATTGATAGAACTGATAGACATTCAAGCCCAGTTGGTATATATACTTCAATAGTGAGCTAACATTTGTAGTGTTATATGAAATAATTGCTCTTTATATTTGGTGTTATATACAACAGATAATTAACCTATATCTTCCAGCCTCTGTTGATTTACAGCTCCCGAGGGGTGTGCTGGAAGTTATAGTTCAAGTGGAGCTTGGGAATAACTATTTGCATATCCCACCATTTTTTCTATTTCATTTTGTGAAAAGTCTAACAATGTCCATGCCAGGACTCTTTCTTACTAATACGCTGGATGTTTAACAAAATATAAAGAGAGCATAACCATCTCCTGCTTTTCTATGGTTGTTTTCGAATAGTAAACAGCACAGACAATTTAAATAACATATTCCACCCACATCCTTCACATTGTGGGCAGTATTTACTTAGATGCCATAAATGGAATGCATGGGAGAATGTATCCATGAAAGGGAAACTTTGGCTAAAGTACATGTTGCTCCTATGTGAAAAGGTTTTCATGCCTTTGTAGAACTCCAGATATTTGTAATCCATGTGCTGTTTTTACCTGGTTGTGTGGGAACCAACTTCTTCCTTAGCAATGGGAGCTTTATGGTCTTTCACAGTAATGTCATGCTGTGCTTAAAAATAGAATGACAATAGGAGGACAGAAGCAGTGTCTCGTTATACACAGGAAGTGATGGGGAAAACAGAAATTTGCATCCCTAACAACAGAGCAAATACAATTTCAAGTGCAGTGTCTGGTAAGCTAAGTTACATTTTAGGTTTGAGACTGTTGCAAAATAATATTTTATATAGGAGCTCCTTGTAATTAATTACAGGTATGGGACCTGTTCAGGGTTGACTGGGGGGCCTACCAGGGTTGCTACTTTGGGGCCTCCACACACACTCCTGGGCCCCCGCCACAGTGGCGAAAACACAGATACCGCCAGGAGGGAGGTCAGCGCCAACAGGAGGTCTGGGCTGGCAGGGCCCACCAGGTTTTTTTCCCTGGTGTCTCGCTGGCCAGTCTGACCCTGGACCTGTTATCCACAATGCTCAGGACCTGTGATGTTTTGAATAACAGACCTTTCCATAATTTCGACCTTCATACCTTTAGTCTACTAGAAAACCATGTAAACATTAAATAACCTCAATAGGCTGGCTCTGCTTCCAATAAGGATTGATTATATCTTAGTTGGGATCAAATACAAGCTACTGTTTTATTACTACAGAGAAGAAGTTTTAAATATTTGGATTATTAATTTCCATTATTATGGGCTTTTAATTTTTTTGGAGCTTTCCAGATAAAAGATCCCATACCTGTATTTCCATTATATTTATGGCACGGGGGGGAGGTGTTTGGTGCCACACAGATTTCATATTGAACACAAAAAGCAAAGGGTTATCCACAACCACATGTCAAACAATAAACTTAGAACATTTCTTGCCTGCTGTCTATTTTCTTACCTCTGGGGAGGTAGGATAATAACATAACCTGCTGGAAGCAGTAGAAAAGAGTGTTTGCCTTGTGTGTTCAGTAACATTACATACAGAAACTATTAGACATATTTATTTGCATTGTTGCATTTTCTTTGGGCATTGTACCTGAATCAGCCACTCCCTTTACCATGCTGTGTGTAAATTAGTACAAGAGTATTGAGCAGGATGTTCAGTGAGCGACCCCATTCTTGCAATTAGCCCAACTTTTGTCTGTCCATATATTGTATTTGCCATTTTTCTATCAAACAAAGTTTTCATCCCCGGGAAAGTCTAAAAATCACATAGAGGAAGAAGAATTAGTGCTCAAGCAGGGCTTCATGTGATTATGTACAAGCTATATTTTATACAGGTATAGGATCAGTTATCCGGAAGTAAATATTTCAGATTTTTTAAAATAGTTTTTCTTTTTCTCCGTAATAATAAAACAGTACTTTGTACTAATAAACAATAAGGTGCGCTAAAATTTGTTTTAGCGATGCCTGGAAGATAGAAGAAAAAC
>CM044442.1:28510423-28527920 GCA_024363595.1 Xenopus borealis | reverse complement strand
TTAGTACTTTGTACTAGATCCCATTTAGGATATAACTGATCCTTATTGGATGCAAAAACCAGCAAAACCAGCCTATTTGGGTTTATTTAATGTTTAAAATAATTGTGAGCAGACTCACAAATCCAAATTATTTATCAGAATCTCACTACTTTTGGAAAGCCACACCAACCAAATCCGAACTGACTTTTTCCCCCTATGTATCATAAAAATTTTTCCCAACAATTCTTGTGCAGGAGTCTTGATAAGATCGTAAGAAAAAAAATCTGAATCCAGAAAACTTTTTTGGATTTGATGCCTCGATTTTTTTGGAAAACCAGCATAAATCAGGATTTCTTCAGTATATCTGCCATTGACTTCTACATGAACTCAGCAGGTCTGATTTTTTTTCTACAAAAAATAGTGATTTTTTCCCTTTAAAAGTCTAACAAGAAAAAAATCTGACTTTGATAAATAACCCCCTTAATGTATGGAGAGCCAAATTACGGAAGGATCCCTTAACCAGAAAACCCCAGGTCCCAAGCACTCTGTATAATAGGTCCCATACCTGTATTTTAAAAATATACTTCCTATAATTTGGTACTGCAGTCACTGTTGTGCAACTGGAAATGCACACAATTTAAACAGCTATGTAAGAGTACAACCTTGTCCTGTCTGCATGATGCCTAGCCTCTACTAGGCACCATTTACATCTATTCATGTGTGATTTGTTTGGTATTTTAGTTTGGAATTATGTATGGTTACATTCAGTGGTATTGTTATACCATAGATAAACTAATGATGCATAGCTATTAAATGGTAATCAGTTAAGAATTTTAAAATGTGGGGGGAAAGTACGTGATCTCTTATCTGGAAATCTAATACCCAAAGAACTATGAAATGCAGGAAGGCCATTTCCCATAGAGTTGCATTATCTTATCTTCATTATCGACTAATTTGCTAATAAGAAATGACCCCTTTCACTTGGTGTTAACTAAGCTAGCATAAATCCATGGAGATTGCAAAACAATGTACAAATGTTTTTTAATTGTCTTCAAACCGTTTTGACCCGACAACCAAATTAAAATGTAAAAAGTGTTGGTGAATCACAAACTGGAAAAATTGTGTGCAATTTGAATTTGTGTAAATTTGCACTTTGTATTTTTCGAAATTTTCACAGGTCTCTGCACCCAGAAGTGGAGTATAAAGACATGCGATTCCCATATGAATACAGCACTGACTTAGGAGTTACTCAAATGCACAAGAGAGAGAGCACCATAGGGTGGTAAGGATAGAGCTGCACTATAACCCTTGCACAGGATATTTAATCTGCTGCTAAGTGCAAAGCACAGCACTTTCCCTGCTGCAAATCCAACATGAATGAATAATAAGGGATGTGGATTTCTGCCAAATAGGCAAAAGCAAATGACACTTCTTGTCTTAATACCTACAAAGCTTGATTATAAACTAGAATTTAAAGGGATACTGTCATGGGAAAACCTGTTTTTTCAAAACACATCAGTTAATAGTGCTACTCCAGTAGACTTCTGCACTGAAGTCATTTCTCAAAAGAGCAAACAGATTTGTTAATATTCAATTTTGAAATCTGACATGGGGCTAGAAATGTTGTCAATTTCCCAGCTGCCCGTGGTCATATGATTTGTGCCAGAACTTTAGGAGGGAACTGCTTTCTGGCAGGCTGTTGTTTTTCCTTCTCAATGTATCTGAAGGAGTCACAGTGGGACATGGGTTTTTACTATTGAGTGCTGTGATCTACCGGCAGCTGTTATCTTGTGTTAGTGAGCTGCTATCTGGTTACTTTCCCATTGTTCTTTTGTTAGGCTGCTGGGGAGGAAAGGGAGGGGGTGATATCATTCCAACTTGCACTGCAGCAGTAAATAGTGATTGAAGTTTATCAGAGCACAAGTCACATGACTTGGTGCAGCTGGGAAATTGACAATATTTCTAGCCCCATGTCAGATTTCAAAATAAATATAAAAAAATCTGTTTGCTCTTTTGAGAAATTGGTTTTAGTTCAGAATTCTACAACACAGCCCACCTTGGCCCTAACGCAGCCCGTCGCACCATCCATGACAAAGAGAAGGTACATCCTGACCAAGGGGTACCATAAGTAACCTGGGGAACCCTTTTAAAAGAAGTGATTAGAGCAGCTTAGCCCCATAATATTTAGAAACATCCCATCAGTTATTTTATGCATTTCAGGGACACTGGGAATACTATTGGGCACTAAAGTGGGCTCTTCACACCTCACCAAACTATGCCAGACAAGGCACAATACCTCTTCATCTTCTACCCTAACACTCGGGGTCAGCTTACTTTGCTTAACAGAACAGACCCTTTGCTGCTGATTAGACAGCACTGCTATATTTGACTGTCCATTAGGATGCTGAAGGACTAGTTACTGGTTACAGATGTGAGCTCTCACTCTATAAAGGTGTGTTGGGAATGATGTATCGTCTATGTTGTTTGGGGAGGATACCGGGTGGGGGGAAATGTTGGGGTTTATTGTTTTTAATGTATCTCCTCACTTTCCTGACTTTTCTTTCTCCTCTTCCTACGATGGGTTCCCAAATATCATTGTTAAATCAGTGTGTGCCAGCCTGTGTTCTACTTCAGTCAGACTTCTGACTAACTTAGGTTAATCTCCTGGAATGGCAGGGGTTTAAATGACAAAGTCAAACAATCCCTGGTATTAGACCACCTTAAGAAGCAAGGGGCAGACCAACTGGGCAAATATATTATACTGAAGGTAGCCATTGATATGCACAACATGATATTGGAAAACGTATACTCCCCTCCCAGGAGTGAACTTGATCTGCTACAGGTGATTTTTGGGAAGGTGGCCGAGATAGTTGACCTCCCCAACCTTTGGTTTGCGGACTTTAACTCGGTCCCTGATCCCAAATTGGACAGACTTCGACCATCTAAAGCAGACTCTGGGACTTTGGGCGACTGGCTAGGGAGCACAAATCTAACAGATACATGGAGGTGGTCTCATCCCACCGAACGGCAATACTTATGCTATACAGTGGCCATGTCAGCACCCACATAGATCTGGCTCTGGCCTCTCCCCAGGCAGTGCAGAGAGTAAACTCAGTATGTTGCACTCCAAGAGTGTGCTCTGACCATGCCCCACTCCAGTTAGTACTCAGAATGAGGGACATGAGGGGAACACGGCAATGGAAACTGTCCCCAAGGTAGATTAAGGATAAGTTTGTCAGAGACCTTTACTGAACAATTTGGGGGATTGTAGAGACTTAATGAAGGCACTGCATAGGAGCAGATAGTTTGGAACATCAGTAAAAAAAAAATCTAGACTATGTAAAAAAGTATTCCCATCACTTTGGAGGAAGTCACAGAGGCGATAGATACATCTCCCAATGGGAAATCCACTGGCCATGATGGGATACCCATTTAATGGTACAAGGCCCAAAAAGACCTGGTAGTACCCAGACCCTGCTCTTTATTCAACTCTGTACTGCAAGGGGCCTCCTTACCAGGCAGCTCCAAACTAGCTACAAATAACCTGATCCTGAAAGTAGGAAAACCAGCAGATAGGTGTGAATCATATAGACACATCTCCCTCCTGAACACTGATATTAAGATACTGGCAAAGTTACTAGCCAATAGGATAAAACAGATAGTGGACCAGACAAGCTCTATGCCTACAAGGGCCACAGATATTAATATCAGACATCTTTTTACTAATAAAAAGCTTACTAAAAAGCTTTCAACAGGGTTGAATAGACCTACCCTTGGCCCCTCTTGACACATTATGGATTGGGGAAACATTTTATAGGGTGGGTGAAGGCATTGTATGATGCTTCAAGAGCCCAAATACTGATAAATGGAAAACTGTCACAAGAGTTCCAACAAGCCAGGTGAACCAGACAGGGATGCCCATTATCCCCCCTATCATTTGCCCTGGCCATAGAGCCTTTAGCTATATTAATTCGTAACAACCCAGATACTGAAGGGCTTTAACTGCGAAGGCTAGAGGAGAAAATCTCACTATGTGCAGACTACATGCTAGTGTACCTGGCCAACCCCAGATAATCCCTAAAAGAGTTTCTAAGATAAATTACGAGATTTGGCAATCACTCGGGCCTCAGGGTTAATTGGGCAAAGTGTGTGCTGTTTCCAATTGACAATGAATTTGGCAGAGACCTACTTCAGGGACTTCAGTTACAATTGGTATCCTCTTTTACATACCTAGGCATAGTAATTCACAAGGAACCACATAAAAACATGGAACTGAACCTATACACGGTGGTTAAAGCTCTAAAGCAGAAAGCTCAGCACTGGCTTGACCTTCGGCTATCCATACCAGGCCATATAAATTTAATAAAAATCATCTTTCTGCCAAAATTGCTGCACGCATTCCATAATGCGCCCATCATGCCCAGTAGATGGTGGTTCAAAGAGCTGGATGCATGTGTCAGAAATGCAGTTTGGGCAGGGGACGGACCGTGCATCTCCTTGCAGATGCTGCAAGCCCTGGTAAATAGGGGAGGACTAGTTCTTCCCAATTTTTTAATATACTTCTATGCTAGTCAGCTGATTTATGCCTGGTGGTGGCTTAATCCAGATCCCAATAACCAAGCTACTGTACTGGATGCAGCAGTGATATCCGCCTTTATATATCCCTTGACCCCAAATATGAAATCTGTGATCCAAATATTCTCTAGAACAGTGACTGCAGAGTATAGGAAAGGGGACAGATGGTCAAAATGGACCAAACTTTGAGGCAACATTAACCTCACGCACTTTAGGACTATACCTAATGTCAGTGTTTGGGCTAATGAGGGGATGAAATGTCTGAGGAATATAGTGTCCTCTAAGAACCTTAAGCAATTTGCCCAACTGAAGCAAGAGTTTGGGTTATGTTGTTTAGGTATCTGCAGATCAGGTATGCGTTCATAGCCCAATACGCAACGGAACCCTTGAGCATAACAGAATCTACTCTTGAACTCTATTTGTGCAGGCTTGAACTCACTATACCTGTCAGCTGGTTCTACGCCATCCTCCTGCAAGGGGACTTTGATCCCATAAAGCACATTAAAGTGGGCTCTCTCTCATTTGTTTAAAGCCACATGATAGAAAGCCACAATAGTAGCAAAGATGAATATAGTGCTACATAAGTAATACAGGATGTGAGAGGCATTAACTGGGAGCACATGGCATGAGGGAATAAAGGAACCATGGTGGGGCCTATAGGTTAGTTTGCATTGTTTTGATCAGACTAGTTTTGTTTAGCCATCTGTAATATGGCCTGACCTTTCATTATGTACTGTTGCATACGTTATTAAAAATGTAAATAATATAAAGCTGCAGTCAGTGTCTGATTTAATAGCATAATAACTCCAGCATGTTAAATTGAACTATAATTACTAGTTTACTAGTTTACTGAGATGTGTTTTTCCGCTTACCACACAGACTGTAGTGCTTATGCATCAAGCTTTATAATATTCAGTTACATTCTTTTCAGGACTTTTTAATTTAAAGGTGATCCAGCCCTTTAAGTCAAAATCCACACATTGTCAGTTTGGGCCTGGTGCTTTGTTATAAAAGATGCTCAGTACCCTCAATCTTTATAGTCCCTTGATAGCATTAAGCCAGGGCCAGAACTATGGGTAGGCAGAAGAGGCACCTGCATCGGGGGGCTCAGCAAAAGGGGGTGATTAGCACGTATCTGTCTTCTGCCTACCCCTAGTCCATGTTCACTGCTCTCCCCAACCCTTTAGCTTTTTCCCCTCAGGTGATCTACCCTGCATTTCCCTTCAGTGCTTTCCTCTCCCTTCTGGTGCTCTCCTTACCAGCTTTTACCCCCTCTGGCACTCTGCGCATGTGTACGCACGCTGTCTTGGGAGGGGTGCATGCACAAAGGGGAGTGTGCGCAGGCATGGAGAGGAGCATGCAAAGGCACAGAGGCAAGTGCGGTGACTGTCTGGTTCACCTAATGCACCCAGACGGCTTGGACCTGCACTGCATTAAAGGACCAGTTCAGGGTAGAAATAAAAATTGGGTTAATAGATAGGCTGTGCAAAATAAAAATGTTTCTAATATAGTTACAGTAGTTAGCCAAAATGTAATGTATAAAGGCTGGAGTGACTTGATGGGGGTAACTTTTTTAAGACATAGGTGCCCTTTAAGCTGTCCATCCCCTTTGAGACCCACTCATTTAGTAAAGTCAGATCAAACTGTTGTTAGATAATTATCTAATGGGAGGTCCTTTGGACCCATACACAACCAATAAACTGCCAAGTGGGTCAGGAGGGGCTGAGAAGGTGTTGCCATCAATATAAGTACTGGTTCACATGCTGACTGAGTTACATTTTCACATTTGTTCTATAATTGTTTAATCATGTTATCTGGGACAGATTAAACATGTACCAATGTGCAATAAACTATATTTTTAGCCCAAAGCAGCCTTCTTCTTTCTGACGTTTTGACATCTGCAAAGAATATCACAGTATATGTGCTTTAAATAATCTGAGATGTAAAGTGTTAATTAAGTAAAATTACATCTTTCTCACCTAATGACACAGAGATAGAAAAATGTATAATTCTTTCATCTTTCCATGTCATTGTACAATGAATACTCCAACGTTCTGGCAAAAAGAGAATTGTGTATTGTCATCTTACTACTCCCTTGGATAATAACATGTTTTGTCACAGAGAATTTCAGGTGACCCTAAAATAACTTTGTTGGCTCTGAAATAGACTCTGGCTACTTGTTCCACAGGCTATTATAAAACAAAAGGCTATTTTTGTTGTACAAAACACACAAAATGCAAGTAAGTGGCAGAACAAGTAAACTACCATCTAACACATTTATTACATTTATGCGTATGTTTAAATTACCGTATATATGGCCCTTCTAATACAGTTAGTTCCAGTAAGTGCCTCAGTTGCCAATGCAGCTTTTGTCCAGTGAGGGGTGTCTTTAGATGAACAGGAAGCCTGAACACAGTAGACTGCACTGGTGAATATGATGATCAGGGGGAGGCCAAGAAGGCTGGGCACCCAAGGCAACCTGGCCAGACACATCTACCCCCTACCATTGCGCACGTGGATGTGCGAACAGGAATGCACATGTACATACGCAAATGAGTGCTCACATACAGTCATGCCAACAACAATAAAAGAAGAGCACTGGTGCGGGGACACAAAGGCTTGGAAAATCCAATTTGAGGGCTTTTAATTCGACCTAAATTTGAGGGTCGAATTTGAGGGTTAATGAACCCTCGAATTGGACCCTCGAATTAAATTAAAATTTTAACGCAATTCAAATTATCGAACAATCGAATATAAAACATTCGAACGATTTTAACCATTCAATCAAATTTTTTTATATTCAATTAAAAATAACTTGGGAAAATCCTAGGGATTTATAGCAATTCTTCGACAATCAAATTTGAATTTTTGAATTTGGCCAATTCATATCGAATTTTGGGCTATTTGATAAGCCCAAAATAAATTCGAATTGCACTTTGAATCAATTTGAACCTTAGTAAATGTGCCCCTACATGTCTGAGTTTGGTTGTGGAGGAATAATGGTCTGCTAGGGCCCCTATTTAAAGATAGCTTTAAAGGAACATTAACACCAAATAATGAAAGACCTTTAAAGGAATGTCAATATAATGGTTTGTTGCCCTGCACTGGTTAAACTGGTGTGTACATTTTATTTTCATTCCTTTAATACACTTTAATTTTGTTTATGTTTATCACTGATTCCAACTGACTACTGAGGTATGTGACTTGTAGGACTTTTTAATCATAGAAAAGTGCCACTGCCCTAGTCTGAATAAGGAGAATGAAAAAAAAACTTTATAATAGCGTGCCTCGTTTCCAGAACTTTCGGTTAAATATATGTATTTTTCCACATTTTTCTGTATTATAGTCTGTTCTAATTTTATCTTACATTTACCATGTCATTGGATCTCTTAGATCATATTGGTGGGGCAGGTTACTTTAAAATGATGTTATCATGCAAAGAAGTTTCTGGCAGGATGTGGGTCATAAAAATCTTTGGCCCTAGGTTGGACAACACTTGTCTGGACCTTGATCAGCTGCCAAATTGTCTGCAATGGCACTTCAGTTTCACACCTTGAACACTTTCAGAACCAGCTGGTGTTCCTTTGATGTGTGAATTAGACAGATTGTCTAATTACAAAAATAGCCTGGCCCTAAAACAAACTGCAGCTATTGGGGCAATGCAGAGTTTCAGCTGTAAAGTGATTATTTTGTAAAGTGATTTTCTTTCCTCAAGTGTTTGGGCGAGTTATACAAGTGAACCGAACAAGAACTTAAACAAGTTATAACAGGACCTGGCAATTCCAGGAACATATAGACACTCACAACACTTCACTGATCCTTGACAAAATACTCCTAGAAGAACATACATACCCTCTTCTTGTGATACAGTGCTTCTTTGTCTAAGGCTGATTTATCAATAATTGATGCCTAATGAAACTTTCACTTAAGGAAAATCACAATTATAAATACATGGCAAACCTGACTATACTATATGCCATAAAAGTCAATGGGAACCTGTATCTTCAGCATTCAAGCAAGTTGAAAAATCAAAGTTTTACTATTAAAAATGTATTGCCAAGATTTTTTACATGATTGTTTGTTGTGAAAGGTTTTAAAATTATATTAAATATAAGGACAGTGACAGCTGGATCATTGTGTCACCACGTTAAAGGTAACAAAACATCTCAAATATTCCCTCACTGTCTTTCTTTCAGATGGCTGCAGATAAAAAAGACAAATTGACTAATTGAGCAAAAATTTTCTCCAATGTATTTTTGCGGAGCTACAGTTTGACTGTATTACCCTCAACGATTTGAATGGTTGGCAATGGTGTATATACTTAATGGTCATTTATTCAAGATGGGAACACCAGGTACAATAATATTGGTTAATTTGATTTCTCTAGAAGTCTATGTTTGCTTTGTCATAAAGGAAAAACTATAAACCCCCAACAATGTAGGTTTCTATATTTTTTTATTACATTAAAAAGCTCAAATGTAAAACCCTGCTTCATGCAAATAAACCATTTCATACTAATATACTTTTTTTAGTAGCATGTGCCATTGGGTAATTAGAAATAGAAAATTACCATTTTAAAACCCCCTGGGATCCTAGGATTCACAGTGCACAAACCATGCATGTTAGACCGCATGAGCCAATTAACAGACAGAAGTCTGTCTTATGCTTCCTCACCTTTTCCTGTTACAGTTAGAGCTGTACTATTTCTGGTCAGGTTATCTCTGAGGCAGCACAGAGACCATCACAAATTGACGGGTCAAGAGAAAAGATGTAAAAGGGCAATATTTACTTAAAAATATATACTAGTTTGGTAAGCTTCTTTAAGATGCCACTTAGTTTGATATATACTATATGTTGCGCAAATATTCATTTTGGGTTTATAGTTTTCCTTTAAGCCAGTGATCCCCAACTAGTAGCTCGCAAGCAAAATGTTGCTCCCCAAACCCTTGAATGTTGCTCCTAGTGGCCTCAAAGCAGGTGCTTGTTTTTTAATTCCAGGCTTGGAGGCAAGTTTTGGTTGCATAAAAACCAGGTGTACTGACAAACAGAGCCTCCTCTGTCAGTCCACATAGGGGCCACCAAATAGCCAATTACAGCCCTTATTTGGCAGCCCATTAAGTTTTTATATGCCTGTGTTACTCCCCAACTCTTTTTATTTTTGAATGGGGCTCACGTGTAAAAAAAAGGTTGGGGACTCCTGCTTTAAGCTATTTATTTGCATCTGTAAAGTTTGGATATTTTGACCAGCGTATAAATGTAAAATGCTCCTAGGAAGAATGCTATATTTTTCCACATATTTTATTCCAAATCTCAAATTTCAGAACTTATACTTGGACTTTTAATGGCTCTGCTCATTACAACCTTAGGACTCCCTAAGGCTGTTTGTAGGATGTTCTTGGACATGCATCAGTTGCTGCCTCAAATTTTAAACATTCCTAAAAATTAATCTAAATGTTTTACATCGAATACATTAGAAATACTGCAGCATTTATATTGCTGATCAGCCCAAGCATACGTGACCAAAGATACACAATCTACTAAGAAAATATAACACTTCACGCTACTCCCTAAAAAAAGTCTGCAAATGAAAATAAATAAGCATTAATTGGCCACATAACCACTTAACTGTAATACTTGGCTGCAAATCTTCTACTTTTGTTTTGGAACCACGGGCTCATGTCACAACATAAGGTTTGCCATTTTGTAAAAGCAAATTTTAACTGGAGGCAATGACAAAACAAATGGAATATTCTCCAACAGTTTCTACCATGGACAAATAGAATTGCCCCAATTATAGGACCTCTACAAAATTATCACATGAAAACATGGACTACCACACTTTCAACGAACAATAATGTAAATGTGCGATACCTGCAGAAGTGTTGATTGCTCACAAACAGGAAATGACACACATCTATAAATGTTGTTGTTGTTGTTACCACTAGTTTTCTGCAGAGCCAATGCAACTGAAAAATGTTGCTACATTTCCTGATGTGACATTGACATCATACTGGGATTAAATAAGAAATATTGTACTTAAAATGTTTAGCTTTTAATAGATCTACAAAACCACTTGGTCATCTGTGAATCTACACTTCAAAGGGTGTGCCTTATTGCAATTGAAAGGGGTTTCACGCTATTCTGGAGCTTGCTCTTTGATACAGGTCTGATACACTGAATAGGACTTCCCACCTTTCTGGATACTGCTCGGTTATTCTGCTCAAATCCACTGTCTCATCCTGTCCTATCCCCTTGATGCAGAGGTTTCCAGAGTTTGTTGCTTTTACCCATTATGATTAAAATCCTTTATTTATATCTGTGTCAACACATTTTACACAGTGACTGGGATTATTTACAATTTATATAAAACACTGCACCAGTTTTCCACCTCCCCTGCATCCTGTGTTCTTTTGATGGCTACGGGAAACCAAGATCTCCATCAAAGATATGACAGCACTCAAATATTATAAGTAAAATGTTCATTAATGGAAAAACATAATTTCAAAGTAAAGTGCAGTTAATAACACCACAAAACTCTACCATCTTCAACTTTGTTCTGGCAAATTGCTATGATTCATACATTTCTAAAGTGACACGTAAAAATTTAATACCAAACAGTACAAAACTGCTGCATTGAGAAGTGGAGGGAGTCTTTTGCAAATACAATGGTCTTTCATTACGATTTTATGCCACAAATCTTATTTACCCCAATTTTTCTGTAACTTCTACTTTGTGAATAAACCCACAAAATGTAGATCCAGGGGCAATTCTGACCCCTTTGCCACCCTGAGGCTGCCTTCCAGCCCCCGCTGTGCTCGCCTTCTTTGGTGCTCCGTCGCTAGTGCAAAGTGTGCATTGGGCTCTCTGCTCTAGAAGAGTGAAATTTCTGGTTTGCAAACCAGAAATTCGCCTCTTAAAAGTCACTAGGAGCAGCTATTTTGCCGACTGAGGCAAATTTCCTGACTATCCTCATTGCTGCAGTACCCCTGCAGAGATCCAGCACTCCATCTCAGTGTGTAGATGGGGCATCTACAAAAGCAGAATTGAGAGGAACTAGTGGCCTGGTGAAATGAATATGATTATCTTACTTTATTTTCCAACTGATAATTCTTAATGTTTTTATTCTGTATTCCCAAAAACTCCCACAGCATAACATTCAAGCATGATGAGGCAGTATTAAAAAAAAAAAACAAAAAACACACACTTTACATTACATTTTAAAAAATGTCCACTATCCCTGCAAACTCCATCCCATTTGTGATCCCTGCAAGAGTAAAGTCCCCCTGGATTTTTATAACCATCAATTTAGATTTTTCTCCGTTTAGAGATCTACTTAATCCACTATTTTGGAATTCAGCCGAATCCTTCATAAAATGCTGACCCAAAATTTTATTCTAATTTGCGTATGCAAATTATGTCTGCACAAAAAAACACTTTATTGCAAGTGTGACTGATTTTAAATACTTGGATAAGGTTTGGCATTTGGACTGGGCTGAATTGAATCCTGAATTTGGTGGTGATCATTCACTTCAGGCATTTTGAGACCTTACTTCATGCTACCTTTCAGAGGTTAGAGAAATCTGAAAATTTAAATGCAGAGGCTGGATCACTTTACCAATACAGTATATTACTTTCTCCCAGCACCACTAATGGTACCTAGCTATGCATTTTATTACTGCTTTAGCCCTCTCTCCTAATGGATCAAATCACAAGGTTGGAACTTGGCAATGAATGAGTTAATCTGTGTCTTGGTAGGAACTGAATGGACAGCTGTGCTTAGTAAGCTACTCTGGTAACTCAGACAACTTCAGAAATTGAATCTCCATGCTACAGCTCTGCTGTGAGTATCTATGAAAATGTTTTGCTTTACAATGATAGCACTCACAGACATGTTGTATTCCGTAATAGCTGTGTTTTAAAGAATAAAAAAAGCAAGGAACAATTGCAATGGTTTGTTTCACTATCCATATGAGCAATGTCACATAGTAAAATCGACACTAACCGGCACTATTTGCAGTGAGTAACTTTTCAGTGGCATTAGTTAAAGCCCAGTTCAAGGTCATGCAGGACCCTTATGGCTATTCAACCACCAAACCAAATCCTGCCTGTCCTCTGAATGCAATAGGAAGTCACTATTGTAAAGCGCACAATTACACTCTACCATACTTAAAGAGGTAAACTTCTTAAAATATTGTGTTTCTATGTTTGACTCTTAAATTGTACACAGCACACATTGCTGCTTGTGATTTCCAGCTCAGCATGAACAAGAATGAACACCTGGTCCCTGCCATGGCAATTGTGGGTGTCAGGCAATGACTGCAATAATTGCCTGACCCATGAGTAGACTGGCAGTTGATTATCAATAAAGTCAATTGCTGTACAGGCTTTTGATCTCTATGGGTGCCATTGATTGTATTGTTGGATGCATTCTAAGGGTTCTTCCACACGAGCGCCTGAAGCTCCGCTCCCCTGAGTTCCGGTTTTATGTGTAGAGGAGCAGACACTTTCAATTTTTTTCAATGTGGCTGTACTCCCACAGGCGTATTTAGGCGCTAAACGCAGGTTGAGAAGCAACATGCTGCATTTTTCCTGCGTTTGGTGCCTACATGTGCCTGTGTGAGTACAGCCCCACTGAAAAAAAATTAAAAGCATCTGCTCCTGCTCTCCCCTGTGGCTGAATGCATAAAACCTTAACGCAGGGGAGCGCAGCTTCAAGCGCTCGTGTAGAAGAGCCCTAAAGGACAAGGAATGGTGGATTCACTAATGGGTGCCAATATGTTCACCCCCCAGTGAATTCATTCATTTCCAGTCTGGTTCTCAGTCAATTTAGTTACATTTCCAGGTTTTTCTAGTGTTGATTAACACTCTTGCAAGCACAGTATGTTAATATTGTAATAGTTTACACTTCTGGGAAAGTAAGATGTTTGGGAGATATTTCTTTTTCCTCTGGCCTTGTGCAGTTTTTAACTAAAAAGAGCATTGGCCCAGTGAAAAAAACACACTGGATTCACTGGGGGGGTACCTACCATATTTTTTATATTTTATACCTGATTAATAGATTTAATCTTGTTCATGTCAAAATACAAGCCAGTTAGCCAACAAACAGTATCATGTTATCACAGAGAACCTACTAAGTAAAAGGACAGGTACATTTTCCTATACACGTTTTTGTGCCTACAGAATCGCTGCCTGAGGTTAACATCTTGCTTCACTGCAGAAACAGCCCTGGGTCTTTTTAAACCATGGTGGTCATTTACGACTGCAAGTGCAATTAAACTGCCTGCTATCAGATCCGCCAAAATCTAATTTGTAGATTGTATGCATCCACTTATTGTGCAGCATTGCGAAATATGTTGGCCCTTTCTAAATACATGTGAATAATAATTCACTAAAGGCACTTGCGTCAATATATGGCCCTTGCACTTCTGTATAGTTGCTCTTGTCACTGTTTGATGTTTCCTGTTTTGAAACTCACCTAGTTTCATATATTTATGAAAGGGAACCCTGGAGCTACTGACACCTCTAAACCAAGTGTTAGCTCATGCAGCAGTCTGTGTCATATCAAAAAGATTATGGTGGTTTTGTACATTTTGGAGATAAAATCGTTGTTTCAGAATGCCACTTTGAAGTACCAAAAGTTCTCCATGCAAATATGAATACAGCTAAAGTTGTTGTAAGTTTTATTATTATTAAAGTTATTCATTATTTTACTGGAGTTAACAACATAATCACAATGTGTACTGTAGTTTAGCTGGCAAAATTGCTTTACTTAAACTTATTTGTGAAAACAAAGCATTTTGGAATAGGGTGGGGATGAAATAAAACTTGGCATTCGGATGACTCTAAATTTGTTTCATAATTTTCTGGCATACACTAAAGTTTTACTCCAGTTTAACTCTTGTGAACTGGAAGAGTGCCATGGGTAAACCTGATCATTATGAGCAGCGCTGGTTCCAGAAACAACCAGATAACCAACCAGAGCAGTTAGAGAACAAAATGGCAAAACAATATAAGCTTCCTTAAGAAAGATATTTTTGTTCTGCAAATATAAATACAATTCCAAACAATAAAATGCTTAATAACTAATTTTAGCATGTAGATGATGGGCAACTGTCAGTCATCTGCACGTTGTCAAACGACACAATATTTGTAGCAGAGCGGTTTGATATTTAAATTGGTGTCTTGCTGCTCAGTTTACTAACTCAAGTAAAACGAGAAAGGAGCAGGATTAAATAAAATGTAACACTGGTGCATAATCGAACACCAAAAATCACTGTTTTATGACTTGTCAGTCAATGACCTTTGCAACTAAAATGGAATTTCAGGCTGAGAAGTCAGAGGATAGGCACAATGCAAAAAAAAAAAAAAAAACGTTCTTAGATTACTTCTTTCTACCAGATACTAAAATTTAATCTAAGGGCTCTATTTTATAAGCCGTTTAGCTGTGCAAGCACCTGTCACACTACTTCCCGTTATTTTGGCATTTGACTGAGTGGATAGAAGGGTAATTGGATACAGGTGCAAGACGAGCGTGCTACTGGTGACACAAGCATAAGGGCTCTTACACACAAGCGTTTTTGCCTGCGCTCCCCTGTGATCCGTTTTGCTGCGTTCAGCCGCAGGTATAGATTAACTCAATGCTTTTCAATGGGGCTGTACTCACACAGATGCATGTAAGCGATGAACGCAGGTTCAGACGCAACATGCTGCATTTTTCGTGTGAGTACAGCCCTGTTGGAAAGCATTGAGTGCGTCTATACCTGCGCTCCCCTGTGGCTGAAAGCAGCAAAACGTAACGCAGGGGAGCGCAGGTAAAAACGCTCGTGTGTAAGAGCCCTTAAAATGTTATGGCCTAAAATTATACATAGGCTTATGCTATGGCAAACATGGAGTTTTACAAAATTAGTGCAAGTGGAGTGGGGCCATGTGGGTCAAAACAACCTTTTGGAGATGCTTTGTTTCAGACTCTGGAGGAGAGGATTGGTTGGGAGTGCCAGTGTTTTGACTGTCTGTGTTATCAATTAGGCAGTAATTTTCAAACTTATTTCCCTTTTCACAGACAGCACTTAGTCACGTTTCCCTAACCCATGACCTACATATGTGCATATCTGGACTTTGCTTTCTTCGCTTTTCCACACCAACTTTCTTTCTCTTCAAATTCTTTTTTCCCATTCAGCTACTCTGAAGGTCAGCACAATGAAACAGGGGTATAATTGAGTGCTCTGTATGACAGTACACTCATGATATTTCTTCTCCGGTGCAAGCACCAAAAAGTAAAAAAAAATACCTCTGCAATGAAGTCAATCTGAATTACTGCTGATAAAACATTTCAATTGCCTAATTGCACATTTACCACATTGATGCCCGATTCAAATGTTTTACCACAAAAAATTCAGACTGACTTCAATACAAAGGGATTTTGGATTTTTGGTTGCCCACTCCGCATTGTAGCTTGGGTTACAATGTCCCATCATCACCCTAAGTGTGACCCTCCACTCAAGACTTTTGTCTGACTATTGTTTAAAATGGCTCTACATGGGTCAAACATTTATGGTATCAGACCAACAAGAGGCCATAAACATATTGGAACACGCTTCTTTTGTTCTGTCTGGACCAACCAACTAAAAGATCAAAACCACAGAAGCTGAAGCAAAGCCTTAGGGCCCTTACACACGGGCGTTTTTGACCTCCCCTCCTCTTCGGTGCGTTTGGCTCGTTCAGCTGCAGGGGAGCGCAGGTCTAGACGCACTTCATTAGTTTCAATGAGGTTGTACCCACGAGATGTGTGTACCCACGAGTTGCGTCTAGACCTGCGCTCCACTGTGGCTGAACGCAGCCAAACGCAGGGGAGCGCAGGTCAAAAACACCTGTGTGTAAGGGCCATAAAAGGTGCAACAGGATTATCCGACAGATTAGCTATTCATGCCCAGATGTTTGTGCAGTGTATTCATAACTGTCCAAACTGTCCTACCAAATCCAGGTATATATGGCCCTCTACAAATTGGATATGATTTTTATGGATCCAGGAAAGTCTGCTAAAGTTGTGTGATCAGTGAGCATGTGATCCAAAATGTATCCAGACATAGAGCTCCATGCTTCTGTGGCTGTGCTAAAAGCCTAAAAGCATGTGAAGAATATAAAGGTGTAGCTACATGTTGTGTCTGGGGTGTGACCGGATCCTGCAATCTGAGGAAGCCCAAGGGCATACATAATCAGGGCATGAGCACACTGTTGTTTGTCCTATAATCCAGGACTCCGGTGCATTTCACTTGTGCCCACCAGCAGCTAAATGCAACACAAGAGAATTCTGCCAAATGTACATAGGTACAAGCAGGAAAATAAACTTATTATTTTATATAGAAAATTATATATATATATATAGAAAATTGTCCAACGTGTGTGCTTTCACCTGTTGTTAACCTGGCCTGAATTTTACTGGTCTACTCAGGTGAAAAAATGTTGTTTGATGCTCACGAGTGGTTAAAGCTGCACTCCCCTATGTTCCATTTTGTAGTGTCCAGCCGCAGGGAAGAACAGGAATAGATGCAAGCAATTCTTTTCAATGGGCTATACTCACACAAGCGCATGTTGGCGCCGCACACAGGAAAAATGGAGCATGTTGCATCTCAACCAGCGTTTGGCGTCTACATGAACTTGTGTGAGTATAGCCCCATTGAAAAGAATTTCTTGCATCTATTCTTGCGTGTCCCTGCGGATGAACGCTACAAAACGGAGCGCAGCTTTAACCGAGCTTTAGCTTGTGAGTAAGAGCCCTTAATTTTCTCCAAAAATAGTGACAGCCCTAGTTATCCTGGTGTACAACTAGAACTCTCAACAGCAGAAGGCTGTCAGATGGGGCTTAAAGTCGGCCTTCAACAACAGCTGCAAGGAAGCAGGTTGTGCACCTCTGATATTAAGGGGCAGATTTACTAAGGGTCGAATT
>CM044442.1:28475697-28495854 GCA_024363595.1 Xenopus borealis | reverse complement strand
TTTCAATCATGCAGCATTTGGCACTGTTGTATTGTAGTTGTGCCTCAGATTAGATACTGTTCCTCTGAATGTTTACAGTGGCCTAATGATGCTATAACAACTCGCTGTGGTGCTCCAATGTGTATTATATTGCTGTTGGTGAGATGTATGCATTTTAGATATAGTTCTAAATAACCTATGTAATTCCTTCGTGGATGTTGGCTGAACTAAATTTTGCATGTAATGCAGCACACAAAAAAGTCCCATCTAATAATTCTCCTGTATGCATTATTTAAAGCGAGCTGTGCTTACTTGGGAAGTTCAAGTTTACTTTTAACTGCAGGTCTCAGTAAAGGGTGTGACCTAAAAAGACTGTGGTTGAACCGCCTGCTCGATGGTGGACTGTTTTTGTGAATGAAAGCGGCTGAACTCCAGTTTCTTGACTGCTTGTCTTGAGAAATTGTTCAGGAGATCAGCTGTCTCATTCACTGGCAGAAAGAATGACTCATACATCTTCTGCCTTGTTTGGCTTCAGGTCATTGTTACAGCGGATAGAGCTTGTTTTAATTAAAAATACTAACCCCCTGCATGCTGGATCTCTCTGCGCGGCTCACCTGATCATAATAGAGTATGTATGTGTATGCTAAGTATATATTTATGGTAACGGGTTTTGCGTATTTGTGTGTTCCCTTCCAACAACTCTTCTTTCTCGCTTTGTATCTTTTTTTTCTCCCTCTGTCATGATTCATATCAAGTTCTCCTGAAATATTATGTTTTTACTGTTGATAAAGTGTAACATCTTGGGGGTGGGCTGAAACTGGCACTTAGATGTTAATACAGCTCCCATCACCACCTCCGCAGCGACTAATAATAACGAGGAAAAAAACTGCTTCCGATTCCATCTGCAAATAGCTATCAGTTAGCAAGGCATTATGCCATTACTTCTGGGGAGCATCCTTTACAAACCTGTTTTTATCTGTTTTCATCAGAAAGGACTGCTCCTTGCTTCATATTCTCAAGTGAATGAACCCAGGTATTAGACGTTGGCGTGCATTGTAGCAGATTCTCATGTTTTCAGGTGATTCATTTAAAGGTCTGGAGTATGTAATGCATGATGAAACAGTTGCAAGAGTGGGAATGTGATTTCTCCAGATAATGTCTATGAAGCAGACTGCGTAATCAGCGGTTTCCAGTTCCCAGAAGAGCACACATGCCATCTTATTGTAATATTGAGGCCAAGGATGTGCAGCTCAGCAGCCATGTCTTGATTAGGACCACACCTCCCAGAATGCTATGCTGGCCCTTAGCATGCTTGGTATAAATTTTATTGAAGGGATAAAATCTCTATAAAAATATGATTTTGCATTATTAAAAAAAATGATGCAATACTTTGGAGCCATTGGAAAACTGCACGCACCCTGGTTTAGATGTGATCATTATATTTTGGCTAATGCTATTTCTTCTACAAGTAGATTCAAATAGGAATGCGGGGGAAATACATGCACAGTAATGGATTAAAATAAAATGATGCACTAACAAGTCAGTGGAGCCCTTGTCTGAACTTAGGTCTGCCTCATTTTGTGGCGCAAATTCATTGCTCTGCGTCTATAAAGGACTTAAGAAAAATCTGTCTGCTTAAAATCCAAGTTCACATTTATGCATAGAAATATACAAAAATATTTCGTGCTGAATAGGTTGTCTATAATGCAGCTGGTTTAGGGTAGCTGGATTGTTTTCCGAAGTTTCCTTGTGACGCAATTTCTGGTGAATTTGGGAAAACGAAGCACTACGAGTGCCATCCCTCCAGCGATTTAGATTCTAGCCAGTGGGGAGGCAGTTCAGGGAGATTTCGAGGAAGAGGCTATTTGTCGCTAGGACGACTAATCTCCCCCCAAATAGCACCGTGTGTGTCTACCCTTGCATATCTTTTTCTTGCTGTTAATGGTTATGCAACAGAAATCAGAGATTGCTTATGCCATTTGGCAATATTAACCCATTTTAAACCAAAGCTTTCAACATGCACTATCCACCAATGTTTACATGAATGCTCGTCATTCAACTGCTGTCATTTAAACCCAAGGGACTGGGGAATTCCCAAAATACGTCATTGGGAGTGTTGAGTCTTGCCATTGGGGGCCTTAAGTTCTGTGGGGGTTGAATACATTGGCAATAAACGTGTGTATACAGTGAATTAGTCAGGGTTTAGTCTGCTCTTCTGTTACTTTAAGGATGTGTTTGTGTAGAATCTGTTCTTTTCTGTAGTATTTAGGATATTGACCACTTGGTATATAAATGCTGTATGTTAGAATTATTTAGCAATGATTTTTGCTCAAGGAAGGGGATTCACCAAGAGGCCCTTAAAGGGGAAGCTTCGCAAAAATTAAAAATAGAAGCTTGAGCATACGGTTATAAGAAACTTTCTAAATACAATCAATTAGAAATTCTGCATTGTTCCTGAAATAATCCCGTTCATCTTCACTATCCCTCTCTCAACATCTGTTTCTCTTCATTCTGTCTTCATGCATAAGTTGGGTGTCAGATAATCATTGACAGTTGGATCCAATTTATGTTATGCGGGGGCTCCTTTTGCCTAGATGTATTCGAGCCCACTCTATTGAAATCACCAGAAATCCTGTCTCTCTACCTGCAGCATTTGTACAAAAGGCAGTTATTTTGTTAAATGTTGTTTGTTCTAGAAGCCCCCCCCACCTACCATAAGATATATTGGATGGCCATAGACAGTACAATTATGATCTTTCTTGGGAAAAGATCTTTCCAAGAAAGATTGTTGCAATACACATTTGTAGAGCTGAATCATCAGATAAACCGGTAGAAACAATACAATTCTACCTGTATCTGATGATTCAGCACATAAACAGTGGCCTTCAAAGGCAAACAATCCATTTTCCGTCCAGCCCGATCGACCAGCTGACCGATATCCAAATCTTTTGCCTATATCGATTGGCCACCATACATGCACCGAATATCGTACAAAACAAATTTTCTGTGTCAGAATGAAGAAACCCAGATGTTGACAGAGGGATAGTGAAGATGAACTTGATTTTTTCAGAAACAATGCAACATATTTAGTAGATTGTATTTACAAAGTTTCCTATTACACTATGCTGAAGTTTCTATGGAATTTTCATTTTCTCGATCGTTCCCCTTTAAGCTGTTGTTCAAAGTTTGAAGATTCTAGGAGATGTAGTTCAGTAGACCGATTGTGCACATGGGGTAGCAGTTGCATCCTTGTTCAAAAACTCCTATAAACTTATCCCCTAGCAATTTCCAGTGGATGGCTGTGCATGCTGGGAACAGTGGAAGTGCATTGAAGCATTTCTCCTTTTAAAAACTGAAAGCTTCTTGTTTAACAATTCTGTTGTTAATGCATAGCTGTGGCAAGGCAGTCTATTGTAAATATTAGTACGTGGTACGGTGTCTTATTGTATGGAAGCCCACAAGCTTCCCACTGAGTACTGCTTTAAAGAAACAGTTTTTCATTTTCCACTTCTGTTTCATTTTATTTATGATAATACAGCAGTATATTGGATGTCGGTTAAACTAGCATAAATTCATGTCAATTGATGGCAAATGTTTTGTGCAGATTCAAGTTATGTAAAGATTCCTTATCTGGAAAACCCCAGGTCTCCAAACATTCCAGATAAAATATCTCATATTTGTACTTTAAGCTTTTCTGATCTGGCAATCTGAATTAAACATGGAGCTTCATCTAGGTAATTTAGTTTAGTTTACTTGTAATTACCTCCCTACCCCCTTATAAAACATGTTTGGCTCTAGACATGTTTGTGTTATGTCTTTAGTGCAATTCAAAAAGACACAACACAATGGAGCGTAGGAATATAGAACATTAACTTAGAGATGCTTTGTGTGGTAACCACGTTCAGCTAAATTCCTATCCATTCACGATAAAAGAAGATTACTATTTAGAGCCTGGTATTAAGGAGCAGCGCTGAAACCATTTCATTATTGCTCATAAAACAACTCCTGGTTTAAGCCAAAAAAAAAAAGTTCTAGTGATTTTGTCCCATTAGGATCTGCGTCCATAACACCATTGTTTGCATTCTGTTTCATGGAAAATAATACTTAAATATTGATTTATGAGAAAATGTGTATTGCTATATTTAAAAAACAACAATTTCTTCTGTAACCTTAATAACAATAAATCTCTGAATCTTTTTGGCACCCCTGGTTTAAGCTAAAATGAACATACAGATGATGCCAAAAAAAACTCTATGTATAAATGCAAGACAGTACTTCATGGTCAATGGGGCCTAGGTCATACCTTATCTAGCTTTCCAGTTTACTGCATTTGTCGTAGCCTTTGGCATCCTGAACTAGCATCCTACTATGATGCGTATCTTTACGGCAGTGTGCAATGGGGAGAAAAGCAGTACTTCTACCTAACTTGCCTGTCTGCTTAGCTACTGCTCCATTGTCTCGTCCTAGTTTGAAGAAATTGGGTTTCAAATGCATCCCATAGCCAGCATAGAAAGCACGTAGAATTCCTGACCTATGCTGGTTTTATACAACGCATTTATGTCATCATCAAAAGTTTAAAATGAAGTTTTTTGATGTGCGATGCAATGGTATTTGTAAACTTGTATATACAGTAAACCCCCCCTCCCCCCATTTTACGTTTTGCAGGGGACCATAAAAAAAATTATTTAAAATCAGGGAAATGTATTATGCTTAATATATAGGTGGGACCACAAAAAAGAAATGTAAAATGAGGGAAAACTTAAAATTAGGGGATTTCAAATTAAGGTTCTTCTATACTGCCATGGAGATATAGCTGCTAGTTGTTTCTCCCTACTGCCATGAATATAGAGCTACCTTACCACCATGCCTATATAACTATGAGCGGTTACTGGTTACCACCATAACTGTCCAACTACTAGCTGTTTCTCCATACTGCTATGAATATAGAATTACCTTACCACCACGACTATATAACTATGAGGGGTTCTTACTACCACCATAAAAGTAAAACTTCTAGCTGTTTCTCCCTACTGCCACGAATATAGAACTACCTTACCACCATGACTATATAACTACGAGCGGTTACTGGTTACCACCATAATTGTAACTACTAGCTATTTCTCCCTACTGCCATTGCCGTAGGGCTACTAGTTTGAATAAACAAGCTGCGGCCCTACTGCCCTGCGACGGCTGACTCTAGAGTCCTCTTACAGATTTTATTTCAGGACAATGCGTCAAACTAAGATTTTTGTTTAGATAATTCTAGGCCGTACTTGTTATTTAAAAGGCGTTCCGCTCTACCTCATTTTTAGGTGTGAGTTTCCCTTTCAGGCTACATCCTTTAGTTAAATAGTGCTTTGTTTTCTCCCTTTTGTCGTTGGACTATAAGTGCTGATGCGTCATGTTGAATATTCAGAGTTAAAGATTCATAGAATGAGACTGGGAAGGATTTCTATTTTTAGTGGGTATAGTCTAAAGAAGTAACTTTCAAAATCTCTTGTTTTTTTCATGGTAATCTTAACTGTGTCCTCTAATTTCAATATCAGATGCTGAAACTTGTATATTTACATGTATTTTTTTTTTTCCTTTTTCAGCTCAGGTGCCTGACAATGATGAACAGTTTGTGCCAGATTATCAATCTGAAAACTGTGAGTATGGGATTCTTTTTGTTTTTGCTTGTACTCTTTGTTTGCATTTCCTGCTCAGGGTATTGTGTTCAGGAAGCCCTTTGTGACTCTGTGGTGTCTTTTTCCCTTTTACATTTATGTTTTCTTCCCTTTTATTTGATTAAGATTGTAATTGGATAAACATGGTATTTAAACAGACCATTACTCTCTATATTGTAGAAATGGTAATGAGAAATGTTCTTTGCATATCATATGTCTTGCAAAGTCATTTCAATAAAATCTTCCTGCCTCAGTCCCACCTCTGAAAAGCCATTTATTTACTCCATGCATCTCCCAACATAACTAGAGCTTCAAGTTCTAAGTGCTTTGCTTTATTTTGTACCCATGTTCATTGGATGGCAAGGCTTAAATTATATTTTTCTGTTCAGGAGTGACAAATAAAGGGGTTCAAACTGTTAGTCCTCTTTGCATTAATATTTCAACAATTGTGGTTAAAGTTTTAAACTGTAACTACAGACTGAGGAGCTAGTATTAAGGCATACACTTTCTATTGTGTGTATGCAATACAAGCAAGAGTAAACTGACAGCAGTTCAACAAAAGCTTTAAAAGGATATTGCCACTTGTTAACTGTGATCTGTTTATCCTTCACATATCTGAAAGTATATACAGGTAAAGGATCCTTACCTGGAAAGCTCTGACTTATGGAATTTCCATCTCCCATAGACTGCATTATAATGATACCCTTTTTCTCTGTAATAATAAGTCCCTTGTACTTGATCCCAACTAAGATAAAATAAATCCTTAGTGGAGGCAAAACCAGCCTATTGGGGTTATTTAATGATTACATGATTTTCTAGTAGACTTAAGGTGTAAAGAACCAAATTATGGAAAGATCCGTTATCCAGCAAACCCCATGTCCCAAGCATTTTGGATAACCGGTTCCATACCTGTACATAAAGCTTCTGTTGCAGTATTGTTTGCTTGCTGCATTAGACCAATCTGCTAGGTGTTTTCATCCCTTGAATCATACCATGAATCGAAACATACAATGGTCCTAAAGTGTTGCCACGCTTAGGGCCGTTACACACTGGCGTTTTGAGCTGCGTTCTAATTTCGTGCTTTCAGCCACAGGGTAGCGCAGAAGTAGACGCATGCCATTACTGCCAATGCGGATGTACTCGCACAGGCAATTGTAAGTGCCGTACGCAGGTAAAATGCAACATGCTGCATCCCAACCTGCGTTTGGTGCTTACATGCGTATATGTGAGTACAGCTGCATTACTAATAATTCAGTGCGTCTACTCCTGCACTCCCCTGCGGCTGAAAACTGGAACGCAGGGGAGCACAGCTCAAAATACCCGTATGTAAGGGTCCTTACTAGAATGGAGTTTCGTGGTTGTCTGGAGCCATTTCATCCTTTTATTCACCTGAATATTAATTTGCCTACTGTGAAGTCCCCCTTTGTGTGTGTGTCTGTGTCGTATATCTCTATTACATTTGTGTTTTGTTCCTTCAGTATTACATATATTTTGATTTACAAGTAGATTTCAGTAGACGTTACTATGGCCAATTACATTCTTTGGGGGAGATGTGGTTTATCTTAATACATAATCAAACAAAAATAATGCCCGTTGAAGGATACGGTACATTCAAAATCTTTTGCCGGGAAACTGAACAACCTTTTTATTTAAAGGATTTAAAATTTGGCCTTTGGGGATGTCTGTGAATATCCCAATGAGCTGCCTTACTGCTTGATGTACAGCAAATGCTATCATACTAATAATATATAGATATAACATTATGCAGACCAACCGATTGGTCTTTCTAAATATTTAGAGAGAGACAAAGTGAGCATAATACCGGTATATATTTTATTATAATTCATAAAATAAAGTTAAAAAGCAACCAACTTTTGACCAGACTTCTATAATTGTATGATAAATATTAAAACCATATAAATGAATTATTCATTTATAAATATGTGGCATTGGTAATGGTTAGTTATGCACCGAATCCAGGATTCGGCCTTTTTCATTCGGATTCGACAGAATCCTAATTTGCATATGCAATTTAGGGGCGGGGAGGGAAATCACATGACTTTTTGTTACAAAACAAGGAAGTAAACAAATTTTCCCTTCCCACGCCTAATTTGCATATGCAAATTAGGATTCAGTTCGGTATTCTGACGAATCTTTTGCAAAGGATTCGGGGGTTTGGCCGAATCCAAAATAGTGGATTCGGTGCATCCCTAGTAATGGCCATAATCCTCTTTGTGTTGAAGCTGTGTTATAAATTGTCTGTTTTACATGGCGGTGTGTTGTGGAAAATGCTGCACAGAACACTGCATTTCTGCACAACTTGTTACTGTGCCCTGTGTGCTTTCTCACTCAAGAATGAAAAACACCTTTTTCTTTCTCAAGTTAACAATGTTTCATGAATAATGAGTGCTTTCCTTCGACCAGAAACCTTAACTTGGATGTTTGCTTTATGCTGACAATATGCCATACCTTTTCTTAGATACTTATTCTCTCCAATTCATGCGTAAGGAGCAACACATCAGTTGGTTTTGTGTCAGACACTGGTGGCTGTTCTTTACTCTGCAGACAGCTAATATTTGTT
This sequence comes from Xenopus borealis, assembly GCA_024363595.1. Taxonomy (NCBI): domain Eukaryota; kingdom Metazoa; phylum Chordata; class Amphibia; order Anura; family Pipidae; genus Xenopus; species Xenopus borealis. Next base: position 28,487,628 of record CM044442.1, on the reverse strand, counting down.
GAGACAGTTATCGTTTGTGTGTGTTCATTTGTGTAGAGTCAGAGGGCCACTTGCATGATTATAACTGACATTTATTGTTTACAGAGATAAATATGAAGCACTTTCATGGTGGGATAAAGGCTAATATGCTTTGACTTCATTTTAAAGAAATTTACAAGTTACCACAGTTGCCGTTTTTAATCCTAGTTAGTCTTTAAAATACAAGTTTAGGAGTTATCTGAAAACTTGTTATCCAAAAAGCTGTCAATGATAACTAAGCTAGCATAAGTCTATACTTATGGAAAACCTCCTTATAATTGTTTTTTAGTAGCTCTAAGGCTTCATCCACACGAGCAGATTCGGGGAGATTAGTCGCCCCAGCGACAAACTACCTCTTCTTCGGGGCGACAATCTCCCCGAACTGCCTTCTCCCTGCCCTCTGCTGGCTAACATGAAAATCGCCTGAGGCAATTTACATGTGGTGCTTCGTTTTCTGAAGTCGCCCGAAGTTTCCTCAAATGAAGGGCCTTGTATGAATTGCCGCAGGAGATTTTCATTAGCCAGCAGAGGGCAGGGATAGGGCAGTTCGGGGAGATTATCACCCCAAAGAAGAGGTAATTTGTCACTGGGGCGACTAATCTCCCCTGAATCTGCTTGTGTGGATGAAGCCTAAGACATGGTTCTCTACAATTACAAGACAAAAAAAAAATCGTGAAAATCACAAGTTTGCCCACAAAATGTTTCACTTTTTAATGTATACTTTAACTTGCAGATAGGAAAAATATCATAAATATAAATATATATATATATCTCTGCACACACGTTGTTCTAATACCTGTACATGTACTAGGGTTCAATTCCATCCCTTTGGCCTGCTGAAATCAGTATTCCTGCTAGAACTTATTTACTTGTTCAGAATATTTATTAAACAGCAACCTAGCAATAGAATGCATGAGACAGCTTCCTGTTCTGCAGAACAGGAAAGAGACTCCTAAGAAAATTTACACTGTGAATGATGCAATATACTTGTTTTGGTTCTTATTTCTTGTAATAATGGTTATTCTTGAAGTGCATTTTATTTCAGATCACTTTAACTTTGTTTTCTAGGCATACGCGCTAATTTTGCATATTTTTAAATATTCCAAACAAATTTTGCCTATGTGTGTCCCATGTGTCTGTTGTGAATGAATCTGTTCATACAATTGGTAGAAATTTCCTAAACAAGCTTTTGCCACTTGGGAAGACCTTCCTGCGTTGATTAATTGCAGAAGAAAGCCACCCAACTGGGATGGGATGTGTCGTGTCAACAAGCAGATATATGTGAATCTTCTGAAGTCATTGCTTCTGTGACAGTTGACAAGCATTTTGACTTTAGAGAAATGGCAGGATAAACTGCAGCTTACGGATGTAAAAGCCTTTATTTGGCACAGTCCGACACTGCAAACAGCTTATTTAATTAAGTTAACCAGTGTCTTGTTTGCTGGTCCTCTTCTTTATTTACCTTCTGACACTTGCTTTTCACTGTTTTGACCACCAGGGTTCATCCAGTTGAGCAAGTATTAACGGACACTCTTCTTGGAGAGTTCTGCAGGCTAAATTCACCTATACATATTATAGACCAAAGTGACCCTGGCAGCAATGATAGATTTTGCACCTCAACATAACCTGTCATACTGGGGGTCAATTCTCTGCAAATCCTCCTTAGTCATTGTAAATACTAATTTTCTTGTGCTTTATTATAGTGAATTATTTTAGTTGCAGCCCTGCCAGACAACTTGAGGCCCAGCCATAGATTACAACTTCGATCCTTGTCAAGAAGCTATAATAAACTCCTCTTGATAAATGTGGCATTGCTCAACTACTGTCTGAAAGATCCATCTTTGGTGCTCACATGTGCCTACATGTAACTCTATCTGTTTGTGAAGCAGCCAATTGCTGTGAAACTATCAAGATCTAGTGACATCCATATGACCTTCCCTCCTTACTGCCAACTGCCCTCTTTAAACCAGGATAAGCTATGAACGAGGTAGTGACACTTTGGATTGAATAATCTCACGGAAATTATCTATTGAATAATTATTCTTAAATTATAATATGGGAAGCAGCTAAATAACCAGACGGTGTCTTGTATTGCCTGCATAATCATATTCCTTTTAAAAATAAATAAACATTATTTCTGGACAGAATGTAATGAAGCCAGGTTGTGCAACATATAGGAACCAGAAATGATGATCTTTGATTGGTGAGCATTGGGTTTCCTGCATAGTGCTATTTTATTTTAACATTTTATTTTGAGGTCCAACATTTGGTCAAGTGCCCTTTATCTAATGGCAAGGTTATAGATATCTGTAATGGAAGGCTGTTGGATTTCCTGCATAGTCATTAACATTTTATTTTTCGAGGTCCAACATTTGGTCAAGTCCCCCTTTATCTAATGGCAAGGTTATAGATATCTGAAAGCTTTCATTTACGGCCAGGGAAAATGTATGCAATTCCTTAAAACTGCTTTACTATAAATCGAAAAAATGATACACTCGATGGCTGAAAAGTGCCAGTCTAAAAATCCATTATAAATACAGAAATTGGGAAAAAAAACATACATTGCTTATCCAGTGATACTGTAGGATGAATATTTCAAAGGAAATGGGGATAAGAATGAGAATTAAGATGACCTCCCTGTTCTATTTAAAGAATAGATAATATGTACAGGCAAAAGACATGCGTGTATGATGCTATGGGGACAAGCATCTAGTTCATAGACAAAACATGTTTAGGGATAAATGTCTGTGTTGTGAGATATACTATGGGATATTCTCCTTTGACACTAGCTACCCTCTTCCATACTATATAGTGATCCTATAGTGATCTCTTACCTGCTTAAATTGTCCCATCAGAATCGCCACTTGTTACTTTTATTTCACTGTGCAAAGTTCTCCAGCCACTTCAGCAGAAGTCAATTATCATTTACCCTATTGAACAGTTGCATGTCTTTAGTCTTATTTGTCCTATTTGTTCCTCCTTGCATGTGATGGCAATTAAAAAAAAAAAAAAAAAGTCCATGAAATCAACTGTGCAGCTCCAAAATGCCACCTCACCACTTTAAAACGGAACATATATGGAATTCATAGCCTGCATAGCTAATTAGCAGTTTATTTAGATCAGTGATCCCCAACCAGTAGCTCGTGCGCAACATGTTGCTCTCCAACCCCTTAGAGGTTGCTTCCAGTGTCCTCAAAGCAGGTGCTTATTTTTGAATTCCAGGCTTGGAAGCAAGTTTTGATTTGAAGTATAGTGCCAAGTAGAGCCTCCTGTAGGCTGCCAGTCCACATAGGCTGGCTACCAAATATTCAATCACAGACTTTTTTTGGCACCTTAAGGGACTTTTTCATGCTTGTGTTGCTCCCCAACTCTTTTTACATTTGAATTTGTCTCACAGGTTTAAAAAGGTTGGGGACCTCTGATTTAGATGCATGATGCATGGCTGCATTTACATCCGTTCAGTCTGCAGCAAGCATCTAAAAGAATTGCTAATTAGCCATGCAGACTGTGACTTCCATATGTGTTCCTTTTAAAAAGGGGGGACCTTCTACATAAAACCTGTCCCAACTAAAGAAAACGATAGCAATTTATGTTTTGGCAAAACCCACACAATCAAGTTTTTACTTGTTTTCCCACTTCATAAGCAGCTTCCTTGTACCATAGCAGTGTTCTCCCCAGGCCCTTTTTGGCAGCGCCCGGCTTCCCTACATCCCAGATGCACTTGTATACATATTCATTCTGATTGCTGATTTGTACAGTCTTATTGGCAACCCCAGAAAATTGATCCAATAAAGCAGGAGCGGCAGGGAGAAGTAAGTAATTGTTGTTTTGTTTGTTTCCTTGGGAGAACACTGCATAGGGTAGCTGGCATTATTGCATTTTGTGTCTTCATGGGCACTAATTAATGTGTAAGGAAGTTACTTACAGGAGAACTAAACCCTTGCCCCCCCCCCCCAGCTCCCTCCATGCAACAAGTATTCTTTTCAGAAATTCCCGTCTGCCGTTATAAATCTGCTTAGTTGCGGAGTTCAAATCAGTAGAAGCTGATTCAGGACAAACATTGAACTGCGCATGCTTCTCCAAGATCTGTGTCAACATTCTATAGAAGAGGATCAGAAGCAGATGGCACCTTTGAACTGCACTGCACAACTCTGCAGATTTATAATAGGTCACAGGATGGGGTATTCTAAAAAGAATACCTGCTGCGAAGAGGCCGTGGAGGATGGAGGGGCAAGGGTTTAGTACTCCTTTAACCCAAGGGGGATTTTTACTCCAAGGTTATCCTCTTCAAATGAGGTCATAACCTTACACATTTCCCTCTAGTGACATCATGCCCTTGTGTTGATTATAATCATAAGCATGCATTACATTAACATGATCCCTAAGCAGCTCTATAAATGGCTTCCATCGAACATGTTTCCTGTACAGATCACTGATGCTCATTTCTTAGGTCCCTGGATTAAAATCCAAAAATAGTTGTGCTTTGTAATGCCTACAAACTCCGCATGTGCAATTAAGCTATGCATAACTGCCCTACAGTATTAACAGAGGAAGAGAAAATCTGACTGATTGGATGTTGATTATTTAGTTGTTTTCTCACCTTTAGGTACAGAGTATGGATAGTGCCAGTTTGTTATAGTTTCTTTGTGATGGTCCTGCCCGTGTTTAGTTTTTGTTTTATCACCGAGCATGAATGAATGTGTAAACTGCTCACTTTGCTTTTCCAGAAAATGTGTTGCATTATTAATGGTAAACTGTAATACAATACAGCCCTCTATCTAATGCTTGGCTTATTAAGCAAACTGATATTAGATGATTGCAAAATTCTTTAGTAAGAAATTATCCCAAGGATAAAACATCAATTAAAATACAAGTTTGATATTCTTCTATAAATGGACACCAGCAAACATACAGTATACATTGGTTAAGATTTGCTGTAAGTTTTGTATAGATTTTTTTATTTAAATTAAATGGAAAAAAATATTTTGTGCTTTCCATCATTCCTGCACCTGCCACATACAGATCCTTATCCCTGCCAAGTCCACCCATTTCTACCCCCATGACCTGACAGTCCTGCCCTTTCTCCACTGGCTGGTAACTGTACACTGAAAAGGTGGCAACCATATTTCTGATCTGCCTTAACATTTAACTACTCTACAATAAAACAACTGAAATATAACACCATTGCTTAATAATGTAATGAGTGAGTGCTAGGAGTGCAACTTTTTACATGTAGTTTCTAATTCTTTTTTCTTATAAAGCATTTTGGAGAGCTGGAGGATAATCACAGAGACTCTGGAAAACTAGGTACTCTGCAGGCAACATTAAAGAAGGACCACGAATGATAGTGTAGCAAAAAAGATACAGTATTTTAGTAAAACGTGTTTGACCCTGTGTTTGTGCCAAGTGCCATAAAGCAAAACTTTTAAGTGTTCTAGAAATAGTCACAGGATTTTCAGGATACACAAGCCTGTGGATTCAAAAAAACTTTTTCAGAAATTTGCAAAACTACACTACTTAAAGGTACAATATGCCTACTTTTTAACATGAGTGTAATACATATGGCTGGTGCTCAACATATTTGTAGCTTTAAAGGGATCCTGTCATGGGAAAACATGTTTTTTTTTAAATGTATCAGTTGATAGTGCTGCCTGCTCCAGTAGACTTCTGCACTGAAATCAGTTTCTCAAAAGAGCAAACAGATTTTTTTATACACCGTTTTGAAATCTGACATGGGGCTAGCCATTTTGTCAATTTCCCAGCTGCACCAGTGACTTGTGCCATCACTTTAGGAGGGAACTGCTTTTTGGCAGGCTGTTTTTCCTTCTTAATGTAACTGAATAGTATGCAGTGGGACATGGGTTTTTACTATTGAGTGCTGTTCTTAGATCTACCAGTCAGCTGTTAGCTTGTGTTAGGGAGCTGTTATCTGGTAACCGTTCTGTTGTTAGGCTGCTGAGTGGGGGAAAGGGAGGGGGTGATATCACTCCAACTTGCAGTACAGCAGTAAAGAATGATTGAAGTTTCTCAGAACACAAGTCACATAATTTGGGGCAGCTGGGAAATTGACAATATGTCTAGCACCATGTCAGATTTCAAAATGAAATATATAAAAACCTGTTTGCTCTTTTGAGAAATGGATTTCAATTTTTCTGGAACAGCACTATTAACTGATGCATTTTGAAAAAAAATTTCCAATGACAGTATCCCTTTAATCACAAAAAATATGCAGTTTTTGTAAACTAAACCAGGGCAAAGGGAGAATGAGGATGCTTCATGTTTGATCCTGGTTAGATAGATTAGCAGAGGACAGTTAGACAGAAGTCCATTATGCAGAGGAATTTTCTGGTAGATAAGTTTGTAATTAAAATAAAAACAATTGTGTTTAACCCAAGCCTGTCCATTGAACTCGTGTTGAAATAGCAGTAGTATGCTGCGTGTGTGACAGCTCAAACATAGGTCTTCTGACCTTAGAAGATGACTATTAAGAGAGTAGAAGTTGCTGAAATGATCAGTACTAACATGGTGTGGCTGCACAAAGCGGGGAAATAAAATCATGCAAATATGAGTTTTTGTACATTCTAAACAAAATAACAATACACCAACTGTTTATTTTTGGGTTTTTTTTTTAAATCACAAGATTTCAGTTAACACAAAAAGCTTTTTGAAAGACCCAGAAAGTAAGGTCAATCATGGTTTTTTTTTTTTTTTCCAGTTTACATTTTAATAGCATTTTAGAAATGTTATCGCTAGATTTGTCATAGACATAATTCACATCTTTCTTCGGGCACAGTAAACAAGAGAAATGGTTTAATGGCTCCATAAAAGGCACTCTATGCTGATAGCTTAGATTAGGCCTTTCAGTAATGGATTTTGGTGTGGGGGAGGGGATATGACTTGGCAGAGGTAAATGTACTGAAAGCGAATCTTCAAGAGGCTCTGATATATGTCAAGTGCCTTCATCTTTGTTGTGTATACAGGAAGACCGCTTGAAAAAAGCCTTGTGAAACTCATCTTTCTAGACAAACCTCCTTTGCCAATGGAATTTAACCAGTTGCTAAATGGTGTTGGTTAAATTGGCAGCTTTCAGTGGGTTTATCCTCTTCAGGTAGAGTGACACAAAGCTGTAGTGGCAAATACACTCATAAAGCAGAACGCTCTCCTTCATTCCATAAAGACAATTATGTTCATTTTTTTTTTTAATTGTGAAGGTAATATACATATATATCTATTCTAATATCGCTGTCTTAATTGATGCATTTTGCACACACTTCCTGATATTTATGTATGTTGGTTCTTTCGGTATATACAAAAAAACAATAGGACAACAGACAGTGATTCAATGTAGTGAGGTGAATTTTCGTCTCTTCTAAAATTACCATATTTTTTAGGCACTTTATAATGCTTTGATATGTTTTATTTCTCCGCATAAGCTATGGGGCATCTTGGAGCTTTTGCCTTAAGTGTTATATGCCATAACCTTCATTATTTTTCCTATACATGTCAATATGAAATCGCCCAGGGCTGGTAGACCTTTTCCTGATGCTGTTGGTTGTCTAAAGGATTTTCACCACGAATGGCAGGGCATTTTGAGAATAATTCATATTCCATAATATAAAAAAAAGCAATATTTTCTTGCTAGCATTTAACAATGTTTGAGATTTAGCAAAACAAAATGGCTGTACATTTTTGTCTAAATGGCTGTAGTAGACAGAGAAAGAGACATGGCTAGGTTTTAAGGTACTGACCTGACCAGCGATTTATACAATGCTGTTCACTAATTATCACTAAGGGCTATGAGTTGTCAAATGACTACAAACATTTATGGGTCTCATCAGCATCCCATTTGGAATGACCAGATATAGACCAGATAACGGCATAATTATCCTATTGAAATAGACCTTTTCCTGCACTGTGTGGAGACTGCAAATCACACATGACCATTGCTTGCAGAAACCATTCCAGACCAAAATTACCAATAAATGGTGGAAAAAACATGTTAAAATGTAATAAGACATGCATGCTAAAAAGAACTGCTTTCTGGCAAGGATAAAGTGGAGAGAATAAATTCTTCCAATCCCTTAAGCCACGTCTCTAGATTTTGCCCACATTCTCAGCATGCTTGGAGAAGTCTGTCCAAACAGCAGCAAAGACCCAGCTAAAGCTGCACAAATCCTAGGAACCATGTCTCCAGAACTATAATGGCTAAATTCACCATGCTATGTGATTGCTTTAGTTATGCTTTCCTACTTCATTCAAATTTCAACCCACATGTCCTTGTCCCTCATTGTGATGAGAAAGGTCAGGTGTCCGTATAGTGCATATTCTAGCGAACAAACTTTCTCTTCAGTCCATGAATAAACCCATGTGCTTGGTAGTTATTAACCTCTACGCTAAAGGGCATAGTATCACTTGGCCAACAACTTGACCTGGTTATTAGAGCTAACATAATATATACAAAGGAAACAATTTTGTTCTCATGGCTTGGATAATTTAGTGGGGACAAACTATTGGGTTTTTATGCTGTCTCTGTAAATCTGAGCATCTAGATAATGTTTGGAAAGTGCTCCTCTTTAATTTTTTATGCCAGTCGTTCTCTGTCTCTTACATGTTTTTGTCCTCTGCTTTTTTTTAGTCATTGACCATTGCATCTCCAATATTTTATCCCTGTCTACACCCTTGCATATTTTGTTGGCTCTTTATAAATAAATGATTACCTTTCATTATGGTATAGAAGGCAATTCAACATTGTGTCACTAAATGGAACTGTACTTTACACTTAAGATGATGCAGCAGAGTCTGTTCACATTAAAGATTTTTTTTTTTCTTTTACAATATGCAAGCAAAAATATATGCAGCAGGCTGGAGCCATGTTCAGTGAATTTAATTTAATTAGCGTTGATCATGACTTCAGATGATGGTGATTTGATAAGGAATAATTTAGTACTTAACAGGCTTTTACACGCACCAACTCCATGTGGTAAGGTCAAGCAAATTGCAGAAATTGAATGTGCTGCCTCTTCTTGTGCATGTACCAGTGAGATGGAAGAGTGCCTTTTAGTAGTTACAGGAGTGCCGGGTAGGAAGATTAACTGTCATTTTAAGCAGTGTGCATGCGTGATCTTCAAATTTATCTTGGAAGATAAAAAAGTGTGTCTTAATTGAATTTATATGTCTTTATATGCATTACAAGTATGTCTGTATTAGTTATTCACTGAAATAACAAATTCGCCCCCAACACAGTTGTACAGTGTTTTGTGCTACTGTGTATCCTACACATGAAAGTACTGACCACAGGAAAATACATTATCTAATTGTTTGCTTGCTGTCCACTGGCCAGTCGGCCAAAATTGACTGACTAAATGTCATAGAGGAGACTTCCTTTGGCATGTACTGGCCAGACATTGAGGCTTTTAGCAAATCTGTTTGTTGCTTTGCAACATTTTGGCTGTGCAGGCATGTGTGTGGAAGTGGAATGAGCAATCGCTGCCCAGAAGCCACACAACTGGCCTGCCCCCCTTCACCCCCAATGCATAGTGATTTTTTCTGCCACCTGGATCTAGGCATTTACCCCAGCATGTGCTTCTTCATACTGCAGCAGATGTCTCTGTAATCGTAGGGAATCCGAGCAGGAAATGAACCATGACATCAGCCTTTTTCAGGCCTTTCAACAGTTGCAGGATGATTGCTGGTGTTTATACACGGAAACTTGGGCAGGCAGGGAAAATTGCATTATGGAGCCCATTTTATCAAGTTCCCATGCATGCGTGTCTGTTTCTATATTTCCTAAACTATTTTAAGTTTACCGACAAGAGGAAACGCAAACACATGCCCTCCCAACTCCCTTGTAGAAGAATGCTTGGTATTCTAGTTTTGTCTCTAAATCGGACACAGCATAAAACTGTAATTGAGTGCCATTCCTGTTAGGTGCTATATAAATAAATATTTAACCTGAAGAACAGGATTACTCAACTCCTACAATGTGCTTAATGCCTAGTGACATCCACTGGTGTGGCCAGATTACTTGCGGTTTAGCCGTTCAGACACACGGGTTAAGGAACCTGAATATCTAAATGCCAGCCCATGTCCATACAATTTAATGAAATGGTTGCCTCCAGTAGGTCTAAGTCAAATGATTACTTTTTCAGAATGAATTGCTTGACAGATATCTGGCAAGTTAGAAAAATCGCATCTGGTTGGTACCACACTGTTTCTCTATGAATGAATGTATATAGGCAAAATATTTGTTTTAACCTGTACTTGGTCAGTGTAATATATTTTACAAGATTGTTGCGCCATTTGGGGAAAGAAAATCATATTTAGCACGTGTGATTTATTTAAGCTGTAAATCATTGCTGCAATCTAAGTCTTCATTTTTCTTTTTAGTGGCTTTTCATTGTGTCCCATTAAAAATCAAGAAGGAACCACACAGCCCCAGCTCTGATCTGAACACTGCTTGCAGTCAAGAACAGCCATACAAGTTCAGCTATGGGGAAAAGTGCCTGTACAATGTCAGGTAATGGCACCTTTTATTCCATTGCCCTAGAATGATATATCAGAAGCTTGTATGCAGGCAAATTGGGATTTTAAATCTAATTGTTTAATGAATCCTTGTGGTGTTGTAAATACAATGGAACCTCAATTTTACATCCCCTGATTTTAAGTTTTCCCTCATTTTACACTGTTTTGTGGTCCCATCTATATATTATGCATAATACATTTTCCACCATTTTTCCCTGATCCCCTTAAATGTACAATGGTATTTGTACTGTATATTTTAAGTTTGTTACAGTTTATCTAAATTGTGGCTCACCGCTGTTTTGGCTGGCAAAGGCTTATGGGGGCCACAGCATTGTTGCAAACACACTGTCGCCATGTTTGAAAAGAAAGAAGAGTTAATTCAGAACTCACCAGGTATATCAGATATGAAAGAGATTCTTGCTATTCCACAAGTTAGACTGGTCTTAGTCTGATGGCACATGGAAGGCTTTTTTTATCAAGTGTATAATCCCCTTATCATTCTTTCTGCCCCCTATAAGTTTTTGGTGGGAACCATAGTACTGCTGGCTCTCTATCCTAAAATACACCATGTTTTCATGCCATCAGGCGGTTCCTATTGAAGCAGGCATCTGTGACTACTGAAATACATTGGTAGAGAAATGCCCCTTGTTAGATAGCCCTTACAATATTAGAATCCCTGTCAATTCACTGTCAGAATATTTTTTATGGTCTATCTATTGAGTAGGCATTACTTTCCTTAACCTTCTATGCAATCTAAAGAGCAATTAAATAGTTTACAGTTAAAGATCTATTTTCTGAATACAGCCTGCAAGCAACTTCTCCGATTTACTTATTAGAAGAATTTGTAGTCGGCCCTTTTGAAAGCAGTGCAGTTTTTATTTTAGTGATGCTTTAAGTGCTTGGTTTTGGCTCCATTATTGCTACTTTGAATTTTTAATACTGAGAATTCAGAAATAAAGAGCACCTAAGTGGCTGTACAAAGCCATAGATACAGTGAAGAACATGCTAGCATACTACTGAAACAAATGGAATTGTGGTAAGCAAAAGTTTAGGGCTCGACACTTCAGCAAATGATTGAATAATCAGCAGGGTTAGCTTCAAAAGTAGATGGGGCTGGGCCAAAACAGTCTTTGCAAGCCCTGAATAACTATTTAAAGCGGTACTGTTCATTGTTTTGCTCTTCAGAGGTTTTTGGGAAGTCATGCTTCAAGAACATCTTAAGGGACCTCTAACATCAAAAAAATAAATTTTTAAAAAACACCAAGACAAATTAAACTTTTAAATCGCAAAGCCATTATTAACAAACAACTTATCTAAACTCCGATTTCACTCCTCTTCAGAAAAGATGATCGACGATCCATCATGCGGTGCTCAATTTCTCCTCCCTGCCTT
>CM044442.1:28395478-28411287 GCA_024363595.1 Xenopus borealis | reverse complement strand
TTTACATGAACTCAGAACTCCTTCCAGTATATTTTGGTTTATTTATATATGTGTGTGTTTATTTTTGTTTTTCATTTTTTGTTTAATAGAAATATCCCAGCTAGGGGTCAAAACAGCAAGACTTTCCAGCCCATGTGGCAAATGACCAGATATGGTCTTATTTGGTGATCTATTTAGAAAGCCAAAAAGAATCAATCCACTAATTTGGCTAATGGATTGCAAAAGCTGATCAAGTACACTCATAGAACAGGCATCAGTAAATCAAAAATTGTACAATTCAGATAGACCAATTATCTATTGGGATCATGAGATGATCTGTGCATGGTCTACAGATATCTAATAGTATCACTCAATGAGGCCGCAACTTGTCAGATGGCCTGAACACCATCAATTACATCTGATCTTGGACTGGCAGCAAATGAATTATTTGGAAACGTCAGCAGCCTAATTCGAAATGCTAGGCAATTCTACTGTTTGTCTTTATAATCAGTTTATGAACTTGTAGTTTATAAGGCAGCACTCTTGGTAAGCAATGTAAAGACCTGGAAGAACACTTTACATTTGTTGAGATAAAGCATTCTTGCACTGGTAGTCAAGATCACATTATGTATATAAATTGTTCCTATTCATCAATGAATTGCTACTTAACAGATTGTTAGTGCTTAACACAAGCAATTAAAGACTTCTTTAGTGCAGAGAAATAGATGCAGAAAGTTTATTGTGCTGAATGTGCTTATTGCTATAGGCAAACAGGCATACTCTGTGCCTTTATTTAGATATTAGTGATGGGCGAATCTCCCCAGTTTCGCTTCGCTGAAAAATTAGCGAATTTCCGAAAAATTTGCAAAACGAGTCGTTTTCTGTGTGCGTCGTGTCGTTTTTGCTGTGTCGCGTCAAAAACAACGTGCAACTTGTTTTTTTTTGACGAATTTTCGCCAGGCGAAATTTCGCTGGCATTTCATGAATTTAATCGCCAGTGGCGAATCGCGGGAATTCGCCGCGAAATCGCCCCTGGCGAATAAATTCGCCCATCACTATTAGATATCACTTACTTAAGAGTGGTACCAAATGAGACAGGATTGCTAGCTGTAACAGCAATTTATCAACATTTATAGATTGTTTGACTAACAACTGCAAGTAAGTAATTTTTAATATAGTTCTTGGCTGCAATGTTATTTTGGTAGTATGTAGGGTCTTTATCCCAAGGGCCAAAATGAGTGAATAAACCTGATTTAGCTCACTACTTAAGTGACCAAACTGGCCAAATATATGCTAATTTCATGACTATACCAATAAGGCACAACTGTGTGGCCATCTTGATTTATCTTCCTCTGATTTCCCCAAATCTACCAAGTGTGGGTCCTACAGGCTCATAGGGTGCTGAATGCTTATCTATGGTGCTACCATTTGGTAGGATTACTGGTAGAAATAATCTGTAATCACATTAATTTTGCCTTTAAATTGACCAAAACTATATTTATTTATTTATTTATATATAATATATATATATTATATATATATATATATATATACATATATATATACATATATATTAGTGTTCAGGCCGGCCCAATACCCGCAGGACCCCCGGGCTCAGAACCCCACATTCCCCATTGCGGGTGGCCTGTACTTCGGGTATACGACTTCTGGCTTCCTTTTTTAAAGACATGCTCCTGCTCTCCCTGCCCCATTTGTGACATCATTGGAGGCGCGGGGTCTATAAATGGAAGCCAGAAGTTGGATTCGGGTGGGTGGGCACATCACTATATATATATATATATATATAAAATCATATAGAACTGCACACCTGTGGATCAAATCACTTTTATTGGCATGAATTTATGTGCCCAACGTTTCAGCCCCCCTTGGGCTCCAAGGGGAGTGTTTTCTGATTATCTGCTTGTTTTACATATCGTAAAATTATGGTGAATTCAAGTACATATTTTTGCCTTAAAATTTTCAGTTCTGAAGTGCACGCAAGCTGTGTTATTTATATTCATATCTATAAACGCATATGTCTCTAATGTTCTCTGTATCTTCTATATTTAACAATGTTTTAATTTCATAGTTTAACATTTAGACTGAATAATAAACAGAATGGTTATTTTTAACTTTTTGAAGCTTGTTTGGTGCAGACACAGGTGGCATTTGTGCAATCATTCACTATGTCCTACAGGCTTTGGTAACAGCCCTTAGCAAATAGCAAATAAAAATACATCAGGGAAATGAGCTGTTTGATGTAACAGAGTCCTCATTGTGATTTAATTAGAACTACATTAAAAGGAATCCTGTAGGTCTTATTTAAATAAAATATGTATTATTAACAGTGTTTATATTATTTCCTTGGAGATGTCAAAATGACCTAACTGCTATGCATTTTATTTAACCGTTATGAACCTATACTGTAGAAAGGAAGAACAATGTGTAGAAATACAAGTTTGCAAAACCTTCAGTTAATACATTCAGTTGACTTTATAAAGTTAAAACTATACTACTGCCATGAAATCCCTGGTTTCGAATCAGGGACTTGTTACATTCCAGGCACTGCTTCTTCAGCTTGAGCCACAGGAGGCAGTGTGGCAGCATCCTTGCTCTGACGGGATGCCTTTTTGTTTTGATACCTTGAGTCAGTTTTCCTTAGTTCACACACTCTATCCAGCTGTGGGCAATTGCTCATTTGAGGGCTAATTAAGTCTGATTCCCAGATACCCCCTTGTTGGATTATTGGCCCTACTGCTAATGCCTAGCCTCATAGAAAATCCAGATTTTTTTTTATCCTTTTTGGTTCCTTTTTCTGCTCCGGTCCCTGAACCTGGTAATGTTGTCCCTTTTTTGCTCTTTTCTAATCTGGATCCTGTTCCCTATGATTTTTGATCTCCTGGTATTGTTCTCAGCTTGTTTTTGACAGTGAATGTATTCTGCCAGTCCTGACCTTTGGCCTGTCCCTCATCTGTTTGTCTGCCACTTACCCTCGACTGTATATGTGGGAAATTATACTAGTTAATTATATTAGTTAAACATGAGTGCAGGGTGACATGATGGAAGAAAGGAGGTTATGTCTAAATAGTCGGAAAGAAGATGTAGAATTCTCTCCCTGAATCAGGTGTACAGGCTGATACATTAGATAGCTTTAAGAATTGGTTAGATGGCTTTTTAGCAAGTGAGGGAATACAGGGTTATGGAAGATAGCTCATAGTACAAGTTGATCCAGGGAGTTGCTATCTTGTAGATATGAAAGATTTTTTCTCCCTCTGAAACAAATTTGAGAGGATTAAGAAGCCTTTTATTTGCCTTCCTCTGGATCAGATAGCAGTTAGGCAGGTTATATATAGTGTGAACTTAGTGGATGTGTGTCTTTTTTTCAACCAAATTTAGTATGTTACTTAGAATTTTGGTTGCAGGGGTCCAATTTGCAGGGGTCCAATCTGCATGTTAATTCAGATGAGATTTGTGGCAAATTCGTATGCCTGGGGGGGACAATCATATTGACGGAACCCTTGTTTTTCTATTTTACTAGACATCAAAGTGGTCTGGTCAGGACTCTGGTGCTCTGTAACAGTTCATCACTTTACTCACCTGTATATATATATATATATATATATATATATAACTTGTACTCCTGTATGTAACACAGTTTATAAAACAGGCTTGCACTACTGTATGTCACAGCTGTCATGTTGGCAAATATTTGCATAAAAATGATTCTGGCTAAAGTGCCCAAGTAGCAAATAAATCAGCAATAAACAAAATGACACTCACAAAGAATCCTTTAAATTTGAGCATATCATTGGTAAAAGTTCTCTGCAGTCAGAACCAGAATTATTTCAGTGTTCCTGAGACATGAATACTAAGACATGAATGCACCTTATGCACCATTAAGTAAAGGTGGGTAGTCAGTATGCCATACATCTGGCAATATTGCTTGGTCTAAATATGCTGGATGGTGTATGAGGATTCAGAAATGGAAAATATGGGACCTGTCCTTAAATGATAAAAGAGGCACTTTAAAATCACCTACTGTTATCATGTAAGGGGTAGTATATGTAAATATTTTTCGAAGACCTTGTCCCCATCTACTATGTTAACATGTCTCTGGGTAATGTAAATAGAACTCTAATTTATCTCAACTTAGATTATTCCGTATGGATAAGTGTTATGGTAACTGGTTCTATTTTGGGCAATGTAACTGTAAAGTTGTTTTCTGTAAGTTGCTGCACTAGTGTCAGCACTCTGAAGAAGCTCATAATGTTCTCATGCTGGAGAAGGTCACTGATCTTTGTCCACTTGACCACAAGCCACTGATGAGGACCTTTGTGCTGCACTGAACCCTACGCCGCTGTTTTGGCTGACTCCAAGTTTCTCAAATAAAGACTTCAACTTCAGCAAAGACTTTCATTTATTTTCTATTAATTATTAGTAACTCCTTTTCTAATATTGAAGTTTTATGTGTTTTTTTCATCTTATGTCTTTCTAAAGCAGCTGGGGGGGATCCACCAACTCTGAGCAGAATCCCTGAGTTTCATTATTTGCACCTTGGTCACTGAGCTGCAAGACTGAAACACCAGACACCCAAACATGCTACATCACTTCTGGAAACATAGTAAAAAAATAAACAATAGAAAACAAGCGGAACAGAAAAAAGATATTTGGAAGATGAACTAGTCCTTTATTAGCTGTCTAATAAATAATATTACCTTGTAGACTCTTATGGTCTTATGCTTTGTGTAATGCATTACATCAATTTAGATTTAATTCTAGGGTAAACGGCAGCAATGCATTCCGGGAAAGCAACCAAACTAATACTTTCCGAAAATAACAAATAAGAGAGATTCATGTGACTCTTTACTGAGACAAATGAGTTCCCTCATATCTAGAACAAAATATAAATTCATTAATAGGATATATTATTCATGCAGATAGTCTCAGACCTTCTATTTTGACCAGTGCAGTATATTTGATAGCAAGGGGCTGTGTCATACATAGGGAATACGGAAATGTCTGTTTGCTCTGATGTTGACATGGGACTGTCCTATTATTTACAATAAAATATTACATTGGAAACAACTTTTGCTTCATGTGTTTTGTCAAGATTATGAGACATATTGATGTCACAATAATATTTGGTCTTTATGAGGACATATTCGCTCTGGGAATGAACAGTCAGACTCATATACTGAAGTACAATTATAAACAGTTGAGAGTATAACTTATCTGGATAATTTTAAACACAAACTGGCCAACAGTAAATAGTGCTTGGTCTGATTTTACAAGCTTCTAGGTTTACTCAGTGAGCTGTGATATTGGGATCCGGAGCAGTATAATGAAACCCCTATTAAGTAAAAGTGGTTTTATATATGTGTTTGTACACTGACACCAGTAATTAGACCTATTCTCAGCTCTGCTTGCCTTGCTGTCTAAGCTTCTTCTAAAAATATCCACAAGGTCTCTGCTTTACAGAAAAACACTTATAGGACTATGCCACCTTATAATGTATTTACAGTTGGCAAAAGCAGCATTGACATATTGTTACGAAAATCTGAAGGAGGTTCTTGAAAACACACACACACACACACATACATATATATATTTATATATATATATATATATATATATACACGTGGAGTACTGCTAATATCAAACAATATTGCTAATAGCAGATTGTTTCAAACTACAATTCAGGACATTATTGCATATGACCCTTATCACTTTTTATGAAAAATGGTTGTACTTGATGTATGTTATGCCAGTAGAGTATTTACTTAATAGATGATAGCTAGATAGATAGATCGATAATAGATGATATAGAGATGATTGAGAGATAGATGATAGATCAATAGATATATAGATGATAAATATAGGATGGATAGATAGATAGATAGTTCAATAGATAGATTATAGAAAATATATGATAAGTAGGTATGGAATGACTATGTTGCGCCTACTATGTGTCTCCGGGCGGTTATTTCTTTTGATGTTCCTTGCTGGGCTACCAACAAGAAATCACCGCCGGAGACACATAGTAGGCGAAACATAGACATTCCATATGTAGCTGGAGTGTCAGAGAAACTCAGGAAGATTTTCAACAACTACATTCCTGTGTTTTTCAAACCTTTTTTTGTTTTTTCAATACACTGACACAAAAACTGGTACACCCAAAGGATCTAACTCCTAAAGGAAAACAAAGTAATGTGGTATACTTAGTCCAGTGTAGCGATGAGTGCACTGATCTATACATTGGTGAGACAAAACAACTGCTGACTAAGCGAATGGATCAGCATAGGAGGGCGAACTCTACAGGACAAGACTCGGCTGTCTTTCTACACCTAA
Source organism: Xenopus borealis (assembly GCA_024363595.1). Lineage (NCBI taxonomy): Eukaryota > Metazoa > Chordata > Amphibia > Anura > Pipidae > Xenopus > Xenopus borealis. The sequence goes on along the minus strand of CM044442.1, from coordinate 28,404,960 downwards.
AGAGAAGGGACACTCTTTTGAAGATAGCAATGTCCAAATCTTGGCTAAAGAAGACTGCTGGTTTGAAAGAGGTGTGAAAGAGGCGATTTATGTTAAGGTGGAGAAACCATCCCTGAACAGAGGCAGGGGCCTTCGACGCCACCTGCCTGTTACATACAATGCTGTTCTAACATCTGTACCCCAGCGGTTTCAGAACTATTCACACATCCGTTCATGTAACTCTCACAAGTAACACCAGTGTCTGGGAGTTGCATGACACATTGGTAATTCTATCATAGTAACTACACAGAATCAACACCTCTGTGAATTTCAGATGTCACCTCTCTGAAGAGTTACAATGTTCCATTGTGAATGGTTTGTTGAAAGAGTCTATATGCCGAGAACTCCCCTACACCAGTTGAACTGAAGAAGCTGCTTGGATGAGCAGCGAAATGTCTTCATTAAAATTTCTCAGTAAGTCCAGTTGTTTTGAGTTACTTGTGTTAGATATAGATGATAGATAGATAGATGATAGGTGATGAATAGATCGTAGATAATGAATAGATAGATACAGATGAAGCCACTTGGATTTGTGTGTTAAATGCGTCATGACTCGGGACTAACTGAAGAAACTGTTAGCTAAAGTCATCTTAACTCATTTAATGCATTTAACCTTTTCATTAGCATACCAAAGCACCATTGTTCACAATGGTGAACACTTTAATTAGATGGGATGCTGTGGTGCAATATTCTGTGTTAAATGGGAAAAGTGGGATATCTGAGTTTAGTTATGTGTGTCAAACACACAAACCAAAGTGGCTTTGTCTGTTGATATCTGTTGATATATGATAGATAATAGGGGATAAATAGATAGATATATAGATAGATAGATAATAGATGATATGTAGATAGATGATATATAGATAGATGATAGATAGATAGATAGATAGATAGATAGATAGATAGATAATAGGTGATAGATAGATAGATGGATAGATAGATAGATAGATAGATAGATAGATCGTAGATGATGAATAGATAGATGATATGATAGATAATAGGTGATAGATAGATGATAGATAATAGTTAATGGATAGATATTTTCATGCTTGTTGTTTGGCTCTTATCTATTTCCACTCATCTGAATGCCAACAGGATATGATCTCACAAAACTATGTTCCAGGCCAGCCAAGCTCATATGACATATATTTTTATTTTAGTGCCTGGCACCGTCCACCTGTAGACTTGGACAGAATCCAGAGCAGATCTCACACTCGGGTTCTGCCTGGTCTCAGAAGAATCTTCAATATGTAACATCTCTTGCCAGCAGGAAACGAAGCAGAAGAGAAAGACAGACATTTATAGACTCGTTGGCCTATCAAATGTCATGTGAGCTCTTGGCTGCACTCACAGGTTAGCAAAGAGGAAGCATACCGGAAATGCTGGCAGTATCATTCTTTTAATCTGCAGATAGTTTGATATTTCCATGTGCACATCCTGAACATATTTGCAGGCTTTCCAGGTTTGTATAACAGCTCAGATTTCCCTTGCCAGGCTCTTTTAGGAATTTGAGGAAGTCTAGTACATGGCTACAAGGTCAAAATGCATTGCAAACGTTTGTAGCAGGTGAGAATTCTAATTTGATATTTCCACTTAATAGACACGCTACTGCTCTTCTTGATTATTTCAACAAATATACTCTGCATACTGACAAATAACGCATGTTCCCTTTGTCTTTAAATGCCTTTCCTTGAAGCTGTGTACTCTGACTTGCCAGCAGTGCTGCCTGTGACACACACTATCCACAAAATAATATTCATTACAGGCATTAAATACCTTGTGTGGGACTTTAAAATGATATTCGAATAAAGGATGCTGTTGGTTTTATTAAATAAAAAAGCTACTTGTATTATACAATATGAAACCCTTGGAAACTAATTGCATTAAATGTAATTGTGTTTACTGAGAAAACAATATTTCCATGGATATACTGTAAGACTTCATAGCTAAACAAGTCAGGGCTACAAATAGCACAACTTCTAGGGGAGGTACTGTGTCTAATTAGTTTTTGCCGTCCCTTGCTAAGATAATTGGAGGGCCTCTGCACACACAACAACCCACAGGCTCCCTTTTGCATAAGTGTACACCTGTCCTCTACTCTGGGTATCTTAACAACAAAAGAGGGCAGGGGATATTTCACTGCCGTAGACCCAGGGGTTCATCCTCTAAATATAGTGCACCTGGGGAGGTGCTAGACAAATTCAACTTTGGACAACAAGGAGGTTATTTGTGAAAGTGGGGAGGGGAATTCTTTTTCATGATTTATTAAACCCCAATGGTGTTAAAAGTCCAATAAAAAGTACTATTCAGACCTGCCGTGTTCATATAGAAGTCAATGGTACATGTCCTGAAGATATGCTGACGTGCACTGGGTTTCCAAAAAATTTGCAGTATTTGGGCATCAAATCAGAAAAGTCACGGGGGGGGGTCATTTATAAACTTCATGCAGGGCAGATTGGTTCGCAGAGTGAATATATTTGCCCTGCGCCTGGTTATATTTATAAAGCTGAATAAGAATGTGCAACCAGATTTGAGAATTTGTTTTTCACATTGTGAATGTCCATAGGAGCTTTTTAATTATGGTAAAAATCACAATACTCTGCGCCACAACTTTGGTGGTGGAGAAAATATTTGCAAAATTGTTTTGCAAATTGCGAATTTAAGTTACTTTTAAAGCTATTTTCGCGCAAAACAACCTCGAAAAGTGCCTGTACTCACGCAAAGACGTCTTGTTTGCCAGTTGTCTGCAAAAATTCATTCACAATGCGAATTCGCAAAAACTGGAAAGACGGGCACAGTAGTGCAATATTGTAGCATTCAGGAAAAAAGCATGGGCAAAACTACCATTTGCGAACAAATGATCCTTATTGGAAGCAAAACCAGCCTATTGGGTTTAACGCTTACTTGATTTTCTAGTAGACTTAAGGTACAAAGGTCCAAATTACAGAAAGATCCATTATCTGGGAAACCCCAGTTCCTGAGTGTTCTGAATAACAGGATCTATACCTGTATTACAATTACAGTAAGAAGAATAAAGCATTAAAGGATAAATAAACTTTTAACATAAGTGAATGTAAAATGGATGAGGGGGCTAGTCTAAGCAGGTAATATTAAATAATTATTTATTTAGTTTTTATTCCAAGATAATAAGAGATACATGTACTGTTAATATGAATTAATTTTGTTGCAACATCACCACCTGCTGGTCAGTTTGCCACCAGTCTGACCACGAAGCAGTCAAGGAAGTTATCAGGAGAAAGAAAGAGGCTGATTTTCTTCTGCTTAGGAAAAAAATTAGAAACCTTTCTCACATCTTTCCTAAGCAGAAGAACAACAGTCTCTTTCTTTCTCCTGACAAAGAAAGATACCATAGTTCTACCTCTTTGGCCTCCATCTTTAGGCAGGGGGTGATCTATCTGGTTTATGGGTTGTTTGGTCAACCTAGACTTCCAGTGCAGTGCAGCACTTCTACTTTATTTTGATCTTAAATAGTATGTTATTCCTGTTGAAGAACTGCTGTCACCCAGACTTCCCAGAATTCCTTCTAGCATTGTATATGAATGGTTCAGCTGAAGGAAAGAATTAGACACAGAAGTGGACTTCCTGTAGAGTAGCAGGAGTGTAGAGAGATTTCCTTTGGCTCCTCCGATCCATGGTGCTACAGTTAAATATGTTTCTGTAGAGTATACACAGTGCCCAAACTAAGGGAAAACCCTGAAGCTGGCCTTAGATGCAAAGATAAAGTCAAATTAATTGAAGGTTCATACAATGTTCAGACCGTGCGTGGAACATCTTCGTACCATGGCGATCGGTCGTTTAGTCAATCGGACACGTTAGAGGATTTCTGTCGGCTAACAATAATTTCTCTGCATGTATTGATTGATGATATCAATTCGTGACTGCCACTACTTTTTGTCGGACACAATTTTCCCCATGATTGTGGTCAGAACATCATCTGATTTGTTCTTTTACTACTTCGACTGAATGGTTAGTGGCAGGTGGGAAGATTGCGGCATCCGAACGTTTGTCAAACACAATGCTAAAATCTGTACATCAATGGCCAGCTTTAGCCAAAAAAACTTGAGATAATTGGCTTGCAATTTCAACTAGCTAATTGAGTCAATAAAAACACTGTTATGTGTCAGTCTCTTTGTTATTTTAACTCTTTTGTATTTTAATTTCACTGCAAGCAACTAAGTACTTTTTTGGCACTGGGAAAAAGGGAAAACTGTTCATGCATATTTTATAAACGGTGTTCTTACAACCTACAGATATAAAAATAAAACCATGATTCATTTTGAAAGGTGTATAAAATGCAGTTACAAAAAACATTTGAGGTGCCCTTTTTATCCTTGCCCATTCCCTGTGCTGACATTTATCCCCTGACTTAAAATAGCCACCCGCTATCATGCAGAAGTCTTTAACTCCTAAATCCAGAATAAGTGCTTCAGTGTTTTGACTGCTGAACAAATTTAGGGCAATAACACATTTTGGATACAAATAGACTTATTTTACTGTGCTGCTTAAAATGTATTTATAATGTACAAGCTGGTAATTCATTAAAGTTCAAAGAAAGGAAAAGGAAGCAGATACAGTAGTTTTGGGTGTGTTACACAATTCAGGCAATAGCAGTACTCGAATGATGGGCTTGCCTTTGCACATTTTTAATTCTCGTATACATTAATCTGCATTTCTATAGCCCAGTCCCAGTGATCACATGATCAGTAGCTTAACTAGCTGTGGGTACAGGATGCACATCAACCCCCCCCCACTACATATTTCTTCTCCCCAACCTCCAGATAATGATATGTGCACCTGTGATAAACATTATTGCAGCTCCAGCAGGCCCCAAAGGATTGCAGGCCTGGGTGTGGTCTCACCCCCTGCACCTCCAGTAGTTATGCCACTGTGCTTGTGGCTAACATATTCGTAGTGGTAATTGTGCCACATCTAATGCTCAGTGTCAAAACAGCATTAACGTGATTTTGTTGGGGCAAATCTGCTGTGTTCTTTTAAGGAACCTGCTATGGGAACAATAACCACCACATTCAGGCCAACTCTATCTCTGGGGTTTCCCATTTTAGCAGAAGGTATAGGTCAGATGCAATGGCACGTAAATTCAAGGAGCATTTTGACACAAGTACCTTGTAAATGGCAACTGTTGTAGCCATTTTAGTGCTGCCCTACTTGTGACTCCTTTGGTAAATAACCTTTATTGAATTTAGTAGGTTGATCCCAAAAGTAGCACACATAGGGGCCGATTTACGAAATTCACATGAATAGATCGAAGTTTGAACTAATTCGTTCGAATTCCGATCGTACGATTTTTCTGGATGATCGAAAATTCCAATTTCTGCATTTTCGATTATCGAATATCGAATGATCGAATACGATCATCGAATTTTGGAAAAACCTAAAACTATTCGACTGCCCAATTCGGCAGATAGGACCTACCGAATTGCAATAGGAGCCTATGGGAAGCCTCCCATAGGCTTCTGAGGCTAAGTCCTGATTGAATAAGATTCATACGATCGGAGTCTTCGTATGAATCATTTGAATGATCGAATAATTCATTCGAATGATCAAATGATCGACGATCAAATAAAAGGGTAGCCTAAAACTATTCGATTAGCATTCGAAAATCAAATGCTAATCGAATATCGAGGGAAAACGAATATTTTTTGGGGAATAATAGTAAATTTGCCCCATAGTGTTCATAGGCCTTAGAATGTGTTATGCCACTCTCATGTGTAATTTTGCTAATATTAGGATCTTCCAACACAATATTGGTGGTAGCAATTAGTGATGGATGAAAAAACTGATAAAACTGGCGTGGTTACTTCAGGAAGACTCTTATAGTTTATATAAAGAAGCTACTGAGTAGCCATGGGGGCAGCCGTTGAAGCCCAGGATACACAGTAGATAGAGAAGTTCTGAAGAATCCCATTGTATACTACAGAGCTTATATGTTAGCTTTGAATGGCTGCCCCCATGGCTATACACCAGCTAGTTTATATAAACTATTGTAGAGTTTCTGAAGCAAACACACCAGTTTTACCAGTGCAGCATGAGGGTACATTATATATTAATAAAGACTTCCTTTTTTTGGTGTTATTGTTCCTTTAAACATGGCTTAAACATCTACCTATCTTTGCACTAACATTGTTTTGTTGCTTTATGTGCCTCATTGTACACCTGCCGTTAACATATGAACATGTATTTCCACCCACTAATCACAGAACTAGTCATTATATATTACAGCCAGTATAAAGTGGAGAGTAGAGCGTGTGAGTCAAATTGGAGGGGGTTTAGAGCAGGGTAGAGTGGTAAGGTCATTCTACAAGTAAATCTATTTAAACATTGTTTGAGCTCATTGAAGCAAGAGGCAAAACACATTTTTAACATAAACCATATTAACAGAATAGATACTGTCTGAGTTACACCAACAAGAAGTTTGGAGTCACTGGAAACTCCTAGAAATTCAGCGTATAAAAAGACTTCAGTGGCAACTATAAGGAATAACCTGTGTATCACTTTTGGATATATTATTCAATCATCAATTATCCAATTTTTTAATACTGATTTGCTTTTTCTCTGTAATAATAAAACATTACCATGCACCCGAAAACCCAATGGTAAAACAACGCTAAATGGTGTTTTCAAATGTGTTTTCTAATGTTAAAAGAAGCATATAGATTATAGGTGCAAAGCACTCTGAATAGATCCTGTACCCGTATATACAGTATGCCCTGAGGGAGAACATACACACAGATGCACAGAGATACTTATTTCAGAAAATTTCTAGTTAAAATGTCACACATATGGGGAGGATGGGGCGAAACGCAAAAGATCACTTACTTAATCAAGCTTTACAAATGTTTCAAGCAAATCTTTAACCATTACTAAAATAAACGCTCACAGAGTTATTTTGAGCAACTGAAAAGTAACATATTTATTAATATATCACTATTTCCAGAACAAACAACCTGCAGACATGAACAGAACATGTTCCAAGGGTGATAAAGAGCAAGAATGATGGATGTAGACAAAAAAAGAGAGAATATCCTTCTATATTGTTCTCTTTCTGGTCTGGCCTGGTTTCTGCTTTACATCAGAGTCTTTTGGTTCATTGCACATTTCTGGTCTATATTATTAAATACACTAATGAGATAAATCCCCCAAATGACTCACGGTTTCTTTTATCAATCTACCTTGCTTTAACCTACAATGACAGCTAGGAAATAGTCTGGCAGACTATTTTTATTCTCCCTTCATTTGTCACTCTCTCTTTTCTATCTTTCTTATGAGTCGTCTTTCTTCTTCATTGCTTTACTATTTCATACTGTGCAGTTGGCTGATGAGGTGCTGCTTCACCTTCTACAATGTTGCTTGATCTTTGATTTCCTGTGAAGCACAATGAATCTTATATTAGACTGTTCAGAGTCAGTTGGTGCACCATCTGTTACCAGGATTGGAAAACACTCTGTAACAAAACTCAACAGATATTGCTACACAATTTTCATCAGAATATACATATTCACACAATGCCAGAGCTACAGATGACTAAGAAAAAATATTTTCACATTCAGCTTTTACTTGTGAATACTCTAATCTAAACTGCAGTATGAAAGTATAAACATTGGAATTAAAAGGAGGCATTTGCTTTGAATGATATTCATTGTGTTTTACTTGTGCGCATTGATCCAACAAGTGATCACCACCATTATATTCCATTCTTCATTGCAGAGATTTTTCCTATATTTAGAAAAGGTAGGGATATGTAAATACAGAGAGAGAGAGAGTAAGCTGTTTAATACAATTAAAAGATCACAGAGGATTAGCTAAAGGGATACCGTCGTCAAAATAAAACAATGAGCGATGTTTAATAAATGTGAGTAGAACAGCAAATAATGGTTACTTTAATGATGAAAAGTTACAGACACTGTTTCTGCCCATTTGGGATTCTTCGAATAAGGGGATTAAAAAAAGGGTGATTGACCTTTAAGTTAACGTTTAGTATATTATAGAATGACCAATTGAAAGTAACTTTTCAATTGGTTTTAATTATTTATAGTTTTCATATTATTTTCCTTCTTTCAAATCTTTACAACTTCCAAATGTGGGTCACTTACCCGTCTAAAAAAATAAATGATCTGTAAGGCTACAAATGTATTGTTATTGCTACTTTTTTTTTACTCATGTTTCTCATGTTTCTATTTGGACCCTCTCCTATTCATATCCCAGTCTCTTATTTTTATCAACACATATATATGGGTTATTTGCACCCTAGCAACCAGACTTCTGAAATTGCAAAGCGGAGAGCTGCTGAGTAAAAAGTTGAATAACTCAAAAACCGCAAATAATAAGAATTTTGAATCTATTGCAAATTGTCTTAGAATATCACATTCTACATCATACAAAAAGTTAATTTAAAGGTGAACAACCCCTTTAAAATGGCAGTATGCATCTATAATTATCGTAAGTCCAAGGCTTGTGTTGGTAATGCAGTCATAAATATTGTAATTCAAAATATAGATGCAGAAGCGTCTATAGTTTTTGTGATTTTTTTATTTTGCACCACAGCAATGCAGTGCAGTGACCTTGACACTACTTTCATTTTATGCTTGATCCTCTTTGACTCTTCAGAGCAATTGCAAAAGGAGAAGAAAGTAGTTATTCGAATGACCCCTTCCATAAATTGGCAGACAACTATCATGTTTAGTATAAGCCTTATTTCTTTGGCTCATGTCCATCATCATAATTACATTATAAGATCAGTGTCCGACCAATTGGCCTATCTTTGTTCACTAGAACATGAGAGGTTGGCAAGCAGAAAATAGAAATAATAAAAAACTACAAAACAAAAAGCTAATCTTTATATATTAGGCAATATTTTCAGTAAGGGCAGAGACATATGCTCACATTCAGGGAGATTAGAATGTACACTGCCGGTGGGATGGCACTCGGAGCACTTCATTTTCCGAAGTTGCCTCATGAGGAAACTTTGGGCAACTGCAGAAAACAAAGTGCTCCGAGTGCCATCCAATTGGTAATTTATTTTCTAGCCAGTGGGAAGGCAGGGGAAGGCAGTTGGGGTAGATTAATTCCCCCGAAGAAGAGGAGGCTCATTCACTTACCCTGATACAGTTAGTAAAGTGCAGTATCAGACGCAATCACCATGGTCTGCTTCCTCTATAGCTAACAAGGAAAGCCCCCCCCCCCAACAGCTCTCTTACATGCGGCATGGGAGGGGGAGCACAGGGTAGGGAATTGGCCAATGCAGGTCTCAAAGTTACATAGTTAAATTGGGTTGAAAAAAGACAAAGTCCATGTGAGGTTCCGGTAGTGAAACCCAAGGCCCTGGCACAGATTTCAGCACAGAAACTGACACTGACACAGCCTTTTACGGTTAAATTGCTGCTTCGCTGGCATTTATTTGCTAC
>CM044442.1:28380151-28391740 GCA_024363595.1 Xenopus borealis | reverse complement strand
AAGACCCCTTACTGATTAGATATGACAGCATATAAACTGCTTACATCCATAGTGACTAAGCATGCTGCTGCCACAATATTAAATTCATCAATCCGATTTATTAGATGATGGATGAAATTTATATAAACTGTTTACATCGGACCAAGGACAGAACTCTTAGGATTTAAAGAATTAGCAAACAAAAAATATAAATGCACAAAAAAAGGTTTAGTACTTTTTTGTGCATTTGTTTGCCAATTCTTTAAATCCTAAAGGTGGCCATAGACAGTGAGATATCGCCAAACGAGCGGATCTCTCCCCGATATGCCCACATTGAAGTGTGGGTGTAAGGCCCGAAGGCTCCGAAGTAGTGAGGACCAAGGAGGGAACTCCAATCCAAGGAAGTTCGTGGTACAAGAAAGGGGCAAGGAGTGAGAGTAACCAAAGTCCAAGCAAATAATCAGTCCAGGCAGCAAAGGTTCAGAAGTCCAAGGTTCAGGCAAAGGTCATACACAGGAATCAAATAGAAGAATTCAGGAACAGCACACCCAGGAACAAGAAAACTTGACCTATAATCGGGTACCAGACTAGTGTTCAGAGCATCCTTAAATAGGCCTCAATTGGCGGCAAAACGGACGCCGGCGTCAAGACGCACGTACGCGTGCGACGATTTTGACGCGCGCCGACTTTGACGCGCGCCGACTTTGACGCGCGCCGACTTTGACGCCGGCAGGGATTAACAGGCACCCTTACAGTGGGCCCAACGATCGCATCATAATGTAGGTGTTACGGGAGGTCAGATCGCGGGACCGTATACACGCACAGATGCGCCCACGATCCGACTAGGTTTTTTTAACCTGCCCAATCAAGATCTGGCCGACTTTAGGCCAGATATCGATCGGGGAAGCCCGTCAGATGGCCCCACACAGACCGAGTCGGCAGCTTATATCGGCCCGTGTATGGGGGGCCTTAAGAGTTCTGTCCTTGGTCCGATGTATACAGTGCTGTCATAGCACCCAGGTTATATACACACATTAAGTTTTTTAGAAAATCATTTAAACATTAAATAAACCCAATAGACTGGTTTTGCTTCCTTAATAAAGATTAATTATACAGACAAAAGGACATTTTTAAAATTTGGATTATTTGGATAAAATGGAGTGATGGGCGAATCGGCTGTGTTTCACATTTCAGGCAAAATTCACGAAATGGCAAAAAATTTGCGAAACACTGCCGCGTCTTGTTTTTGGATGTCGGCGCACATTGTTGGTGTCAAAAAAATGGACGCCCCATCCAAAAACGCCCGCGGCCACTACATATATTATATATAAAAGAGAACTAAATACTAATGGTACACACCATTATCTGGAAACCCATTATCCAGAAAGTTTCGAAATAGGAAAGGCTGTCTCCCATAAACTCCATTTGATACAAATAATAAAAAAATTTCTAAACAATTTCCTTTTTCTCTATAATAACAAAACAGTACCTTGTACTTGAAGATATAATTAATCATTATTGGAAGCAAAATCAGCCTATTGGGTTTATTTAATGATTTTCTAGAAGACCAAAGGCATTAAGATCCAAATTACATACAGATCTGTTATCCAGAAAGCCCCAGGTCCAGAGCATTCTGGATAAGAGGTGCCATATCTGTACACACATTGAAGCATTAAATACTAATGGTACACACATTGAAGCATTAAATACTAATGGTACACACATTGTTTGATTAGGCTTGTGGTGCAGTAAGTTCATGTTTATGTTTAGTATACAAAATACAGCAATTCTAGCCTTATTCTATTTTACACTTTCCTTGTCCTTTAAATACTAATGGTACACACACTGAAGCATTAAATACTAATGGTACACACATTGAAGCATTAAATACTAATGGTACACACATTGAAGCATTAAATACTAATGGTACACACATTGAAGCATTAAATACTAATGGTACACACACACTGAAGCATTAAATACTAATGGTACACACACTGAAGCATTAAATACTAATGCTACACATATTAAAGCATTTAAGCATAAGGAATCAAGGATTGCTCAATTGGGGAGCACTCCACTTCATGGACAAGATGGTGGCACCCATCTGACATCAATGTGCTGCCGCTTGCTTGTGACTTCTTCAAAAAAATTTGAAATAAAAGGAACTATAAGTTGCACTTTATGGTACTCCTGGTGCTACTTTATTCTGTATTTATCGTTTCTTGGACTTTTGAGCCTCTGCCTTCTTCCTGACCATGATGATTACTGCCTGCCCTTGAACCTTCTGCCTGAATCTCGACCAAGATCCATCTTTACCCTTTGGCTACCTATGAACTGGACTCTTTACCTAGTGCTTCCTCCTTGGTCCAGACTTCTCTGCTAATTGAAAAAATGCTGTCATTTTGCTGTCATTTTATGAAATGAGGCAATGCCAAATAAAAGAGATAAGCAGGGATGGTATTTCTCCCTCCATCCATAGAAAGAACACTCATTTAATTTAGTTAGAACTGGCACAAGGACAATTCCTTCTATTTCTGTTTCTTGAGAGATTATAAAGCATTTGGGATCTTTTATCAAAGTTTAACACGTGCGTCTTTTATTCTTTCGGTCTTTTTTTATTATATAAAATTGCCTTGTCATGCAGAGAAATTCATATGTATCATTGTAATTGAAAGACATCTAAGTACACAAGCCAGTGTTAAAATCAACTTGTATAAAACTTATCTATTTAACCTTAAAGGGATACTGTCATGGGAAAACCTTTTTTTTTTTAAAACACAGCAGTTAATAGTGCTGCTCCAGCAGAATTCTGCACTGAAATCCATTTTTCGAAAGAGAAAGAGATTTTGTTATACTCAGTTTTGAAATCTGACATGGCGCTAGACATATTGTCAGTTTCCCTGTTGCCCCCAGTCATCTGGCTCTGATAAACTTCAGTCACTCTTTACTGCTGTACTGCAAGTTGGAGTGATATCACCCCCCCCAGAAGCCTAACAACAGAACAATGGGAAGGTAACCAGATAGAAGCCCCCCTAACACAAGATAACAGCTGCCTGGTAGATCTGAGAACAACACTCAATAGTAAAAGCACTAGTTGCATGAAGTAGGAGGAATAACAGCCGGCCAAAAAGTAGTTCCATCCTAAAGTGTTGGCACAAGTCATATGACTAGAGCAGCTGGGAAACTGACAATATGTCTATACCCACATCAGATTTCAAAATTAAATATAAAACAAATCTGTTTGCTCTTTTGAGAAATTGATTTCAGTGCAGAATTCTGCTGGAGCAGCACTGTTAACTTAACTGATGTATTTTGAAAAAAAACATGTTTCCCATGACAGGATCCGTTTAAATCATTTCAAACTTATATTTGCCTATTTTCATTGCAATTTCTAACTCTAGGAATATACACAGAATGAGTGTCACTTGGGGAATGTTTCCACTATCCACTCAGAAAACCCCTTGAACCAGAAGTAAGTTATCACTTGACAGGCAAAGTACTCTGACTTGCTTGATAGCCTTAATTAGTGATCTTGTAATTGGGTAGCATGCCATTTGTCATGTAACTACCAGTATTCACAAGGATTACATCTGAATCCCTATTCTTTCATACCATCTCAAACATTGCCATTCATCTTCATGCATAATTTGATGGCCCTGGGGTGCAATTAATTTAAGCAGTTGCACAACTAAGTATGAATAAAGCATTATGTGTGAGCACTGAAGGTCAGATCATGCCACAATTTACACTTTTGTTGAGGAAAAAAAATGAAAATTAGCAATTAACCCCCCTCCCAAGAAATCAACATATGGATAGTTTAGCCTGTATGATCTAATGAGGATAATTATATTTTTTGCCATATGCAAGCTTTTTAAAATGTGATTAATTAAAATAATTCTCAACCCCTCAAGACGATTAACAGGGTAGTTTTTTTTAGCTTGTAAGACGATATTTGTACATTTGTACATGTTAATAGAGTTTAGAACTTTGTGGTGCTTGAGATTTAGCAGGATGTTTCAGCAGGGAACATTAGATATACAACTTTGCTGCTTGTCTTTAACATGAATGGAAACTGCATGACATTGATCACAAGGGCAATACTTAGGAATCATCTGCAGCCATTTTGACTAGGAAGCCAATAACACAAATTTGCAGTTGCCCCCCTAATGTGACCAAAGGGGTACTACTGGGAATCTACACAGGAAATACAGTAGTAATACAGAGAGATAAATTATCACAAATTCCCATAAAAGTTTATCTTAAGGAGCAATGAATGGGCTCTAAATAAACATTCACTTGGGACCTTTCTCTCAGTTATTTCTAATTTTCTGATTATTTATTTTTGGCCAAATAAAACAAACATTCCTCTTATCCTCCTTACAGACTTTTACTTTTTTCCTCGTCTTAGGACTGAATCGACAAGAGACAGTTGCCTCCATTTTTATGTTTCAATTTTCTTACTTGTACCTTTCCTCTTACTTATGTGTATCCCATATCTTCGGATCTTCTCCACTAAATGAACTTGTTTAGCACCAACGATCCCCATCCTCTGTGAAATCCAGTATTATGGTTGTTTGACTCATCACAACAGACAATAAGCAATGTTGAGTACCACTGTACTGATCCCCTACTTTTGTGGGGCTTTCCTTTTCTGCCATACAGCTCTTCAATTAGAACTAAAGCCTAATTAATGACGTGTCTAGAAATGTTGTACATTATGTTTTCATCATCTGTACCAGCACAAGGCAACCACAGCCCTTTAGCAGGGAAGATCTGTGTCTCTAAATGTGCCCAAAAGAAGATCCCCATCATCTTTTCTGCTGATTCACTGATTCACATGTTCTGTGCTGCTGTCACTTACTTAAGGACTGACTCACATTATACAGTAAACATAGAATATAAATGTCACAATATAAGGCTGATTAGTAATTAATACAGATAATTACTATATGGCAGAACGGAAACCAGTAAAATTGGAACCAGAATTTAATAATCACCTTATATTACAGGCCAACCTAATTTTCTGTTTGACAATATGCGACAGCCCCTAAGCTTAGCTTCTCAACAGCTACTCAGAGCCCACTGAGCATGTGAGTGTCACAGACACTTTCCAAGATGGTGACCCCCTGTGACAAGTTTGAAGTCCTGGATCATTGTTGCTATTAAGAAACTGAAAGTTTAAGCTTCAAATGTAACTTGGAGATGGGCTAAATAAACTAATACATTACCCTGGAATAAGGGTAATGGTAGAAGTCACAAAAAAACCCCAAATATTTTCCTGGCCTAATGATGGTTGAATCAGACCCGTTTTGCTTCGACCGAAAATTCTGAGAGAATTCTCCAAAATGCGTTGAAGTCTATGGGTGACATTTTTTTTTGACACACAACAAATTGTTTGTCCATTAGAGTCTATGGGCATCATTTTCGAGGCAAAACTTGCCAAAAAATTTCCCTCATCACTATTGCCTGCTTACCTTAAGGTGGCCATACACGGCCGTTAAAAGCATGCCGACAGATCAAGTTGGCAGCTTATTGGCCTGTGTATGGGGCCCTCCAACGGGCTTTACAGTTCGATATCTGGCCAGATGTTGAGCGGGCAGGACAAAAAATCCAATCGGATCGCGGCCGCATCTGTTTATTGATGCAGTCCAGCGATCTGACCACCCGTATCTCCTCTCCCTAGGGCCCACGATTGGATCACTCCAATATCGCCCACCTCTAGAGGGTCATATCGGGGAGAGATCCGCTCGTTTGGCAACATCACTGAACGAGTGGATCTCTCTTTGTATGGCCACCTTTAGACAGAACATTTTCTGTGTTAGAGAATAAAGAGATTGAATCATGCCCTTTGCGTTAGTAGTGTATGCTTATTCTTAGGACTATGCTAATTTCTTGTAAAAGTAGTATAGAACAATAGGATATGTTATATTGTGAGGAAGGTTGTGACCAACAACGATGAGGCAAAGGAAACCTATTCAACAACTCGACTGCAAACGGAGACAGTGGAAATAAAAAAAGTGATACATTTAGCTTGTAATATTTAAAGTATCACTAGCAAATGCAAACTGAAGTAGAATCCCTGCCTTTATATGCCCAGATGCAGTACTTTCAATCCAGCAGTCCAGTTAATCCAGTAAATGCACCATTATTCCAAGATACTAACAAGATGTTAACTTTTTAATCCACCACTGGGAGATTTAACAAATTAGAAAATTTACAGACCTTTTATAGACCTGGGCCATAAATGTGGCCCTCTGAAATGAATCCAGCAGAAAAAGTGTGATGAATCTACTTTATTATGTTCACAAAACCATGAGAAATGCATTAGCCTGTATTTATTTGTAAAAAGGAAAGGTGTTAATCCAACAAACTCAGGTAATGGCTATAAATATGAATCTCAATTAACTAGTGCTGTAGTAATTACACGAGGGCAACATCCAAGAGAAAATCAATGCCAAATGCACTTCCAAAAGTTGGCAAATTGACTGGTGTGAATTATCTTCATTGTAACTTTCCTGTTTCTGAATGTTATGCAAATAAAGTCAAAGAATAATAAAAATGCAAAAAGCAAACTGGAAATAAAATTTATTTTTGCATTCTATGTAGTCCCTGAAAAACAGGGTAAGGAAATAGTGAGCTTTCCAGTATGAATGGAGCAGACTTAACTGACTTCATTAAAAGGAAAAGAATATATAGTTATATCATAGGGGCAGAAGGAAATCGTTTTTGTCCAAAAAACAAGCTGGTAAGCCTTGAAGTGGTAATTTTTATCATAGGTGTTTCCTATTCATGAGAATTCAGTAGGCAGGGACATGTGTTTCATTCAAATTAATTTTCTTTTTCACTCTAATAATAAAACAGTACCTTGTACTTGATCTCAACTAAGTTATAACGAATCCTTATTACAGGCAAAACAATCCTGTGGGGTTTACATAATGTTTAAATTAATTTTAAGCAGACTTACTTATCAAAGGTCGAATTTCAGAGTTATGTGAATTTTTTTAAGCTCTAATAAATTACATTTTGTTCACAATTCGAACGCTATGTGACCTGAAAACTCGAATCACATTCGAATTCAACTCAAATCGAATTTTCCACCATCAAATTCTTTTTTGACACACAACATTTTTTTCTCCCATTGGAGTCTATAATAATTTTTGAAGCAAAACTTGGCAATAATGTGACTAATCACTACTATTAACTTATAAACCGTCTTCAGACAGTTCAAGGGACCTCATGGCTTCTACATGAACTCGGCAGGTTTTAGGTGGAGAATAATTGAATTAAAACCGGTTCCAGGGTCAAGGTGTGATAATGTCACATTTGAATTCAAATCCAATTTGGTGGTTTAAGTTTGAATTTCTGAGCTTTGACAAAAAAAATGGAAAATTCGAATTCTAATTAAAAATTTCCATCCAAACCTTAGGAAATCTGCCCCTTCATGGACGGATATCTAAATTATGGAAAGATTAGTTATTTGGAAACCCCAGGTCCTATACATGGGTAATAGGCCCACACCAATAAAGAAATTAAATTCATTTTACAAAAGTGTAAGGCAAAGCAGTCCATATAGTGGCCTGTGGGACAGATATAGCTCTGCAACATGAACATGTGTGTGACTTTAATTTGGCTTAAAAAGGCAAATACCAACTAGAGGGATAGAGCATAGGCTACACTGGACCCTCTTTCAACAGAATGGGCTTTCACTGAGTGGAAAGAGCATTTGAAGGTGTTTTTGAACCAATACTAGAAAAACAAAAATAACAAGTAGTTTATTCAACAGCAGGGATGGTAATACTTACAGTCATGAGGTAGCACCAGGTGCAATCACAGGGGTAGCATATGCAGCGCATAATTCACCCCTGAAGGAATAGCATGGGGAGTAGTGATGGGCGAATCTCTCGCGTTTCGCTTCGATGAAAAATTGGCGAAAAAATTTGCTAAACGAGTCACGTGTTGTTATTGACGCGCGTCGCGTCCGACGCGCGTCGCAGCAAAGCGAATTGGGGCTTTTTTTTTATGCCAGACTCAATGGAACATCCACCCACATCAACTGCTGCAGGCCAAAGAGAAAGGACCTCCCACTGCAAAGCACTTTGTTACAGTGAGGCTGGAAATTGTCATCAACCTAACTGCCAATGAACTGGGTAAGCAAATATAGTAGGAATGATTACATGAGGTTTTACCCAACAACAAGGACATTAATTACTGGTAGGGAATGAGGCAATAGGGGCCACTTACTATGGGTCCCTACATGTGCTATATCACATAATTGGCCAAAGATATTTCTGCCTCCAGTAAGTTCAGTGGGAAAGGAACCTAGTGGAGAAGAACCTGGAGATAAAATCTACTCAGTGGCATAGGTAGGGATAAAATAGTAATCCCTCTCCCAGCCTCTCTCCAACATGAAGTTTGGCTGGAGCTGTGGATATGAGCAGCCAGGAAGGTGGACAGGTGTCTTTGGTTATGTTTTGCGATGCGCACCAGACCTCTGTGAAGATTTTTTTAAAAATAAAATGGAACAGTCAGGGAAGATTTTTTTTGGGGGGGACTGGCACCACTTATTTACACCACCTAAACCTACTGTACTACTACAGTAGTGCAAAAGCTTAGCATGACTATTGGTTAAATTAGTAATCTGTGTGGCAAGTAGGCCATGTGGTCCAAAAAAAACAATGTTTTCTTCAGCACACCACTTACTGTTTAAGGGTGCATCCACTCCCAAGCTGCCTCCAAGTCAGCCAAATTCCTTATCTTGAATAATAGGATATGAAGCACACCATCCTCAGGCTTTGCCTTTAAAACATTTTATTCCAGCGGAATTCACACACAAGCTTTGAGGGGAAACCCCTTCTTCAGGTGCATTACACAAAAAGTGAACCACAATTTAAATGCCCCTTACATCATGTGACCATTCACCAATTTCATTAACCCCTTAACATCTTGATACAAAAAAATCCTTATTCCATAGCCATATATGTAATACATAAATAATTTATCTTAGTTAAAACCAGTCATTACATTATACATATACATATAATACATTATAAGATTTTTTCTGATATTGGATCAATTTGTATGATGTATTAATTGTAATGACTGGTTTTAAATAAGATAAATTATTTATGTATTACAGGTATTGAATTATGCACCTAAAATGAATTGAGACTATATGGCTATGGAATAAGGATTTTTTGTATCAAGATGTTAAGGGGTTAATGAAATTGGTGAATGGTCACATGATGTAAGGGGCATTTAAAGTTTGTGGTTCACTGTGTGTGTAATGCACCTGAGGAAGGGGTTTTCCCCTGAAAGCTTGTGTGTGAATTCCGCTGGAATAAAATGTTTTAAAGGCAAAGCCTGAGGATGGTGTGCTTCATATCCTATTATTCAAGTAGGCCATGTTTCCACCCTGACTATTCCATTTTATTTTAAAATATTTTCACATAAAGCAAAACTACATTTTCAGAATGTCTACTGAACCAACAGATAATGGTTTATTAAGATGAAGCAGTGTTTTATATGGTTTGTTTTATGCAATAAATGTTTATAGAGACTTGCAATGTTCAGGCTTATAGTTTCCTTAATATGCCATCTACAAGGGGGTAAACAGGCAGTTAAAGCATTACAAGATTTACTTGTGATCGAATTTCGAAGTTAAAAAACGTCAAATTCGACCATTGAATTAAAATCATTCAAATCGTTCTAATGCATCGTTCAATTTGAATGGTTCGAATTTCGAACGATTTTCAAAAAAATCCTTTGAATTCTTAGGACAAAAAAAATTCAGGACAGGCTCTATGAGGTAACCCATAGGCTAAAATGCAATTCGGCAGCTTTAAGGGGGTGAAGTGTCGAATTCGAAGAATTTTAAAGAGACAGTACCTCGAAATTCTAATTTTTTAATTATTTCAATTCAAATCAAATTTTGGCCTATTCTATATTTGAAGTAGCCCAAAATGACTTTAAAATTTGAATGTTAAAGATTCAAATTTTATTTGAATATTCACTTCGACCCTTAGTAAATGTGCCCCTAATAAAAATACAGTAAATTGCAGTTAAATAAAGTATAAAAAGTGTTACTGGACCTTTAAGATTTCCCCTTTCTTTCAATCAGTTTACATATTTAAATGATTTATAAGTTCAGTCATTTTTAAAATATACTTAAGATAAGAAAGCACAATTGATTATAATTTTTGAAAAATACAATCTAATTTAAACCAAATATTATTCTAAAGGGATATTTTATTTATGAGAACTTGGAACTGTGCACAACCATATTCTTGTCATGCACTGTGCAGTATCATTGAGGCCAGTACCTAGCCAGAAAGCAGAACATTGATGAGACACATATGGTTTATTTCATGATGTCAGGAAGTGTAAAATATTATGGTTGGCTGCCTACATGTGCTTACAGTCCAGGCACTGAAAATAGAAAGCTCAGAGAAAATGCTTACTGTATTGAGATAGATTGTGAGAAAGAGGAAGCAAAACAGGTAAATGTATATTTAAACCTTTCTGTGAATGCAGTTTACTGTTAATAATATTTTATTATTTCTGGATTATATAAAGATGACATGGGACAATATTTTTTTTATTAGAATTAAAATAATACTCACTTCTGAAGAATAACAGTATATTATTACAGAGGAACCATATTAAACATACAAGATCAGGGTGTGAACCTGTGCTAAGTGAGTGTAAAAAACAAATAGAGTTTAAGAACCTTTATGGGACCTGTAATACAAAATGCTTAGCACCTGGGTTTTTCCGGATAATGGATTTTTCTATCTTTTGAATTTTTATATGGTAATGGCAGATTTATCAAGGGTCGAACTGAAAATTTAAATTTGATTCAAATCAAAATTCTAATTTTCAAAATTTTATATGGTCAAAAACTGTCAAATTGGACTAGGGCAGGGATCCCCAACCTTTTGAGGCCGTGAGCAACATTCAGAAGAAAAAGGAGTTGGGGAGAAACACTAGCATGAAAAATGTTCATGGGGTGCCAAATAAGTGCTGTAACTGGCCCTTTGGTAGCCCCTATGTGGATTAGCAACCTGTATTGAGGCTCTGTTTAACAGTAAACCTGGTTCTTATACAACCAAAACTTTCCTCCAAGTCTGGAAATCAAGAAAAAACTCCGGCATTGAGGCCTCTGGGAGCAACATCCAAGTGTTTGGAGAGCAACATGTTGCTCACAAGCTACTGGTTGGGGATCACTGGACTAAGGAGTTATTCATACTCTAGTCTGCAGTTGTTTGCAGCCTTCCTGACATTTGAGGTTTTTTTTCCCGGAGAAATTCAATTAAACTTTTATGGATAACAGATCCTATACCTGTACTGTGTACAGTTTACAGAACAGTTACTGTGACCTGTATGTTGGTGTGACATTGAATATCCAGAAAACACATTTTCTATGACTGCACAAAAGGCCAAATTGGTGAAAACAAGTCAATGAGGCCTTTGAAATGAAAGGGGATAGAAGATAAAAGTTAAATCTTGTAGACGATAATGAATAATATAAGGTCCGAGCTCCATTTTGACTAAAAAACTTAATTAACGTTAAAGGGATACTGCCATGGGAAAACATGTTTTTTTTCAAAA
>CM044442.1:28349058-28362900 GCA_024363595.1 Xenopus borealis | reverse complement strand
TAAGTTCAAACAGAACTTTTTCATTTGTGGGCATGGTAGTAATCACATTTCAGCTTCCTATGTAGTACAGCATTTTTACTTCTAATTTTTATAACCGTGATTTAATAGTGGTTTTGGCGGGGGGCTTGTGCAGCACATATACAGCGTTATATACCTTCTTGAATAGGAGCAATTTTTTTCCTAAGGTAGTATTTAAGACTAATGGCTTTGCTTTTAGCAAGAAAAGTTTTATTCTGATATATTATGATTGCTGACAGGAAATTCACAATGTCTATGCGGCATTAGCCTTAAACAGGATAAACTGTCCAGCTGGAGTTCACAGAATTTACTTTTTTGGCTAAAAGGTAGTCCCTTTCAGTATAAACAAAGGCTATATAAAATCTATTAGCCCCGGCTTACCTTTTATATCATCGTCCTTTTCTGGAAATGACCAATATTTTATTTTAATAATTTCATGACAAATTCATTAAAACCCACGCAAAGAGAAAGTACAGGTGCTGAAACCATGAAAACAATTTTGAGAAAGTGTTTTAAACAAATAAAAGTACCTGCTGTGTTTGCAGAATTGTCTAAAGCCCCTGTTCTTATAAGGAGCACGTGATCTGCTATGACAAACATTGCCACTACTTTTTAGGAAACAATCCAATTTGACCTTAAATTTCTTTAATTGATATCCACTTATGGCATAACTACATTACTTTGATTTGCCAGTTGCTCTCACACATGCTGTATGCAGGCAATACGTTACATACAGCAGCTCTCTAGCAAATATATAACACAAAAATAAGCTGACAGTTAATATTAGACAAGTATCTGCTTGACAATAGTATAGACCTAATTTGGGTTGTTGAATCCCTGTTACAGATCATTTTTTGCTTAATTATTTCAGTAAATGTAACAAATTCATATATAGAGACCAGTATCACCAGATGACTATATTTCCATGAGATCAATGGTAGAAGAAGTTGAACACTGCTACTCTCTCTCAGCTGGGCCTTTGCAAAGTAAGGTTTAGGAAGCTGAACATTAACTCTAACATATACAGTAAGTACTTTAATTGGGTGCCAGTGATTCTAAAATGAGAAGGAAAGGCACCCCCCAAGAATTGTAATGACTTACCTGGTAACAGGCTGAAACTCTTGTTAGCAGAAAACTGCACCAGCCTGGGGCACTTACAAGCGACTGAAACTCTTCCCTCCTTCTTTCTTCACACAAGCGCACATGCACTGTAGAGTTAAAAGCAAGACTTTAACAAAAAATCAGCCCTTCTAACTCTACTGCACATCAGTCAGCTGCCGAATTTTGAAGAAATGTCAAAGGTCTTAGTAAACTTTATTGTCATCTCAGCAGTATACAAATACACAGTTTTCTTTTTAATTTCTTTATATGAGAAGGTAAGCAGGGACCTCGATTCTAGGATGGCTGTGGATGTGATTTACTTAGACTTTGCTAAAGCATTTGATACAGTGTCACACAGAAGGTTACTGGTTAAATTAAGGAATGCTGGCCTGAAACATAGTATTTGCACCTGAATAGAGAAC
Source organism: Xenopus borealis (assembly GCA_024363595.1). Classification (NCBI taxonomy): domain Eukaryota; kingdom Metazoa; phylum Chordata; class Amphibia; order Anura; family Pipidae; genus Xenopus; species Xenopus borealis. The sequence goes on along the minus strand of CM044442.1, from coordinate 28,361,359 downwards.
TGGCTAAAAGATAGACTACAAAGAGTGGTGGTAAATGGAACATGTTGTTAGTGGGGTACCGCAGGGCTCTGTACTTGCTTTTTAACTTGTTTATTAATGACCTGGATGTGACCATTGAAAGTACGGTTTCTATTTTTGCAGATGATACTAAATTGTGCAAAACTATAGGTTCCATGCAGGATGCTTCCACTTTGCAGAGTGATTTGTCTAAGTTGGGAAACTGGGCAGCAAACTGGAAAATGAGGTTCAATGTTGATACATGCAAGGTTATGCACTTTGGCAAAAATCCCTCTTAGCCGTGCAAAGAAGGAGGAAGGAAAAGTATTGCTGCTCGCAAGTGGCCTGGGCCAATGCAGTTTTCTGCAAGGTTATAGCAAAGGTTAAGCAATCATGCACCCATTATAGGTAGAAATTTAGGAATATGCAATAGAGAGACTCTTCAATTGCATCACCCACTTCTCAGACTATAGTCCCTACACTTAAGCAGGTATTTGTTTGGAGTTCTAACACTATTATACTTCTCCTGGGTGGTGTGGATATCCCTCTTAATAGTTGGCCTGTCTAATTCACAACTCCTACGAGGATCCTATGACAGCTATCCACTTCTTTTGCTCATCCCTGCTTCCAAACTAATCTAAGCTGTCTTTACAGTAAAAAGACTTGATACTGGTTCTTTATTCAACAGGTCCCCATCACAACCATGTCTGGTACTTGTCTGAGACCAAACAGGATAATCCATGTGTCCCCTCCCAGTAGCTTACCTATGGACAAGAACTAGTATTCTGGGTCAATTTGAGAAAATGCCCTTCCAGAGGTTACAGGTAACAGAACAAGGACTTCCTTAACCCTTTGAATCCTCTGCACAATGCAGAAATGCATTGTCTGCCTAAAAGGGGACTCCTGACCCTATTTTATAATTACTAGATTCCCTTGAGGAAAGGGTTAATTAAAAACAAACCACAATAAATGTCGTCTTTATAATAAACAAAGCGTGTGATAAAAAATTACACTGTGCTGGAATTTTCTTAATGACTTTTACTTTTCTTTTGTTTTTATGACTTATTTCTATTTTTCTTTTTTTACGTATTAAAGCTATTTCTTGAACGGTATATCTCAATTTCTCCCAACCATGTGAGAGAAAACAGCTGTTCTGGCTCCTTGCCTGCGAATGTGCAGCTAATGCAAAATCTGTCAACAGGAAAAACACAAGTCTTACCCTCTCTGCTTTATTTGAGAAGAAGTGTGCCCCTTGAGAGACGCTTTCAATGCGGCAGGTCAAAAGAGTAAAAAAACTGTGAAAACATGTCAGTGCCCCAGTACGATATTACACGTGATAGCATATGGCATCGCCCTTCTGTTGCATGTTACTTGTCAGCTATAAAAGAGAGATTTCTCCTCTGCTTTTGTTTATAATCCATATGGTTTTCTTCATAACAATGACATGAGAGCTATTTTTCATTTCCATGCAAGACAACATTGGAGTAAAATAGAATGACTAAATATCAACCATTAAGAAAAAGAAGAGATGGTCAGAACATCTCAAGAAATGCATCAACAATTCTGGAAATAGTGATTCTCAGTGGTAGATAGAGTACAATACATTAGTCAGAAATGTCCAGTGAGAATATGAATGATTTAGAGATGTTACAGGAATATTTACTGAACCAGGAGATTGTTCTCCATTCCATTCATATATTGTTGCACTGAAGGGGATGTTTAACTGGAATTTAGTGGGATGTAGATGATGCTATCTGGAACTGATTTGCTATCATCATCAATTTTTTTAAAAAATAATTAAAAAAAAATAAATTTCCTTCCTGTAGTGATGGTTCCCAAGCTGATATTTAAAATGCTCTTTGGTTGCTGTTGTTAGTGACCTGGCAATCAGAAAACAGATTAACTGTTTCGCTAGATTATTATTATCTTATAAAGCAATAAATAGGGTTATGTAATAAAATACACAAAGTTTACCCAGGAGCAGTAACCCATATCAGCCAATCAGCTGGTAGTATTTACTGGTCACCTGCTTAAAATCAAACATCTTATTGGTTACTATGGATTACTGCTCCTGGTGGGAAAGGGTCTATCTTTTAACGGATATTATTTGTGTTGGCAAGGATCTCAATTAATATATATTATTCTTTTACAGGAAAGGTCAGAGAAATGTTTTCAGATCCTATGTATTTCCTGTGAAAATGAACATGGCTCCTGCTTTACTACTTCAGCTGTATGCTCTGTACAATCATTTTTGAACAGTATTCTAAGCTGCAGTTCTTTCTGTTGCTATAATATAGTAAATGCATGGGAACCCTTATCCGGAAAGGCGTTATCCAGAAAGATCCGAATTACAAAAAGGCTGTCTCCATTTTATCCAAATTGTGCACAATTATTTCCTTTTTCTCTGTAATAATGAAAAAGTACCTTGTACTTGATCCCAACTAAGATATAACTAGTCCTTACTGGAAGCAAAACCACCATGTTGGGTTTATGTAATGTTTAAATGATTTCCTATTAGACTTTAGACATGAAGATACAAATTACGGACAGATTATCTAGGAAGCCACAGGTCCCAAGAATTCTGAATAACAGGTCCCATACCTGTATAGTATCACTTCGCTTAAAATTCAACACAAATTGGCGAAAATGCATTGAAGTCTACGCGGTGTGACAATTTTTTTTGTTGCTCACAATTTTTTCATCCATTGGAGTCTAGGGGCATAATTTCTGTGGCAAAACTTGGTGAAAGATTTTGCTCATCTCTGTCCACAAGCTCTGGTCTACTCCAGTGTATTATCTATAAGCTCTGGTCTACTGTAGTGGGTTAACCAAAAGCTCTGGTCTACTTCAATGTGTTATCCATGATCTCTGGTCTATCCAGTGTGTTATCCACTGCTGTAATGCAATATGTTATCAATCAGCTCTGGTCCTAGTCATTGTGTTATCCATCAACTCTGGTCTGCTGCAGTGTCTTATCCACCAGCTCTGGTCTACTCTAGTGTGTTATGTCTGGTCTACTCTAGTTTCTTCTCCACTAGCTGTGGTCTAGTACTTGTGTTATGAATGGGCTTTGGTCTCGGCTACTATGATATCCATCAGCTCTTGTCTGCTCCAGTGTTTTAATCACCAGTTTTTGTTTCCACCATTGTAACATACACAAGCACTTGTTTCTTCCAAGTTGTAGAGTAGTGCACAGTCTTCTCCACTGTTTTAGCCACCGTGTACACTCTCCAGTGTATGTTTAGAAAAATAACTACCCCATCGTATAGATTAAGGGAATAATACATATAAAATTGGTTAAGATATAAGTATAGCTAGTTACATAGGAAAGACTATTACTGTGGATTAAGACACCATCAGACAGGTTATTCACACACAGACAACATGGAGAGCTAAATATTGCCGTTCATATAGCATTTCTGTAGGTTAACGTGATTTTCATTAGCAAGGTTTACCAGAGAGGTTAATGTCCTTCAGCTGTTTCTATACTCCAATTCACAACATGGGAAGCCAGTTGAATGGTTTCAGGTATACGTTTCCAGTATTAATCACTCAAGCACATAAAATATGCCTCATAGAATGATTCACACTTTTGAAATTCTATGGATTCAATGGCTTTAAAATAATAAGATGCAATTCACTGTATTTCCAGGCTTTTCAGAGCTAATGCTTTACAGCTAACTTACAAGAAATATATAACTAAAAAACTATATGCTGCTTAATAATTTAACTAAATATACAGTATGTCATATTCTATAGTTCAACTTACAGATGTGCTGGCTAAAGAAATATGTATTTTTTTTTATATATAAATTATCATTATAGAATAAAATTTCCCCATTATCTCCTGGGCTTTTTTTTCACATTGACTTATTAGTAATGTGTAATGTAGTGTGAATCTTTGGACATACTGCAGCTGTTGCCCTTGTTGACCACTGCTTTACGTACAGGATCATAATGACAGCTTGTGATAAAATTCAATAAATGAGCCCTTTTTGCCACATTAAGTAAAGTCAAATTCTTGAATCTCAAAGACTGTTATAAGATGTAAGTGCACTTGGATATGGATAGAATATTGGTGTGAATATGTTGGTCAAAAAATGTTCTACTCATCATTAGATGTTTAATCACAAGTCTTACTTTTTCTACTGGTTCATGTCATTTTCAGAACCATTTCTACCCTGAAATTGTGCAATGTACAACAAATGACCCACATTCCTCAAGGGTCATATTACACAGTGGAAAGGCAATACAACAAAACAACAGGCAATATTTTTAATCAATGTGCAACTATTAATTTAACCTCCCCTTCCTGTAATAATATTGAGACAGACTGTCTGCCTGTTTCTGCATTATAGCTGCCTTTGCAATCTGTATACAATCTAATGAGGTGTGTAATTCTTTAAACATATTGATTTGTGACCAATCCAAGGGCTTGAAAGCATTTAGATGTGTTTCTTACATTTTTTGTTCTCATGAATGTATCATTTAACCCACATTATTTCATCATAACGGTGACAATTGCTTTAAATTTTGCAGACCAGGTTATGAATGAAGCATTCACGGTCCTTTAGAGGAGGAACGACACCTTCTCACAAAATCTGCTGTAACAAATGGTGCAGCGCTAATCCCCATCTATGGCCCAAATTCACTAAAGCGCGAAGCGTCTAACGCTAGCGCTAATTCGCCAGCGTGACGTCATTTAGTAACTTCAGAAATTCACTCACACCGACTCTGGCGAATTTTTGCTAGCGAAGTAGATAGGCTTGCGCTACTTCGCACCCTTACGCCAAGCGAAGTTGCACACTGACGAACTTATTATTAATAATAAGTTCCAAAAAAACGCTGGCGTGTTTTACCATTGTAGGGTGATAGTCTGAAAAAGATTGATTTTTTTGGGGGGGGGGGTTACCCTCCTTCCCCCCTACATTTCCTAACATATGGCAACACAACTATACAGGAGGCACATGTAGGGCAATAGGACAACTTTATTTTATTTATTAAAGGTTTCCTGGGCTTGTGTAGTGGAATGTAGTGTCTGTAACATATACTTCTATTATACGTTAAAGTTAAAGTTTCTTTAGTTGGAATACAAAATAGTTTTATTTGATCCTATATTATTGCTTCTGGTTTAAGTTGCCTATTTTACAGTCCAATGGAAATGTTATTAATGCAATGTTATAAATGTCCCAAAACTGCCACAAAATCTGCTAGTCATAGTTTCATGCTATTCCACATGGCCTATAAGCCTAAGAATCTGTTGAGCCAATGGGGGGATCCTGTATTAGATATGTCTCTGTATCACACAAAATCATTTGCAGTAGATAATTACAATACGGAAAATATTAAACTGTAAATTGAACCCATACATGTATGATGTATTCCTTCCCTAAACTGCACTTAATTTTTATATTCAGGTTTTAACTAAGCAATGGGTATATTTTTATTGCCTGTGCAATTTTCTGGGACTACCAGACTCTTGGACTGTCTGTTTACTTATAAAGGCGCATTAACTTTTATATAAAATACTGTTCATGAACCTGGTAAACTGAACATACTTGTACCACTGTAAGACAAATGAAAATATTTAACAAGCATAATTTTCTGTTTGATTTAATAGTACCCAATAAATGGAATCTATAAAACCACAGTAATGAAATGAGCACATCATTTATCTTATTCTGTTGTCCTCTCCGTGTTCTTTTGTCCTTTGATTGCACTGGTGGATAATATTATTTTGTTCCCAAGGAAATATGTCCCTTTGATTAGGTTGCTGATATTCCCTCATTTGTCACTGTTCTATCAAGCTAAGCCATGTAACAGCAGGAACCCTTGATTATTTAATTGCTTGTAAGAACTCATTAAATTTTGCTATCAATCATGGGACATATGGTGAATATCGCCCAATGGTGTGAGAGATGGCAACAATGATATTTCACCAGTTTAGTCTGTTTTTGTAAGCATTTTATTGTTTTCTAGGAAGGTTTAATATATATTTACAATAAAATGGGCAATATAAAATAAAATGTGTTTCAGTTCAGTGCGGCAACAAAGAATATAACAATTATAATGCTCATTCCTGTAACTTTTATCACTCTCAAGATAAAAGTTGGTGTCTTGAAGCTTTTTGAAACCATACTTTGCTTTATGATAAACTAGTGGATTAAAATGGTGATCTGTACTCTTCACCCACTCATTAATGCTTCTGCTTTGCTCTATGAGACAAATGGGGCAAATTCACTAAAACGTGAAGCGTCTAATACTAGCGCTAATTCGCCAAAGTGACATCATTTCGCAACTTTGCCGATTTACTAACAGCATCCCTGGCGAAAAAAGTAGATAGACTAGCACAACTTTGCACCCTTACACCAGGCGAATTTGCGCACTGACGAAGGGACGTAACTACGCTAATTCACTAAGATGCCCATTTTACTGAACGTTAGCTCTTGCGCTAGACTTTACTTTGCCGGGTCAGACCTGGAAAAGTTCAATACAATAGATAAGAGTTTGAAAAAAGTCCCAAAAAAAGTTGGCGTCTTACTTTTTTTAGTGTGACAATCTGAAAAATTGTATAATTTTTTTTGGGGGGGTTACTCTTCTTCCCCCCTACTTTTCCTAACATATGGCAACTGAACTATACAGGGGGCACATGTAGGGCAATAGGACAACTTTATTTTATTTATTAAAGGTTTCCTGGGCTTGTGTAATGGAATGTAGTGACTGTAACATATACTTCTATTATACTTTTAACTCGTATGCAAATTAGGCATCGCTAGTGTAAATGTGCAAATTTGCATTTTAGTTAATTAGTGGCAGACGGGCGAATTTCTGCGAAGGCATTGCTAGCAAATTTCCACACTTTAGTGAATTTGCCCCAATTGTGAATTTAGTGGTTTTTACCTTTTACAGAAGTTTTTAGACAAAAACATGGCAACTAAAATGGAGCCCCAATAGACTCAAAGGAGGTCATTTATAGTGTTTGTACAGTGCATATTTATTCTCATGTACAAACCCCTTATCCAGAAAGCTCCGAATTACAGAAAGGCCATCTCACATAGACACCATTTAATCATTATAACCCAAAATTTTTAAAAATGATTTCCTTTTTCTGTAATAATAGAACAGTAGCTTGCACATGATCCAAACTAAAATATAATTAATCCTTATTGGAAGCAAAATCAACCTATTGGGTTTATTTAGGGGCAGATTTATCAAGGGTCAAAGTGAAAAATCAACTTAAAAAAATTTAATTTCTATTTTAGATATTTTTGTGTACTTTGACTAGGGAATAGTCCAAATTCAATTCGAATTTGCAAAAGATTTGAATTTGAAATTTATCATGTACTGTCTCTTTAAAAATTCAAATTCCATCATTCACCATCTAAAACCTGCTGAATTGCTGTTTTATCCTATGGGGGGACCTCCTAGAACCTACTTGGAGTCAATTGGTGGACTTTTTTTTCTTGGGAAAAACTTCTAATCGAATGCGTTATTACTTCGAATCAAACTAATCGACTTCAATTGATTACGGACTTATTCGAATGAAAAAAAATTAGGGGAAAATTTACTATTTCACCCAAAAATCCTACGAATCTATTCGAAATTCGATAAGCATTCGATTATCGAATGCTTATCGAATAGTTTTAGGCTATCTTTTTGCTCGATATTCAATTTCTCTATGAAATGGTACGATCGGATACCGGTCGTTCGATTTCATGAATAAATTGTACTTTTTCCTTTGAGCGTCCAAAAAATAGTATTCGAGCAAGTCTTAGCAAAAGAAGCCTATGGGGGGGTTCCCATAGGTTTCTATTGGTATTCGGTAGGTTCAATCTGGTGAAGTAGGCATTCAAAGGATTTTAAAATTTTAAATCCTTCGATCATCGAATGATCGAATTATCGAATATCCGATCACTATTCTAAATTGGACCCTTGAAAAATCTGCCCCTTAGTGTTAACATGATTTTCTATTAGATTGACCGTATGATGATACAAATTACGGAAAGATCTGTTATCCAGAAAACCCCAGGTCCTAAGCATTCTGTATAATAGGTACCATACCTGTAGCTGATTTGCATGTAGCTTTACCTAAACACTTAGGGGCAAATTTACTATTATTCCCAGAAAAAAGCTCGACCAAAATCAAATACACCAAATGTGTCCAGCTTTATAAATATAAACACAGGAAAAAAATATTTTCACTGCGTGAGTCACTCTGCACTGTGCACAGTTTATCAATGAGCCCCACAGACTTGTATTGCCATTGCCTGACAAGCATTAGTACCATTGTTGATCATGATAGTTGCTTAAAAAAGTTCAATAGACTTTTCATTCAAACTTAGGTCATCGGTAGTGATGGGCAAATTTGTCCTGTTTCGCTTAGCCGAAAAAACGGAGAAAGATTTGCAAAATGTGAATTTTGAAGGCCCCGACAATTTTGATGCCCGTGACAATTTGACGTGCACCTATTTTCTCCAAGTGCATTAAAGTCAATGGGCATCAGAATAGTTGCGTCAAAGTAGTCTCAGGCAACAAATTTTTCGTATCAGTTTTGCAAATTTATTTGCCATCAGCAAAATTCACTGCAAATTAGTTCCTGGTGAATTTATTCACCCATCACTAGTCATCAGTGCTGTAATATAAAAAAAGAGAGACCAGATATTACCAATGGTGAATTCATAATCTATATCCAAAAATAATAGTACAGGTATGGTACGGGACATATTATCCAGAATGCCCGGGACCTGGGGTTTTCTGGATAATGAATCTTTCTGTAATTTGCATCTTCATACCCTATGGGGCAGATTTACTAGTGGTTGAATTTAGAAAAAAAATTAAAAATTTGACCATCTAATTTTTTGGGGGTTCATTTTCGATGAATAATTCTAATTGAACAATCGAATTGTTTGAATCCAACGATTCGAACGATTTAAAAATTTTTTTTTTTTTCAATTTTCCAGGACTTTTTCATGAAAGCGTCCAGGAGGTCCTCCATAGACAACAATAGCAATTCGCCAGCTTTAAGGTGGCGAATAGCTGAATTAAATTTTTTTTCAAAGAACCAGTACTTTGAAATTCAAATTTTCGTTTTTTTTCAATTATAATTGAATTTTGGGCTACTTGATAATCGAAGTGAATTTGATAAATCTGCCCCTCTGTAAATGTGCCCCTAAGGGTGGCCATACACTGAGAGATTCGCTCATTTGTCGATGTCGCCGAACGAGTGGATCTCTCCCTGATATGTCCACCTTGAGGTGGGCAATATCAGGCTGATCTGATCATGGTCCCTAGGGCCCAATGGTCGGATCACAATGCAGGGCATACGGGCAGGCGGATTGCGGGACCTCATCCGACGGGATTTTTAATACTGCCCGATGGACAGTAGCCCGTCAGAGGGCCCCATACACGGGCCAATAATCTGCCGACTCAGCCTGTTGGCAGCTTTTATCGGCCCCTGTATGGCCACCTTAAGTCTACTAGAAAACCATGTAAACATGAAACAAACCCAATAGCCAAATTTTGCTTCCAATAAGGATTAATCATATCTAAGCTTAGATCTAGGATATGTACTCACTTATAATTAATGAGAAAAGGGAAATCATTTTTTAAAAATATGGATTATTTGGATAAAATGGAAACAGCCTTTCTGTAATTCAGAGTTTTCTGGATAATAGAGCCCAGACCTATGTGCCAAGATACCACATGCACTACCAGTTACTACTGCACCACCTATCCAGACTTATAACCAGAGGGTATTTAAGTTTTAAAATTCACTTTTATTCTAAAAATTCCTTTTATATATATATGTGATTATGCATAATAAGCTCTTAAAAAAACAAATGGAAACACTGAGTATGCTTCATTGACCCTTAGTATATACTGTATGTTTAAGATTGCACAGTACCTGAGCATTTCTATTAAACATTTATTATACATTATTAAAAAGGATATTATATAAACTTGCTCTAAAATAATATAATGGTTTAGGTGTGCAATACATTTGCAGAGGAAGAAAGAGTCAGATTAGTGATGGGCGAATTTATTCGCCAGGGGCGAATTCGCGGCGAATTCCCGCGATTCGCCGCTGGCGAATAAATTCGCGAAATGACCCGAAAAATTCGCCGCCAAAAATTCGCCGCGTCAAAACGAGTCGCGCGTCGTTTTTGACGCGACGCCCCGAAAACGACGCGCCGCGTCGGAATCGACGCGACGCGCGTCAAAAACGACGCGACGCGCGTCAAAAACGACGAGCGACTCGTTTCGCCAAATGGCGAAAAATTCGCGAATTTCTCTGGAAATTCGCGAATTTTTCGGCGAAGCGAAACGCGCCCGTTTCGCCCATCACTAAGTCAGATCTGATACTTCTGCTTGTGCTGTGCCAGCTTTCCTTTGCCCACCTGAATGTGACTAGGGTTGCCACATTTTCTTTAAAAAAATACCGGCCTTCCTATATATTTATCTTTTTTCCTATTAATAACATTGGGATCAACCATCAAAAATACCGTCCAGGCTGGCAAAATACCGTCCAGATGGCAACCCTAAATGTGACAGCTCCATTGCCCTTGTTGGAGTCAAATCTAAATCCTGGCTCTGCAAGACAGCAGTTCTAGCCCCATACCACAATACCACTCCTTTTTACTAAATTATTGCTATTTTGCACTATTACTACCTTTTTTTTTACCACTTTTTTATCTGGATACCTGAATATAGTACAAGATAATATTCATTTTTTCAGTGTGTTCCAGAGCAGAACTGCTCATGAAGGCTGTTAGTTCATCACTTTGTTAATGAAAAAGTGAAGAAAAAGGCTTGAGAGAACATAAGTAAAAATACATTGGCTGTGACCCACATTTATTGCAAAGCACGGCAAAATACACCATTAGTATAACTTGCCACTGACCTCTATGTAATACATGCCTAAATGAGTAGATAACATTTTCAGGATCAAAGAGAATGGAAACAATGTTAGAAAAGAACAGCCAAGTGAAGACTGCAAATCTACCCATTAGGAAAATGTTCAGACTTCTTCTTACAGACCTTCAGGTGTTTTAGCAGTACTAAAATATAAACAGTAAAAAACACAACGAACATATTAACCGCATCCACATATGAGCCCATCCCTGCTGTGTCAGTATTATTGGAATGACACTTAGGGGAAGATTTACTAATGGTCAAATTTTAAAAGTAAAAAAACGTCGAAATTCAACCTATTTCAATTGAATAGGTCAATTTTCGATCAAACGATTTCCACAAAATCCTTTGAATTCTTATAAATTCGAAACTTTTTCAGGACAGGTTCTATGAGGTCCCCATAGGCTAAAATGGCAATTCGGCAGCTTTAAGCCACCCTTTAGCCACAAAGCATATGTTGGATTGGGGGGTCTGGGCCCACCGGGGTTGGCACATCAGGGCCCCCATCCCCCCAGAGGCCAGACTCCCCAAGTCCCGACTCCCCAAAGGTCTGGCCCCCCACAGGCCAGCCCCCCCTCCTGAGCCACAAATCCCCAGACCCCTATTCCTATATCCCATTCCTACCTCTGCTCGTAATTTTTTTGATGGTGGGGGTGGAACTCAGGAGCACAGGCCATGTGGAGCCACCGGGGCCCATCAGGGCTGATGGTTTAAGGCCTTCACCCCACCAGAAATCCCGATCTGTAACGCTGCATCCTCTGCCGCCTCCCACTGCAAGGTGTACTGGTGCACACCAAGGCAGGAGATGGAGTTTTCTGAGCGCAGGCTGTGAATAGGGTCTGGGCCAATGGGGCCCACAAAGGATTGAGGCCCACCGGGTTTTTTCTCTGTATCCTGCAGGGACATAGACAGTACCTTGTACTTGATTCAAACTAAGATATAATTAATCCTCATTGACAATGTAATTCTGTTGGGTTTTTAGTTGTTAAGGTATGGAGATTAAAATTATGAAAAGATTATATATCATCAATAAATATATATATAATATATCATCAATAAATTTACTGGAAAAAATCCAGTGTGGGAAAAGACTTGATAGACTCTCGAAAAAAAATCTGACAAATTTTTTTTCAATTTAATGCCTGAGAGCTCAGAAAACCATAAACGCTTCGGATATTGTATGAAATCAGAGTCAGGTTAGTGAAGGTACATAAAATCCAATACAAAGTGCCTGTTGCTGTAATGTGACTTGATTGGAATACCAGGTAAAGCCGGATAGCTGCTGCTAAGTCCTAGTCCTCAGCACAATGATATCCTTGCACTAAAAGCATCACAGGGGAGCTTTGTAAGGAAGATCTCTTCCTGCTTAGGGATGGCGCGAACCGCCGAAAAA
>CM044442.1:28309661-28335694 GCA_024363595.1 Xenopus borealis | reverse complement strand
AAAAAAAAATCAAGTTCAATATTATTCATAATTATTTCATTTTTTATTTTAGCTGAGGGCAAAGACATAAAATGTAGGTCTTTACAATTTCATTTTTCTACAAAAGGCAAAACATTCATTTAGTTGCCTGGGAGATGTTATTATTTACTTTACTTCTTAAGAGCATATTCTATTAGTTGTAAACAGTCAGGTAGCAACATTCTGCATATATTTGGTGGGGGGTGTGAGTTTTTCTGCTGTGCTACATTTGTGTATTATATATAAGTTGCAGACCTAATGGGAAAACTTGAAAAGACTATGATGAGGTCTGCTAAGATTCTAGTTCAGTCCTGAACCACATATTTCACATATACATACAGTGCCAATATACTGGAAACTGTTTTTTTATTATATGGTCAGCAACCTCACAGAAGAGCATACCGTTTGGAAGGAATGGATTTGAGTTCAATATTAATGTAATAAGGGTGGTGATCAATATTAATGTAATAAGGGTGATGAAGAGAATTCAGAAGGAATTTCCATTTACTGTTGGTGTAATCAATGGATCACTCTATAAAAGCAATACGAGTGTTGACATTCTCTGGACCAGCATCATTAATAGGGTTTCCTAAAGGGCTGAAATAAAATGTAAAAACAAAAATTATCAAAATAAGATTATTTGGTTTACAAAAAGCATCAGTGTGCATGAAGCGCAAACCTCCGACAAAGGAGGTTGTGGTGCAGACCTGTGCCAGCAGGGCCCACAAGAGTCGGGGGCCCACTGTGTTTTTTTCCCGGTGACGCGCCGGCCCAGTCCAACCCTGTACCAGGGTAAAAAATGCATTTGATTGCATCTCAAAACACGTTCATTCATTCTGTCATATTCATTCTGTATGGAGGCTTGTCATGAGCATAGTTTCCGGCTACTTGCCGGACAAAAATAAAACTTGGCGGTGAATATGTCAACTTTGCATCATCTGAAATAGTAGTAAAGAAGTTCAAGCATTTATATACAGTGAATATAGAGTGAAATTGCACTTTTCGTTGAATATTGAAGACTTTGAAATGTGTTCTATAATTTTAGAACATTTTCACTATATTTATTTTTCTTATGAGATTTATTTAGGGGAAATGTCAGTAGAGGATTCCAGATCTAATTGTAGATATTTCTAGAATTATCAGCAATTTGTCACAGCTAACCAACTCACGTAATCAGAGGGAGCAGTAACACAGAGATACCATAATCATCTACATTATTTTGGGATCGTCTCCTGCACAAATTTTATACCTTTTATACAGTAACTCTGCTTCTCTGTACATCCTATCTATACACAGTGCTCAGTTTTATTGATCCTCTACTAAGAAATCAACTACTCCATATAAAAGGGCTATGTATGTTTATGTGAGTGGGGGGTTAAAGGCCTGTTAGAAACTACCATAGTTTTTATCGTTTGACTTTTTAACTAATATTACATGTTAGTAGCTCCCTTAAAGTTTATAAATAAATTAAATTTAAAAAAAGCATAGAATCAATGAAAGCTAGCATTTTGGGGCCATCATTTACAATCTAAAATAGCATATTATTTATACGTGTGCATCCAACTAATGGGAAACATATTCTTCTCAAATGCTAGAAGAGCAATTAAAGAGAAATTCATTATTTTATAGTGCTTGTTAGATGGGTGCCCTATAATACGGATAACAACGAGAAGAAAATATTCATACAACAACAAAGAGAGGGACATTCCATGTTTTCACTCTGTAGCCCACCAGCAACTGGTTGGCAAGATATCAAGCAGTGGTGTAACTAAAAGTAGGCAACAAAATGCATTTAGGGTACCTCGACTCATCGTATCTTCAGGATATATTAAAGGGGTTGGTCACCTGCAAACACTTTTTTCAGTTCATTTGGTTTTAGATTGTTCTCCAGAAATCAAGACTTTTTCCAATGACTTTCCATTTTCTAATTTTGACCGTTTTTCTAATATTGAAGTGTAAATTTTAATTTATCAAGGGTCAAATTTTGAATTCATCTGAGTTTTTAAAAACTAGAAAAACTAAAAAATTTAATTTTTATAACTCGGATGAATTAAATCAACCCAAAAACTTGAAGCAAATTTGATTTGAATTTTAAAACTCAAAAAAACTTCTCAGAAAAAACTTGAATGCCAGGAAAGCTGCAAACAACTCCAAATTGATCCCTGGTCCTCTCCCATTGACTTAAATAGCAATTAGGCAGGTTTTAGTTGGCGAATAGTCAAATTTAAGTTGAGTATGATAAATCTCGAAAATTGAACATGAGCAAACCCATGTAAAACTGAGGATCAAACATGTAGTTATAAATAAAGTTTATATTGTTATAAATAAAGTCACTGGTTCTTAGGTCTCTGTTGCTTAAAAAAGTGAGCCCAATGATGATCTATTTGTATTGCTAGCTTGAAATCACATTTTATTGTTCAATTTGTAAAAAGATGCTTCAAAAATTCATAGTTTTAGCAAAAGAACTTTGGAATAAAACAATTTACAAGTGATTATCTAAAAATCCAAAATGTGTTACATATGTGACAATAAGAGAATCTGGGAAAGAGTGGCTACAAACATGTGAGACATCATGCTTATCATACTCAAAATTAGAATTTGTCTAATGTTAGACATTTTTTTTCTGCAAATAAAGTCTAATTTGTACTTGCTTATTAAAAAATCCAAACAGAAAAAATTTGACTGAATCGAAAATCAAGAATCTAGAAAAAAAATGTTGACTCAATTTTTGGTAAACCAGTCCCTTATGTATGTTACAAAACATACAAATATTGGGTCAACAAAGATCAGTCCCTCCCTCACTGCAGTGGAACTTTCATTTGAGAAAAACAGAAATGCATGAAGCATGAAGCAATGTAGCTTAACTTGGATGTAAGCGAGTTAATAGGAAGGTAGAAGAAAGCATTTAAAGAACAAGTAAACGTTTTTTTTTTCTATCTGTAAATTTGCTCTAAACAGCCCCCCAGATTAATGTACCTTAGTCCCTGCTGCAAGTCTGCTCTGGTTTCTGTGTTATCAGCAGCTTGTTTCCCCTTCTTCCTGGTGCAGAGTGAAGCCCCGCCCCTTAGCTTACTGAGCAGTCCATTTGCATGCTGTGACACAGTAGAGAGGAAGGGGAGACAGTGTGTGCAGCACCAGCAGCTTTTTTTTTTTCTCCTCATGTGCACTCCCTGCTCGTTCTGGTTCATTCCATATCACAGCAGCACTGAGAGGAATATTTCTCTGACACTACTGATGTACTGTAGGTAAAGTAACAACCCTTTCTCAATTTATAACACATTTTATAATACTATTGATTGCTATGCCTGATCTTCTGTCTGGTTATGTAAAGAATAAAGCTGATTTTTTTTAAAGCTTTTTACTGAGTTTGATTAACTCATTCATGTGTCCCTTTACTGATCAATTTATGTACAACGCTATTTGATTTTTTCTTTTTCCATTTATGCATACTGACATAGATTAACTATGGTGGTTGTGCAAGTGATTTGTTGATGAGGCTGAAGGAGCTGATTTAGTATCAGTTAGAATGGCAAGTGGGGATTTTATTTAGAATCAGAATGGCAGCCTGTTCTGGGAGTTGTTCATTACAATGAATGTTCAGAGCCTTATGCCAGAAATTTTAGTGATGCTGGGGGAAACTAGCTTACTAATCATTTAGGGTACAGTGTAATGTGTTAGAATTAGATTGGCAGTAAGTTGTGGCATTTGTAATTTATAGTAAAGGTTCAGGGATTTGTGCAGAGAGTGCACATGAGGAGAAAAAAAAAAGCTGCTGGTGCTGCACACACTGGCTTCCTCTTCCTCTCTACTGTGTCACAGCATGCAAATGGACAGCTCAGTAAGATAAGGGGCGGGGCTTCACTCTGCACCAGGAAGAAGGGGAAACAAGCTGCTGATAACACAGAAACCAGAGCAGACTTGCAGCAGGGACTAAGGTACATTAATCTGGGGGGCTGTTTAGAGCAAATTTACAGATAGAAAAAAAAAAAACATTTACTTTTCCTTTAAAACCTACAGTACGTCAGAAGGCACAGGTACATAATTTAAGAAAACATTAAATACTTTTCGTTATTGAAATTTAATATTAATATTAATTAATTAATGGGCGAAGTGAAAGTTCACCATTCACACTTAACTACGCCTAAGCATTCATTAAAATTGACATATTTGGGTTGCAGGGAAATTTGAATAAGAAAAAGCATTTCATGATTTTTGCAAATGCAAGGGAGTATAACCTCTAACTAAACTCTCTAATTCCTTACTCACCAATAGATCTTGGCATAGGCATTTTGTGCCACTTTGTTCCTTGTACTGAAAGCATTGAAGTCAATAGGTGCCTATAGAGCTTTTTTTCTTAGTCAAATGCATTGGAGTCAATGGATGTTTTTGCACCCTTTTTTTTCTTGTGCCAAATGAATTTTTCACCCCAAGTAAAAACCACAAATTTTATTCTAACAAAACAAAATGCATGGCAACATTCTACCAAGATTTGCAAACATTTTCCACCACTTTCAAAACTGTGAATTTCACCAAAAATATGATGATGATGATGATGAAAAAACATGGTCGTCCTTACAACAGAAGTTTTGCATAAAAGTATGAGCTATAAATTCAAAATTCTAATGCAGATTTATATCACTAATATGTGTCATTTCTTTAAATGATTTTTCATATTAAAGTGACCAAATGTTATTTTTCAGAGAGCTATACTATACAGTAGCTAGTAGGATTCTTTCACTGGCAGATCAAATCAAATGATTAAGGCTACTAATAACACTTTTACATGGTTTAATATATACTGTACATAATTTATTTAAACTATGTTTATTTTCGTATTTCCTTAGTGCAAGGGAAGTATTTCTTAGTTGAAGGTAACAGTTTTATAGTGAAAAATAGCTCCTCTACATTCAGAAACATCCCAAGCAATTTTTCATTTAGCAATTAGCGTAGACAGTTAATCTTTATATGTAAGCATATTATTGGTGTCAGCATTGACATTAATTGATTGGTAGGTGTCTATTAGCTTTATGAGAGTTGTGAGAAATCACAGTTTGACTAGCAAGAATGTTAGATGCAAGGAAGTCATGTTGTAACTAAAAAAACATATATGGGAATAAAGGTTTTCACTGAAAGACTGAAGTGTTTTTACTGGCATAGATACAATGAGAATAATATTTTGACTTTTCTGTTTTCAGTTGCCTTAACTATTTAATGCACAGATAGAATTATGAGTACAGGTATGGAACCTGTTATCCAGAATGCTTGGGACCTGGGGGTTTCTGGATAATGGATCTTTCCATAATTTGGATCTTCCTACCTTAAGTCTAATAGAAACTCATATAAACATGAATAAACCAACAGGCTGTTTCTGACTTCAATAGGTATTTATTATATCCTAGTTTGGATTATGTAGAAGGTGCTGTTTTATTATTATAGAGAAAAAGGACAGACAGTTCCTGTTTTGTTTAAAGGGTAAGGCATTTTTAGTAGCTGTATGAACAAAATATCTCAATGTCTTAGATGCGTTGGTGGTGGGTTGAGTGCAGAGGACCTCTTGTAGTTGTCTATGTGTATTTTGTGGTCACAGCCTCATTGCACCCTTGCCTAAGGGCTCTTCCAGACGAGGAGATTGCAGGGAGATTTGTTGCCTGCGACAAATCGCCGCGTGTGAATAGGCGCAGGCGACTTTACACTTTAGCGGGCGCAAGACTGGGGGAAGAGATTCATAGAGATTTGTTGCCCCAAACACGCGGCGATTTGTTGCAGGCAACAAATCTCCCTGCAATCTCCTCATCTGGAAGAGCCCTAATGGTTTTAAAGATTAGTGGTGAGCACAACTTTCCCTTTGAAAGCAGAAAGAAAGTTGCAGGTAAAACATCGTCCCTTTTGAAGCAATAGAATTCTTAATGAATCAGATGCAATTTGAGAGTTGGACTGGCCAGATATGGGATGACTTTGACCAAGTTGGCCAGCTTGGATATATTGCAATGTATGGACAGACAGTCCCTGTTTTGTCTAAAGGGTAAGGCATTTTTTAGTAGCTGTATGCACAAAATGTCTCTATGTCTCAATGTTGTTGGTGGGTTGAGTGCAGAGGACCTGTGCAGAGAATAATGGGATTCTGCATAACAGATCCCATGCCAGTAGTAACTATATGAAATTGGACCAAATTTATCTGGACAAGGACAAAAAAACTTTTTTACTTTCATGAACACTGCATTGTCATTCTAGGTACAAGATACAGTAAATTATCATACAATGGGACAGGGCCCATTTTTTTTGTTCATTTGCTATTAAATCAGCCTCAGTTTATACTGTAGAGCCATCAATAAGAAAGAAAAAGTGGAAAAAAACTGTTTAACTTTGATCTGTTCTGCTTTAATAATAATAATGCATTGCATGTATTGTAAATTCCAGCTTAACTGTGGTGTGACAAATATATTATTGCCTGAGTTAAAAGACCAGATATAATTAATAAATTTAGTGGCCTTCAAATGACATTACCGGGAATATGCATATTGCTCCTCGTTAGCAATTTTCAAAATGACTTTGAGGATATATGCACTGGGCTTTTAGTTGAAAGAGGCCAACCTGAAGATACGGTATAATTCACCTGTATTAAACTGTAAATTTAAATGAACAAAAGAGAACATTTTAAGGAAGAGGGCAAGCTTTTACCAAAAACATACACAGAAACCATATACTGTAAAGAGAGATATGATTGGTCTACATTTCTGTCAATAAAATAAGTAAAAATAACTATTGATGGGCGAATCGGAAACGTTTCGAAATGGTGAAAAATTTCTGAAATGCTGCC
This sequence comes from Xenopus borealis, assembly GCA_024363595.1. Taxonomy (NCBI): domain Eukaryota; kingdom Metazoa; phylum Chordata; class Amphibia; order Anura; family Pipidae; genus Xenopus; species Xenopus borealis. The sequence goes on along the minus strand of CM044442.1, from coordinate 28,328,859 downwards.
GCATCTAATTTTTTTGCCGCAGACGTCCATTTTTTACACTGCCGTTTTGGGACGCTGGTGCCCATTACTTTTGCGTTTCGCGAATTGCGGGATTTTGACGCGAATAAATTCGCCCATCACTAATAATAACCCCTTTCATGTAAATTATAAGGAAAATAGAAGTTACCAAGAAGTTTTATGACTAGTTAAATGCACAGGGTTGCATGCTGAGTGCTTTTATAAAGGTCATGGAACATCTAGGTTATTTTTAATATCCTTTTCCTTAAAAATAAGTGTTACATTGTTTCATAGTATATTTCATTAAAATTTTTTACTTAAATCATTTCAGTCTGTTCCAGTTATAATTAATGATATCATTAATCACTGGTTATAAGGGTATATTTTGCATGTTACTTGCAGACCATACTATAGACCATAAAAAGTTTAGGGTTACTGGACCTCTGTCATTGACTTCTTCATGAAATCGGCAGGTTTTAGGTGGCAAATCGTTACATTTAGTGATGGGCGAATCTCATGCGTTTCGCTTCGCCGAAAAATTCGTGAATTTCCAGAGAAATTCGCGAATTGGCGAAAATTTTTTCGAAACGAGTCGTCAAACGCGGCACGTCACGTCATTTCCGACGCGTGGCGCGTCAATCGTCAAGAACGACGCGCGACTCGTTTTTTGGGTGAATTTTTCAGAGGCGAATTTTTGCTGGCGTTTCACTAATTTATTTGCCAGCGGCGAATCGCGGGAATTCGCCCCTGGCGAATAAATTCGCCCATCACTAGTTACATTCAATTGTTCCCAGGGTCCTGGTATGAAAAACCTCCAATTTGAATTAAAATTCAAGTTTAAATTATTCCCAACTACAATTTGTGAGTTTTGACAAATCATCCAACTTGAAATTAAGAATTTGAATTTCTAGTTTGAACCTTAATAAATTTGCCTCTTAATGGTTTACTTTAGACTTTAGTTGATCAACATTAAGGACATATCCCTTATCCAGAAAACTCCATGCCCCCAGCATCCTGGATAACAGATCCCATGCCTGTACTAACAGCTACTTTACTATTTACCTACAATTTGTTGTCTGGAAAATCCTTCAGGGTTGTCCATCCTATATGCCTCAAACTGTTGCTGAACTACAGCATCCCACTAATAGCTACAGGTTGATCTTTGCAAGCTGGACATCCCAGAGTTACTTTAGTTTTATTGCACTAGACTAGGGTACCAACTTTTCTGTTTTATTAAATCTTTTTTCCCTCCTGCCATCCGGTAACAGATACCGTAGTATTAGGGTGTGAACTTCCAGAATGTGCAACAGCTTTTTTCCACAAGTCTTCAGACATCTCAACTCCCAAGGACTGAACTGAATATATTCCCAAGGAACTGCAAAAACAAATGTATGTCTACCTCGCCCAGCAGAACCGTGTATTGTTCACCTCAAGAAAAAAAATACATACACTTGAAGAGAAATAGAAATATACACACTTGATAAAACCTCTTATAGTATTATGCGTAGCACCATGGGTTGTGGAGAAACATTATTTAGTTTCTACTATGTACTGTATTTCTGTATATGGCTGACAATAAAATCCACTTGACTTGACATTTGACTTGACATAAACAGAGTTTCAAAACACATTTGTATCTGAATAATACATTACAAGAATTGCATTAAAATAATTTGATAAACTGGATTAATACAAATAATAAACAATTTTTTAGTTGTTTTTATTGTCATTTGACATATCAACAGCATAATAAACTATCCAAACCATAATAAAACAGAATATGAATGTGTAGTTATACGCCCATGTCATTCATAAATTAAAGCTTTCCTTTGAAGATAAAAATGGGTTGGTGCCTGACAATAACTTTGATGTCCAAAGGGATAATCCTGTCCCTATTGGGTAGGGGCAACTTTTTAAGCCACAGGCTTAATCACAATAAAAGCCAGATTGTTAGCCAGCAGATATACATTAAAAGATACAATAAATCAAGACTGTCTTTGTTGCATCAGCTAGTTGAATCTTTAGGGGCTTTACATTAATATTGTTTTCCTAAAGGACCCTCCTTGCAAGTCTAGTTGGTGAGCTATACAATGTAAGAGAAGGTATGTGGTATAGTTAGAAAAAATAATCTTTAATATAGGGAATAATGTACCCCCTTTTGTAAAATATATGGATATTATAAGTCACCAAGGAGTTCCATGGACATATAAAGGTCATGAAAGTTTTTCCCACACAATACATTTTTGGAAAAAATTTTTAATAAATAGGGGGGATTTGGTCTGAGTAGTTTTCAGAAAACAGTGAGAACTTTTTAGATTTTGATAAATAACCTCCACAGAGATTTAGTCTGAAAACCTCTCATTATAGGCACTTATCAGTATTATAATTACAATGTTAGATGAGAAGGATCCCCCATCCATGTACAGTTTATTAATTTCATAATTACAACATGAAATCAAAAGGATTCTCCTCCATCTACAAAATACTTTGGGCAATATATTGTAATAGAATACCAGTTGATAGTTTCTAAACATAAATATTGCAGCTTCAAGCAACAATACAAAGGCATCAGGCATATTATCACACAATTTAGCATGTTACCTGTTTTGTGATGTGGAATAATGATGGTCTTGGTTCTTGCACATTTGAAGAAGCTATAGCTCTTTGAAATTTACTCCCATTCAGTTTGTAACTATATTTACATAGTGTATAGATGTGACTCAAGTCTCTTGACTACAGAAATTTTAAGTTACACACCCCTAAAAAGTTAAGTGAATGTGTTTTAGTACTTGAGTTAATGAAAATTGCCACAATAGTGAGATTTCATAATTGGTCTAATATTATTTACATTGACATCAAGAAAGTTTGCCTATTTGCTAACACTTTCTGTTTTGCAAAGTTCAGTGTCTAAAGACTCTAGATAATGTAGCACCTTTTCTGTTAAGAAATTTGAGACTGTTATGAATGTTCTAAATAATTCATGATTGCCAAAGATCAGAGAAAAGCACTAAACACCAAAGCAATGTAAGATTAGGCTTTGATAGAAGCTTGTGAATAATTCAGCTAAATGTAAATCATTACATTGCACAAGTTGCAAACAATTGATTTGTCCACATAAGTTAAATTCACAAAAAAATGCCTTAAGCCACACAAAGAAATAATTTAGTAAGAAAAACTTGCCTCTTTATTTATTACTTTGATATGATTACTGATATAACAGACCACTGAATTGTTACCCAACTGTTTGAACCTTATTAAAATACAATACAAAAATAAGGTTGTTTCAGAAACCAGTGTTTCCATGTCCAGTTATTTCTCAAAGTCTAACATTCACAACTCCCCTAGTCATACAACAATTCATTTCCAGCAGAAAAAGGCATTGATATGCTATGTGAAAATAAGACTTGAAAAATGTACACTTTCTTATATACTTTCCTCACTGGGTGCTTCCTTACTATGTTATTACTATTAAAGGATGCATTGTCTATAGATGATGAGGAAAATATTTTACTGACCTGAACCAAAGGTTAGTACTGTAGGTAAACCTTTCTGTACTGGCTTAGGGTAGCCGATGCTATAAATGTAGATTTGCCTACACCTATTACCTATGGTCCTAACTACAGCTCACATGGGACTGTCCAGCTTTAATGTAAGGTATCCCAAACCCAGATAAAACCTTTAGGTCCAGGACTCAGCTGATGCTTGCGCCTATAACCACAGGCTTTCACTTTAGGAGAAGATCTCAACTGCTTGGATGCCACCAGCTGTTATAGCGAGAGGGCCAAGGAAACAGTCTGGGCAGGCTAGGGAAACAAACATGTGCAGGAAGAATGGAGAAGGAGGGATGTGATTGAGGGACATGACAGGTATCAAGGCAGGGCAGTACCAAAATCACAAGACAGGGACGTAGTCAGGGTCACAGGCCAGGGCCTAAATCAACAGCAGCGCAGTAAAATAACTAGATCTGAAAGGCTGGTCAAAGAACAGGCAGAGGTCAGGACAGGTAGCACACTAGAAAAGGTCAGGAACAGGCTAGGTCCGGAATAGACAAAAAGAGACTAAATCACACCAGGAACTATTGGAAATAGACCTATGTTGGAAGGAAGTTCTTGCCCAATAGGGCTGAAATGTCTAAAAATGTAAAACATTTTTATACTGATTAGCCCTTGTTTTATTTAGGTTCCTCATATAAAGTGTGCAGGCCATTCGTATAACTGTGTGTGTTCATCTCGGTTTGCAAACGTGAATGTTTGGAAAGTATTTTCACTCCCGTGCAGTTGGTTAATTTCCTGGTATTTTTACAAGATGAAGAGACAGATGGTCAGTGCGACATGCTTGGGTGAGCTCAGTTTGCAGTGATTCTGTTTTACATTACTGGGGATTTTTCGGTATGTTATTCAATAGCAAAACATGGCCGAGGGAATCCCCTCATGTAAACATCCCCCCCTCCCCAGTGCATCTCTAACAGAAAAGGGAACAAAATAGCAATGCCATTCTTCTGAAATTCCAGTAAATATGGTATGAAGAACTAGACCTTTGAAGAACACGGCATCTTAGAAAGAGCTTTGAAAGAGTTAAAAACACTTTCCAGATTGTGTTTGTAAACAGCAGGCATAGTGGATGGAAGTTAGCAACTGGACCATCACGTATAATACTGAGGCCACAACTAGTGAAGTGGATCCAAGCAGTGGGCTCAGTCAATTTTGTAGCAGCATTTATAATTACATGTTACCACTCCCCAGTGTTTAGGTGAGAACATTAGTCACTCCAGATCCAAAATCAATGTATTTTTTAATCAGTGGACTTGAGCAAAGGTTACCACAAACCAATCTTTAGAACCCACAATTTACTTCTCTCTGAAGCTGTTATAGATTTCCAATGTGAGGTACCTATGTCTGTCTGACCCTCTGCATTCTCACTGTATCCTTTGCTCTCACCTCAATTCTGTTCCCAGCAGTGAGTTCTATAAGCTTTCCCCAACCCTCATTTGTCAGTCTCCAATATAAAGGTTTGGGTTTGGTGAAATGACACAGGAAACAAAAGCCTAAGGGATCTGTTTATCATTAGTGATGGGCAAATGTAACCCTTTTTGGCTTTGCCAAAAAAATTCACCGATGCATTGAAGTCTATGGGTGACAATTTTTTTTGATGCGATATAATGCGTGAAAATGTTTTTCACCCATTAGTGTCCATGGCCATAATTTTCTTATTGAAACTTTGGGAAAATTTAGCTCATCCCTATTCATCAAAGTGTGTAAAAAATGGTATGTTTATCACACCATGCATATTATTTTTCACTGCTAATATGCCACATTTGATGCCATGATATTACACCACATTCTAATCTGGAGGAAGCTGTTTATTAATTCAACAATACCTGGTGTTGTGAGGTGTATTTGGTCGCCATTGCTTTCAGAGTGTGATAAATAGGCCCTTAAAAGTATTGTTTAATGAATAAGTTGATTTGATTCTGAAACAGCCATTTTTGATAGAAGACAACAGCCATGCAGAAAAGTATATCACTGGCAGAAATCCTGTTGGTCCCATCAATTGTTGCTGATGTTTATTGGAGGGATACTTTTTTCCATCTCCCATATTAAACCATAGAATTCCTACTTATTCCACGTCTGCTTCATCGATATATGCGATCCCTTATCTGGAAATCTGTTATCCAGAAAGCTCCGAATTACAGGAAGGTAGTCTCCCATAGACCCTATTTAATCCAACTAATCCACATTTTTAAAAACTATTTCCTTTTTCTCTATAATAATAAAACAGTACTTTGTACTTGATCCAAACTAATATATACATAATCATTATAGCAGGCAAAACCAGTGTATTGAGTGTATTTAATATTTAAATGATTTTCTAGTAGACCTAAGGCATGAAGATCCATGGAAGGATCTATTATCTGGAACGCCCCAGGTCCCAAGCATTCTGGATAACAGGTAAAAGAAAATAGTAAACATTCATGAGGGCTGTTGGTTTATTTAATAATGCAATCATTTAAGCAGTTTCTTAGCATGGATTCAAATGTGTCCTGGGAGAGGTAATAGTTTAATTTCTAATTAGGTGCTTTGGCATAATCTGCATATTCTATAGTTAGTTTAACTAACTAGTTTAGAAGAGGATAAAGCTCAAAATTGTCACAGATACATGCAATAAGATTTGATGGAACCGTCAGCATATTATGAAATATACAATTGCTATACCAATAAGTCTCTGACAACAAAGTGATTAACCCAATGGGCAATGACCGTTAGAGAATTGCATTAACCAGCAGCAAAGGCTTAATCTATGTAATCACTATATATGTATTTATTTATAGGGTTCTTAAATAATCCTATAAACATGACACAAGCATGAATGCTTATTTACCCAGATTTTCACATTGGGACACAGTGTACCTTGTCACCAAACCTTGGGGCCAGAAGGTGACACCAGAGGGTGTAACAGTCAGAAGCTAAGAACCGCATGAGATAGAGTTCAGCTAATGAAGCGATGGCCCACGATCTCCGCTGGTGTGCCATATGTTTGAAGAAATGTTAATCCCTCCAACACAAATACCTTTCGACAGTGTGTAAAATCGTTATATAAATGGCTTAAAACTATTCAGTCACACTTAGAAGCCTCGTAGAGGAGCTGATGTTGTTTGCACGTGTAATGTAGATAACAATTAAAACACAAACAATCTTTCTTAATTACACCTTGTGGAAGCTACGCCGTTTTTTTCAAGAGCCAAAGTCGAAAAACAAAGATCAACAATGAAAGAAGCAAAAAAAAAAAGGACAATATATAACAAATGAATAATTAATCGCTGGGATAATTAGGAAGTCAAACAAAACAATTGTTAGAATATGACTGAGGGCCCGTTTCTCAGATCAGATGAGTAGAGTAGGGTATGATTAAGCACAGAACTCTAAGCACCGCTGTAGGATCTGATCTAGCAGCTTGCACAAAAACTGTGTCAATTATTATAGTTGACATGAACACTAGTATCTTACATGACATCTTTAAACAGAAAACAACATTCCTGTAAGCAGACAGCCTACTAATTATGCCCAACAACAATTTCTCTCCTTGGATAATTGAATGGGAAAACCTTAATCTGATGTCGCCACAGCCTGTGAGTCTTGCTTAACAAAGGAATTCACATTGACTACAATGTATTCTATCTCCTCCTTGCTAGACAGGCTTGCTTTAGCATATAATCTATAATGATCTGAAATAGATACTGTGCAACTGCCACTGTCATGATAGATATATATTAAAGGACCACTACCTGCTTTTTTTTATCTTAACGATGGCTTTATTACATTGAAAAACAAGAAATTAATTTGTATTTAGATTACATTTACTTTTTTTAAGGTATTATTGGCTTATTTTACAGTAGAAGAATTGGCTACACAACCATGCGTCACAATAATCAGGTTCTGTAAATGGACCTGGAAAGTTTGAAGTAGATGTTAGTAGTGATGAGTGTATTGTTTTGCCAATGGCAACAAGAATTCACCGGCACACAGGTAATGCAAGCAGGTTATACCTTGCTAAATGTTTATTGCAGCATGCCAGGCATGTATTTGCAGCAAAATTCCACATTTTGTCATCGGCATATTTTTGTGAAACTGTGGCAAAAATTTGCTGTGACAAAAATTTTGAAGAGACAAAACGTTGCCACAAGCATAAGCACCCGTTGACTTTAATGCATTTGCCGTGAAAAAAAAACTTGAAAACAAAATGACCATTGACTTTAATGCACTTGGACAAAAGTTGGTTAGATAAAAAAGTAGAGACAAAAAAGTTGCCACAAGAAAAAATGCCCATTGACTTTAAGGGCTCTTCCAGACGAAGAGATTGCAGGGAGATTTGTAGCCTGCGACAAATTGCCGCGTGTTTGAAGCAACAAATCTCACTGCATCTCTTCCCCCAGTCTTGCGCCCGCTTAAGTTAAAGTCGCGTGTGCCTATCCACGCGCGGCGCTTTAGCAAATCGCTCGCCAATGCATTTTCGCGCGATTTTCAAAAGCGCCGCTCCGCGTGTGAATAGGAGCACGCGACTTTGATTTTACTGGGTGCAAGACTGGGGGAAGAGATGCAGGGAGATTTGTTGCCCCAAACACGCGGCAATTTGTCGCAGGCAACAAATCTCCCTGCAATCTCTTCGTCTGGAAGAGCCCTAATGCATTCAAAGTGAGAAAAAAGTTGCAAGTGTAAAATAATGTCTATTGACTTTTGCAAATTATTTGGCTTCATGCTAATTTTTTAACAGTTATGTGCTTTTTTTTCTGCAGAGCACAACTGGACAGATTCACTCATCACTGTTGGTTAGCAATTAGCCTGAACTTCTGTATTTTGCCACTAGACATATTTTTGTGGAACAACAGTAAAATTTTACAGCTACATTTTTTGCTGCAGTGGAACACACAACAAAAATGCAGCAGGAAAAAAAAGAAAATAAAAAAACGCTCATTTACTTCAATGAATTTCAAATGAAAAAACACCGCAAAAAATGACCATCAACTTCAATGCTTTTTGTGAGACAAAAATGCAGTGAAAAATTTACATTTTCCCCATATCACATCAGATTAGCTTATCACTAATAGTGGCATTTTAAATGGTTCATTGCATAATACATGTTGAAATTCATTTAGGTATTTAGGAAGTATGGGCACTATATATTGTGAAGCTGGAAGAGTAGATAATAAACTCACCAAAACTAATTGTAAAACAGCTTTGTTGCTGTTATATAAACAATAGATTGCCAAAGTATGATATTAGAGTAGCTGTGATTCAAGGTGCAAATTGATTTAAAGAAGCAGAAACAATCACAAAAAAGGTCCATAGATTTTATAGTCAATACAAATCAATGTCATATTGCAGGTTGCTTTTAATGACAGAGCCCAAGGTGTTGCTTTCAAGGATTTTGTTTTCAAGCAATAGTTTTCTTTACTGAAAATGCAAATATGGTCCAGAGAAAGGATAAAATAAAATTACAAAAATCTCATATAATTTGGACGTTTGTAGGGCAAATTTAAAAGGAAAACTTGATGGAAAAAATGTTGATGCCATTTTCAGCATATAGCACATACCCATTAAAAATACCATCTTGTAAGATTATATACATAAACTTTTGAAAATTGTTTCTTAATTGACAAAAAACATAACCCTATTCATGTTTATTCAGATAGAGGTATTAAAGGACAAGGAAAGTTAAACTATAGAAGTAGGCTAGAAATGTTGTGCATTATGTTTTGGGCTTCTCAGAAACGGAACTAGGTGGGGGCGGGCCCTGGTGCGGGCCGTGTGGCCGGGCCCCCCCCACCCTAGTCCATGTGATTGAGGCGCCGCTGCAGCCGATTCCAGCCAGCTGCAGCGACGCAAGACTGCCGGGGGGGGCCCTGTACGGGTGAGGCTGAGGCTAGTAATTAATCAACTAGCATCAGAATTTAATAATCAGCCCTGTAGCATACAGCTTATATTACAGGCCAAACTCATTTTCTGCTTGATAATTTGTGATGGCCTTGAATCTCAACTTCTCAACACTTGCTCAGAGCCCACTGAGCATGTGAGCATCGCAGACACTTTCCAAGATGGATCATTGCTGCTATTGACAAGCTGAAACTTTAATCTGGTGCAATAAAATCAATAAATAAAATATGCCATATTTAGCCCTATTCATTTTAGTTCTTCTTTAAAGGGCCTTTATGACTTATGACTTTTATCATTCTGCAGAATTGAACTCAGCTTGAGGAGTTGAGGTTGATGATTGTTTTATTCTGTATCACATTTGAGTGTTTCAGCAGGGTTGATTTTCCCCTGTGACAAGGTATTTTCTGGCACACTGCATGTCATTGTTTCCCCCACTGGAGTTGTTGCTAATAGAGCCTGCACTCCATTTGGGGGAACAATATATTTTTTGTAAAAAATGCCCCCAAAAATAATTATCTGCCCACACCAGGAGGGATGTTGCAAGTGACAAGTACACCAAACAAATAAATAAATGGATAAGATTTACTCTTCTAATCAGTGCCGGGCACCCAAGGTAGCCTGGCCAGTAGTAGCACCCTACAAGCACACCCATGCGCGTAAAACTATGCATGTGCGGTAACTGTGCACGAAGAAACCTTGCACGCATATTGAATAAAAATGATGGAGCTGCATGCCAGTCGGAGCGGGGACTGGGGACACTGAGCAGAAAACACTGAGAAAAAATGCTTATTGACTTTAATGACTACATTTTTTGGCAAAGAATTGCTGAAGTCTCCACATGAGACTTTAACCAAAACATCATCCCACTAGGCCATGGGGCAACAGAGACTTGTGAACCACATTTAAATATGGAAGTAATCCATATACCTTATTAAGGTGGCCATAGATGCACAGATAATATCGTACAAAAATTTTTTCGTACTATATTCAGTGCCTTTACGGTGGGAAAGGAGTCAACCGATATTGGCAGAAGACTTGGATATCGGTCAGTTTGTCAATCAGGCTTTGGAGGCACCAAAACATCAGCCATTTTTAAGCTGGCCATAGATTCACAGATTTGATTGTATGAATCTCTATTTCATGTGATTTTTTGTGCCATGGCGATCAGTCGTTCAGACAATCGGACTGGTTAGAAAATTCCTGTCGGCTACCAATAAAATCTCTGCATGTATTGCCGATCTGAAGATATCAGTGGGAGACTTTAGGACTATTGTTGTTAGGGGCAGACCATCGTCTGATCTGTTCTTTTACTACTTTATTTGATCTGAATGGTTAGTGGCAGGTCAGGAGATGGCACCGAATGATCGTTTGTTCAATGTGAAGGTAAATCTGCCTATGGCCAGCTTAAGTGCTGAATCATCAGATACAGGTAGAATTCTATTGTTTATACCTGTATATACGACAATTCAGCTCTACACGTGTGTATTGAAACAAACTATCTTTCTTGGAAACATCTTTTCCAAGAAAGATCTTAATTGTTACAGAATTAAGTGGCCAAAGCCAATTCTTTATTATGGGTATTAGAGTTCAGTGGCAGGCTTACAAAATAAAAAAAGCTTGTTTTAATATTATTATTGCTGCCCAAATATACAAGGATTTAGTCATTCAGTAAGTATCATATAAGATGCACCAAATCCACTATTTTGGGATTAAAATCCTTCCCATATCCTTCATGAAAGAATCAGGCAGATTCCAAACCAAATCTGAACCCCCAAATATATATGCAAAGTAGAGACAGCAAGGGTTAAAGAGACTCACTCTTGGTTTTTACTTTGTGTGAGAAAAAGTCATGTGATTTAATGGATTCAGATTTGGTTCAGCCAGGCTCTTGAATTCAGCTGAATCCTCCTGAAAAAAGGCAGAATCTTGAACTGAATCCTGGATTGGGTGCATCCTTGATATGTTCAAATCATTCGTAGTAATAATGGCAATACATTTACCCTAGGCATGCGAATTCCAGACAGTGGGTATTGCTTTTGGAGGAAGCCTATGATTAAGTGTCTTATAGACACAAAACACGTCAGGCAAGAGATGATTTATATAAAATAAAGTTAAAATTTTTACTCATTTTTGCTTTGGTCTGATCTGAACGTGGGATTCCAGTGTGCCTTGCACCAACCAGTTTGTGTATCTATTGCTTTGGAGGAGTCATTGTATAGTCTAAAAGGAGCACTTAAATAATTATTTATTTTTTTATTAATGATTATAACATCCAATGAGATATCTGCAGAATTAGTTTTATATACCTCTCCTTTTTTAATGTCATGAGATAACAAAAGCAGAAGGCTACATTTTAGGAATATACCCTTTCCTTCTGCCTGTCTAATGGTTTCATACACACAATTTCAAAAGAAAATATGTTGCATAATTTACAGTAGTTCACAGCATTATTATTTTTGTATTCTTCCATCGCAAGGATTACTTTTAAAAATAGTAATAGGTTTTAGTTTTTAAGTAAAGGCAGCATTGTGCTTAAAGGCACTACTGTCATTATTGCTTGCTGTAACACAGCATATTTATGTTTGCTGAGCCTTAGTTTATTTTATTCGGGAATACAGTCAACTAATTATCTCCTGAGAACTTGCTATAATTGTAAGGGTTACGCGCAAGATGTTAATTAATCACACAGCTCCCAGATATCTGTAACATGCAGTGTGATGGTGAAGATGCATTTAAATGAAGATAAGGCAAGACTGCAGATGTGTTGTGTTATATTGTTGCGAGAAGCAAAATTGAATGCATGAAAATCTTTAAATTGGGAGATCAAAATATAATATATTACTATATTAAATCTTTCCATATAGAGCAGAGGTCCCCAACCTCTTCTTTTTACCTGTGAACCACTTTAAATGTAAAAGAGTAACACAAGCATAAAAAAAGCCCCAGTGGGAGACAATAAAGGGCTGTGATTGTCTATTTGGTAGCCCCATGTGGACTGACAGCCTACAGGAGGCTCTGTTTGGCAGTATACCCGTTTTTTATGCAACCAAAACTTGCCTCCAAGCCAGGGATTCCAAATGAAACACCTGCTTTTAGGCCACTGGGAGCAACATCCAAGGATTTGGTGAGTAACATATTGCTCATGAGCCACTAGTTAGGGATCACTGATATAGAGCCTCCAGTTTAATTGTAAGGAGCAAAGAAATGAAAAATCAGGAAAACCCCAAGTCCTTTATTCTCTCCAGGAGGAGTATTGGATCCAGGAGGAGTATTGGATCCAAAAAAACTCAAATAAAACTATGAAAAAGCTCAAATTAATTGAACTCATTCAACTCCCTGCCCTGTGCCTTCACCAACGAATATTTAGATTGTTTGTAACAATTCTTAATGGGCTACCTGCAGTGGCGTAACTACTCCACGGTGGGCCACGGTACAGGGTGGGCACCTGGGCCCCCTTGTCAGGCCATTATCTCTATAAATCGCATGCTGGAGTTTTGATAGCATGTGTGTTGTTAAATCTCCCCCCTAGATAACTGCCAACCATAACCATTTTTGTGGCTCCAAGGGGCCCAAGGTGGTGGGTCCCTGGTGCAATTGCACCCCCTGCACCCCTGGTAGTTACGCCACTGGCTACCTGATAGACTTGAATTTACAGTTCAGTGTATGATATACACACAGTGGAGTTACCAGTAATTACAGGGCTCTGAAGCAAAGTCTTATAGGAATGGCTCCCAACCCATCAACCCTGTGCAAGATGATCTGTTGCATGTTCATAAATGGACATTGTTCATTGGTCATAGCCCCACTGAAATCTCTTTACTTATTGCCCCCCCCCCAAGGAACAGGAGGGTCTGCTGCCTTTATTGTTATGTACCATATATACTATTTTATTAATTACGTTAGTGCCTATAATAGGAAAAATGTTAAAGTAGCAATTTGAAACATGTCTGTGTGCATATAGATTATGAATTAAATAAATCACTTCTCTGTGTATGTTATTTCTATTGTATGTTCTGTAAATGCAATATGAGATTGACAGATGGTAATGCATAAGTGTCACGGGTTGGCCTTCGTTAGGCGCCCAGGGGAGGAAGTGGACCAAGGAGGAAGCTTAGGAGCCAAAGGGTCCAATAACACAGCAAGGCAAGGATCAAACAGGAGTCAGACAGGTCCAGGCAAAAAGTGTATTAGCAGGAACAAAAATATAAACAAAGTCCAAGCAGTGGTCAAAAATACAGGAACAAGGTCAAAAAGGTACAAGAACAGGATCAAAAGCAATATCAGGAACAATATACAATACCCAGGAACAATAGCAGCATGGTCCTATAATTGGGCGCCATAAAGGCGTCCAATAGCCCTTTAAATATTCAAATTTCACGCCAAAATGAGCGCGGTGACGTCATCGCGTCAAGCGTGACGCGATGACGTCACTACCCGGCGCCGCATATCCACGTGGCGGCTATGGGCGCCGCCATTGTGGATATGCTGCCGAGGAAGGAGGACTCGCCGCCCGGAGCTAAGGTAAGCCTCTGGGCGGAGCGATCCTGACAATAAGTACTAAATGCTTGTTTTTTGTTGTTATGGCTATATCTTAAAATTTTAGATATCAAATGGTACAGGCGGGTTTTGTACATTTATCAATCACCCACTCTATGAGGCAGATTTACTAAGGGTCGAATTTCGAGGGTTATCGAACGATCGATAAAATCATTCAAATCAAATGATTTGAACGATTTTAACCATTTGATCAAGTTTTTATATTCGAATCAAAAAAACTTGTAAAAATCCTATGGGAGTTTCCCATAGGGATATATAGCAATTCAGTAGGTTTTATCTGCCAAATTGGTATATCAATTTTTTTTTTAAAGGGCCAGTACTTCGACATTCAAATTTGAATTTTCGATATTCAAATTTGTTAGTTGAATGAGCCCAAAATAAATTTGAATTTCGAATTTTTTTATTCGAATTTGATTTGAATTTTCACTTTGAATCAATTTGAACCTTAGTAAACCTAAATCTTTTTAAAATAAGACTTTTCTTTACTCGTTTGGATTACAACTTATATAAATTTGGAGGGTTGCCATACCATACATTGAAAACTGGATACCTCTAAAATACCAATAACCTTTTAAAGCTACTAAAGACATTTAAACATAAGGTTTAGTGATGAGCAAAACAATTTTCACCAAGTTTCACTGTGAAAATGACGCCCATAGACTCTAACTTGCAATTTGTCTTGCATCAAAAAAAATTTCGGTCACAAACTTAAATGCATTTTGGCAAATTTACGCTATTTCTCAAAATTTTTGATTTGCCCAATACTAATGAGGACAAGTGGTGGAATCCTTTGGGATGGAAGGGAGGCCGGCATTTAATACCTGCCCTAGTATTCCTTGTTCTTTAGGGCCTCTCTAGATTGCCTGTTTGCAAGCTAGGGGCATTGTAGAAGACATCCATTCCATCTGTATGGTATGCTGCATTCAAAGCAAGACATAGCTTTTTGGACTTCATTCTAGGAGCACAAAAATTGTGAAAAGTGAAAAAACTGTTTATTCTACTTTTTAGTTGCTCTTTACATTCTTTTTCAAACATGTCAAAAAGTGATTTACTTCTAAATTATATCCAATCCCAGATCCCAAATAATCTAGCCTCAGTTAAAGCTCTGTGATACAGAATTATACCCCTCATACTTTTAAATGTCCTCAGGCTCACCTTGGTAACTAATTGCAGTGTCAGGTTGTGGTCTGCGTATGAATAAAGATTTTGAACCTTCAGAATGAACCATAAGATGTAAGTGATATACCCTTAATATGAGTTGACTTAATATCTGAGGATAGAATTAAATGTGATTACGTTTACACATTCAGTGCTTCATTTATTACCAAAGGAATGAGGAGAAATGTGTGAATGAAATAATGTAACTGATAGATTTTAGTTAAGTATTAGGTCATAATATTTAATTGAGAGAGAATAAAATGATATGAGATAGAACACTGATCACAATTCTATCTATTTTTATTCAGCAGTAACAGATGACAGTTTACAAATTATTATGATTTTCAATTAGATTCTATATGTATAATTAGTAAAAAATTATACAGGTATTGGTTCCTTTATCCGGAAAACCATTATCCAGAAAGCATTGAATTATATAATGGCATAGAATCCATTTTATCCAAATATTCCACATTTTTAAAAACAATTCCACTGCAATAAGTAAACAGTACCTTGTACTTCATCCAAACTAAGATATAATTAATCATTATTGAAAGCAAAAATAGACAATTGGGTTTATTTAAAGTTTACATTAAGTTCTGGTAGACTTAAGGTATGAAGATCCAAAGTAAAAAAAAAATGATCTGGGAAAACTCCAGATCCTGAGTATTCTGGATAACAGATCCCATACCTGTATAATTTAAAAGAAACATTTTATTATTTCTAAGCAAATAAAAATTAACAGACTAAACAGAATGCCTTCTGTGGGTTTGTAGAGACTCCCAAACTACATAAAGAACTCTTTATAGAATGGGAGTCAAGGTGAAGATGCCTTTAGTAGGAATTTCATTCTTACGTATAAGTCCCTGGGATGCCCCTAGTGACTAGTAAGTTACATTTAAATTGCTCACACCACAAAATTGTTAGATGTTCTAAAATGGGCCTTTAATCAACAATAAGAGTTTTGTTGTAATTTGAAATCTTAGAAAGATTTAAGCATGTTTGCACTAAAATTAACAAATTGGAATTAGAGTTTCAAACAAATTAGCGTTAGAGTTTCAATTAATTTACATTTCATTAGAATTTCATAAATTTGATAAACATACATATACCAAAATAACTACCTGTATATATTTATTATAAACTCCCATGTTTCTTATGGGGGCCAAGATTTGCATTGATCAATAGCATGTGTATCCAAAAGGCACATTTTAGAGCAGTTATTAACAATTAAATATAAAATAATTGGTGCAGCAGTATAAAAAAATGAGTTCATATGGAATGGGTGTGAGGACACTTGTATTTTTTTAACGATTTGGCAAAACCTGACAGTGTTTGAAAAGCTAGCTTATAGTGTAACTAAGAGAGGAAACAGAAGAATTCCATGTAAATGGTAATACAAACACATAGGAAATAGCCAAGGCACGAAAATTGAATGTGCCATACTATGATTTGGTTAAATGGAGTCCAACTTTATTTGATGTGTGTATATGTGTGTGTTTGTGTATTATTGCATCATATTTAAACTAAATTCTCAAGGTTGGTGCCTGATACCTGGTAGCCATTTAAATCTTCTTTCTTGTGTTAATAACAATGCAGCCATTGTTTGCAGTGGCACAAAAATCCTGCAATCATTGCCATGAAGGTAAATACTAAATTGGCTTAATATTATGTAACTGAGATTTCAAGAGACAGAATAGGCGCAAAATAAGAACATATGGGGGAAAAGTGGTAAAGGAAAGGAAAGAAAAATGGTTCTAGACACACAACAGGAGGGGGGGAAATTAAGCCTCATACTAATAAAATTTCACTTCTCATAATTTTTGCTGTGATAATCAAAATATAAATCAGAAGACATTAACAAAAAGCTCCATATGATATTATTTAGCACTTATGCAGTTATTGCATTTATTTAAGCTTTTCTAATGAAATTAAAATATTGTATTTTCTGCAAAACAAATCATGTAGACTGTTCATATTAGAGATCAATATATTGATTTTGCACAAATGTAGGTAAAAAAAAAAACCCCAGTGTATCATTCCAAAAGAAATGTGATATAGCTATACGTCACTCATTTTATCCCAGGAACAGCTAAATATATTTCTTCCAAAAAGCAATCAACCCAATTACACTATAATAACACAGCACCCTAGTGGAAAAGAGCTTCTACTCCTGCTGACAAAAATTATAATAATCACAGATGCTTAATGATCAGAATTAATAATACAGTAACAAGTGTGAAGTAAAAGAAAAAGGTCTTGTTCTCAAGTGTAAATACTGGATTTTATGATTTCTGAGATAAGATTACTAGTAATATTGAGATTAATGTAGAAAACAGGTAAGAAACAAAGGAATTGAGGTCATAAATATCCTATATTAGACACAATGTGTGCATGGAAATATTAAAGTGTTTCCAAATTTCTCAAATGATGTGATTTGTGCACACTTTTGGCAGTTGGATTGACACCTAAGCACTAACCATCATTTGGAGGGGCAAGAGTCAAATGTTTTTTCAGAAAAATACATCTCAGGAGAAAATGAAAGAACTTCAATTACTAATATACTAGTAAATAAATTAAGTATATAATTCCTTTTGGAACATCAAGGTAAAAATCTAGATCACATTCATTTATTGAACCAAAAATTCCATTAAAGCCCCTTTGTAATTTACTGTCTCTCTTGGATAATTTTTTGCTCTCACTGAACATGCCAAACCCCAACCAGTACATAATTTGCCACTAATACAAGGACAACCTCAGTACCTCAAACAACAGCCAGATTGTATAATTTATAATTCAAAACCACTTATCTTTACTTGGAGTATATTTGCTTCTCCATGATAAAGGAATTTGGGCTTTAGCTGCTATCAGTAGCTGTAAAAGTAAATCTTTTTTACACAATCAATTAGTGCATATTTATGGAAAAAGAAAACTGCTAGAGAGTTCACCTGTATTTGTTCTCCCATTATTGTCAAACAGACTTCCATGGCTTCTGTCCAATATGGTTGAAGTACCAGGCAAGTTAACCACAAGTGCTCTAGGGTCCTTGAAACTATTTTGCATCTCCAACAGACATCTTTATCTATCAAGCCCATCTTTTTAAGAATTACTGTGCTCTGTACCATCTAGATAATAATTTGTATGAGGGTTGCTGTAATCTATTGCCAATAGAACATTTATTTGCCATCTGAAATATTTTTTCCCAGTCTTTTTCTGAAAGATCAACATTCAATGCATTTTCCCAAAATTTATTCCATTTGTTGATTATTATTATTATTAATAATAATAATAATCTTTGAAAACATGTCCATCATGTTTTTATACATCTACTGTATGTTGCAAGCTCAATTTACCATTTGAATATTCTGTAAAAGTAATCTGCAATAAATACTTTTATAAAAAACACTCAAAGTCAAGAATATTTGACATTTGAATGAATTATGGGCATAGACAAAACAGATAACTCTCAGATATTTAATGATAATAACTTACTCTAAAAGCTAAATTTATATCAAATTATCTTGACATTTCTATCCTGTTTAAATATTATTAACTGAGTAATCATTGAACACATTTTATAGACAATTTTTCCATGATTCCATGATACAAAAACTTTTTTTTTTAAATTTAGTGCATTGATGCAAAATTATTTTTAACAGAAACAGTATTTTTATATTTAGATTTATATAACATGATAACAAGATAAAAGTAGACATAACATTTAAAATTACTATGAATCATTTGGTGCACATTTTTTTACTGGGTAATTTTTGTTTACCTATAATTCAATGATTTGTTGTTTACTAAAACCCTTGGGTTAGACCTCTCTGTTACCATAATTAATTATGTTCATAGACTTCTGTAAACAATTCTGTAAGATGTAACATTCCCCAAACAATATTGAGTAACCAGAAAAGGACATTGTTTTCATATACAATAGACCTGTGAAATAAGAAACTTATGGACTTCAATGCTGTTTGGACCTATGAAGATGTAGCAATAACAAGCATAAAGCTTTAGGTTGAAGAAGGTTATAGATCCTGCCTAAGATTTAAAAA
>CM044442.1:28284107-28297045 GCA_024363595.1 Xenopus borealis | reverse complement strand
TCAAGTAACCCCTCTGCCCTGTGTGCTCGTTCACAGTATGCCTCACATGACTCATCAGAGACTTACAGGCATGCCTCTGTTCTTATATTGGAGAGTGGGACTATACGTCATTTGAAGGCACCTTTCACTTTCTCTTTAGAAAGTATACCTTCATCAAAAGCTGCCTTGTTTACATTCATAACAAAAAATTGTCCCAAAGGTATTTATACATAAATGCTTCAGGTTTTTATAACGATTATAATGTGTCTTCTTTCTGATTGGAAACCTGTATTGAGCCATAATAATGTTACATGTTCCACACTGACTGATTGGGGACTGTGAGGGCTGCAAGTAAAATTTGGAAGTGGTGACAAGAAATCATGGGCCACCCGCAAATCAAGCGCGTCACCCGCGATTTACATTTACTACCAGTGCACCTTCCTGTGGTGTGCCCAGCAGCAATTCAGCAAACATCTGCAACACATTTACAAAACTCAGCCCCTGCAATTATTCTGCAGCTGATGAGGACTGCCATCTCTGCTCCATTGGTTAGTAGTCTGCTCCCTCACAGCAGTGACAGTGACCACTTGCTCCCTGTGGCAAAATCATCCCTCTTGTGAGGAGATTTTTTTCTTACGAAGAAAGCAGCAAGCTTTGGTGATGTCAGCTGGTAACACCCAATCAGATAAAGGGGCGTGCCCATAAACTTCTGCTTGATGTAAAATTTCACTCCCTCCTTTCCCAACAGATACGAGCACGGTGAATTGTACAATTCAGAGGATTGGGCTTAATTCATAAAATGGAAAATTTATATTTAATAAGAGCTATGACAGATGCTATTTCTTAGGCGTATGTTTTATTCTTTCTATCTAAGTAAATGCAAATACATGCATGTTGTGGGGTGCTCACACTAAAATACACATTTTAAGACATTACCTAAAAAAGGGTACAGTTTTCCTTGAGCATATTTAAAAAATAATTTTGGATTCTTTTTACTGCTTACTGCAATATGCTTTTCCCTTGATTATAGCTTGACTGTTTTTTTTTTGCATGATTTATTGGCCTCCTTGTACCTTATAAATGATTCGGTTGTCCCAGCTAACTTGAAAGCCTTAAAAGCACGTCTTTTCTTGCCCTCCTCAATACCAACACTTCTATTGAACCAAAAGGGTTTTGTTTTGCAACAACATTCAAATATACTGACGTATATTTATTAAGCAGCATTTTAAAGACTTCCCATTTTTGTTCAGTGTTTAACCCTGTGAAAAGCATTTCCCACTTAATATGTTGCAGAGATGCCCTTATACTGTCAAAGTTTGCATGTCTGAAATTCACTGTTTTAGTTAGTTAGCTTATGGAGTTGCCTCTGCAACAGAATCTCAAAGGAGACCATGTTATGATCTCTATTCACTAAATGCTCACCCACACAAATGCTAGAGATGAGTTCAGATCCAAAAGAGAGTTATTCCTAGTAGGTTCTGGAACGAGCTGGGAGTCTGGATAATTGAAGTCAGCCATAATAATAATTTGACCTAGTTGTGAAGCCACTTCTATTTGTAAAAGTTCATGCTCGTCACTTATTTGAGGTGGTTTATAGCATGACCTCTGTTAGAGAGGTCAGCCCCATCTAAAATTGCCAATCCACATTTTAACACAATCTGGCAAAGCTGTTGTGATGTATAAACCCAGGATCAGTTTCCCTTTTGCCCACCTTAGATTAGGTTAGCTGTCTCAAAATCGTGCTGCTGTTCTGTTCCCTCCAAACTATCTTACCCCGTTAGGTCCTGTTCAGTGAGCAAGAGACTCCTTCCAAGATTGTCAATTTACGCAGTGTTGCAATTTGTTCCTCTAGTGCTCTAACTCGAGCAATTTGCTCACATCCACCACAGATGTAAGCATTTTGGATCTCTTGTTCCAAATCTGCATATATATGGCAGACTGTGCACTGGGCCAGACTTTCAATCTTGCTAGGACTCAGTATCCCAGTTACAGATCAAAACAGGAATAAAAAAATTAGGGTTTAGAACAAACTTTTGACCTAGTTTGAACCACCTTGGTTTAAAACTACAGTGTTTGTAACTCCACTTACAAAGCCCCCACTTAAAGAGCAAACACCTAAGAGCAGCTAAACACTAAAGCAAGCGCCACTGGAGTCCCAGGGGTTCTATGTATGCAGTCAGTTCAGGTGCAACTATTCAAACCCCACCCCCTCAAACTGAAGGAAAACTAAGTGCAAAAGTAAAGCAGGTTGTGACAAACTTGCTTTAAGCACAACAGCAAACTTTGCTATTTAGCACCAAATACAGAAAAAATATATAACAAAAATGAAACTACAGTATTTAAATATACCACCTTACTATAAAATAATAGTTAATAACAAACACTTATCCTTTTCAGTTGATTTGTTTGTTTTTAGTTGCTTTTTCCAGTCAGCAGCCTGTTTGAAGCATGTCAAATTGGGGCAGGTTGTTTATTAAAGCTAAATGTTAATAAAAGTCAAAAAACCATAGTATGTTACTGTAACAGCCCCTGTCTGTTAGTGTTGTATGTCAATCAGGTGTATGAAACTTGAGAACTCCCTGTACCTGGTATAGTCAGACCTCTGAACTTGCTCATAACCCAAGGGCCTGGTAATTCAGAGGAGTATTAAGTAGAGGACAGAAACCACATATCACAAAGCCTAAAAATGCTCCAATAGCCCCAAGGAATAATCTAAATGAATAATTTTATGTGCTGCTATGTGTCTCATGAGACTGAGAACACAATTTTTCTCCTACCAATAGCACCCAATGAAGCAGAGCTATAAGAGAAACAGGTAGGGGCAATACAGTAAACCTGATGATATTTAAGAATATGCAAATTTGTTTCGTTTACATTCAAGCAAAGTCCATTTGAATTCTGAGACATTATAGCCCTGCTTTGTGGAACACGTACCAAAGTAGAATGCACAGCCATCTTGGCTCTGAATTTATGTGATTTATAGACCTATTCCACCATGGAACAATCTGTACTAATGTGAATCCAGGCAGCTTTTACTTAGAGATGAAAATGTCCCCCAGTTTAATGTCAAAAAAACATATGTTAGCAGGTGAAGCTGCTACAATACAATATGTTTGAAATGCTTATTTTACCGAAGTCATCATATATCATAAATAATTACGAGAAATATCGATCTCATACAGAAAATGTTTATGAACTTTGCATGTTGCAGTAATTTATTTAAAAGCTTCTTAGAAACCAAAAGCAGCCATGAGTCTCCCATGCGCATACATTAGTGCTTATAGTCAAGTTATTTCATCTCACACTCCTAGAGCGCACTTTAACAGTCACTATATACCGCTTAATACAACCCCTCATTTGCTTGGTCACTATCCATGACTTTCACTAATGTGTTCCTCTTACCTTTGGTCTCCTTATCAGAGGCCTTCAGACTTTTTGACAGGGTAAGCAACATCCAGCCTCTTCATAGAGTGAGGGCCAGAGAGAACTTTTAAAGGAAAAGTAAATGTTTTTCTTTTTCTTTCTGTAAATTTGCTCTAAACAGCCCCCCAGATTAATGTACCTTAGTCCCTGCTGCAAGTCTGCTCTGGTTTCTGTGTTATCAGCAGCTTCTTTCCCTTCTTCCTGGTGCAGAGTAAAGCCCAGCCCCTTAGTTTACTGAGCAGTCTATTTGCTGCTGTTCCACAATAGAGAGGAAGAGGGAGCCAGTGTTTCATTAGTAAGCTAGTTTCCCCAAGCAAAAGCTGCTACACACACTGCTCTCTGCTATGTCACATTATGCAAATGATCTCCAAGACTAGTCTGAGAGATAAGGTCAGCTCAGAAAGCTAAGGGGCTGGGCTTCACCAGGAAGAAGGTGAAAGAAGCTGCTGATAACACAGAAACCAGAGCAGACTTGCAGCAGGGACTAAGGTACATTAATTTGAGGGGCTGTTTAGAGCAAATTTAGAGATAGAAAAAAAAACGTTTACTTGTTCTTTAAAGACTAGGCAACTCCATAACATCCCTGAGCCAATATCAACTCAAGGCCTCTCCAAGGGCATAGATGTTACCTCTTCACATCCTCTACACCTTTATCGAAAGAGAACGTCAATGAATTTGAAATGCTTAATAACTAAACTAAAAATGTATGATCAGTGGCAATCCTGGCCGTTCTGCCCCCTAAAGTAGCTTGCTGCTGCTGCTGCCTTCCTTTTGAGCTCACCTTTTTTGTGCCAGAGGGGGTTCACAATGGGGTCCAGGGGTCTGGAAATTCAGCTCTTAAAGTTAACAGGAGCTGCATTTTTGCCACCACTGGTAACCAGTGGGGTGCCGCTCAATTCACCTTATTGGCCAATGCCCCAAAGTAGGATACAGCATAAATGTCAGATGTCAAATATCAGCAATCCGTGTTTTACAGGATAATGGGGAATATACGGTACTTTTTCAAGCCTCTGAAGAACATTGAAATATGTAAAAGCATTGTTTAGATACTTAATTTTTATTGCGTGAAGAAAGTCTTGCAGAATCTGTAGGTACAAGGGTGCTGCTGATGCTATGTTACATTCAGTTTTTTGGATCAAATTGAACAGAAATATTCCATGACAGGAGTTACTACAAGGGAATATAGAATTAGGTTTGGAGTACTTGAAACAACAAATGCTGTTTCAGATTTCCATTGGGAAATACCTATTTGTCCATTGAAGCAAAGGTTGATAGAAATCAATAAGTGGTGCAGATATGAGAAACTGGCAGGTGCTCTGAAATATGACTTAATACTGTGTAACCTGTATGTTTAATTAGTACATCAACACCAGTTCTAACAAAATGGATTGAGTACTGCAGGACCAAGAATGTTCTTCACAACTTCTAATTATAACCAGCACATATACTCATCAACAGTTATATTAGTTCCTTTATCTTTTATCCTTCTGCCCCTTCCCTGCTACCTTTCCTTTCTTTCACCACCATGAACAAGTGGGACAGATAAGGCACACAGGGTGGATGCCATAGGTAAATACACTTGATTCTTGTCCATAAAGTAGATGCATGGTTCTGTATGGAAATTAGACATCATTCTGTTTGCATATTGAGATTTGAAACCACAATTTCAAAAAGACCATGCTGTAAATGGAAAATTTATCAACGTTTGAATTTGGAATTTTTCAACAAAACTGTTTTTTGGTTTTAAAACTCATGACTTCAAATAATGCTTAGAAAAACTTGTGCAATATTTATGAAGCACAAAGCTTGAAAATAACTTTACCATCTAAGAGCTGCCCAGCTCATGTAGAAATCAATGGGAGCAGTCTGTGGCAATGTTTATATGTCTTTTCAATGCAAGCTTTTATATTTTTTTCATACCCATCAATTTGGTATGTACAGTTTTTTTTGTTTTTTTTTTAAACTAAGCAAGCATTCAATTTTTTTCCCATTACACAAACTGTAAATATCCAAAAACATAGCCTGAACATTGCCTGGAATTGATATGTTTATTGCCTACTCACTCATAATGCTCATAATTAACTTTGATCAGTGCATGACATCAGGGTCAACAAGAGTTATGTGTAATAGATACCTTACATCAGGAAAATACCAGAAGTCCTTATATTGTGTGCCCACTTTCCAAAATATTATCTCTCTGCTCCTCACTCAACCTCTTTATTCTTCTAGTCTCTTTGTTCACATACAGAAATAGGGTAATGACCATGAAATAGGCAAATGGTTAGAAGCTGGAGCATCGTCAGTTTTCCTGGTATTCTGGTGGGCCAGTCCAACCCTGCCTTTCATGATATTTTCTAGTGGGTCATTCTTTCACATTTAAATGTATGCAAATCAAAGGAATTCACTATATTAGAAGTTTTTTAAGTTCTCAGGACCGTTGATCACAATCTTTTGACAAATAACCCAATTCAATAGCTTCATTTACTTGATAACTTTTGCTCAGTGTACATATCCGGAGAAGTTTCAGAGCCGCCATAAATTAGTTTTCACTTCACTTTTACATTGTTTTCAAGTGTTTTAAACATCCTAATTAACTCCTTCATTTTTATACAATATAATACATCTTCCTCAACTAAGCATTGCATTATTTCTCCTCTGGGAATTTTTAGTAGGTTCTAAAGCACTGCTATAAACAATCTCATGTAAGCATAAAATCACTTAATCACTTGCTTATAGACTTGAGCGGAATTAAAGAGGCTTATATGAGAATGTGTATTTTATGTGAAGCTGTTTCCATTTTATTAAACTCATAATTTGAAATGTAAAATAATATTATTTCACTCAACAATTAATTTATCCATCTGTGTGACTAACATACAAACTTCAGCCGTGTTTTTTTTTTGTCTAATTCATGTATTTTGATTAACTGGAAGAAAGTGTAAACCAGAGAACATATTGATGTACTTCTGTGATATGCTAAAGAGGCAGTTTCGCTTTATACATTAATTCAATTTATGAATTCACTTTAGCAGTGGTTAGTCCTGAAATAACAGCAGAGGTAGTTTGGCTCCCTCTAGTGTTTTCCATTAAAGCTATCACATTGCATTGTTAGTGTTTATAAATTTCCATTACTGTGGAATAAAGCTGGAAGAATTAAAATAAAGTATATATATAAAATGCAACATAAAGGCTATAAAGCCTGACTATTTTTTAATTTTGTATAAACTTACGAACCAAAGCCTAAAAACAAAAATAGCTAGAACTGTGATATTTTATATTCTGAGTTTATTCTATAGGGATGCACCTAATCCACTATTCTGGGATTCGGCCGAATCCTTTCTGAAAGGTTTGGCTTAATCCTAAACCAAATTGGAAGGGTTAAAAAAAACAGAACGTGTTTTTACTTTCTTGTTTCTTTGATGTCAAGTGATTTTAAGGATTCAAATTGGTTCAGCAAGGGACTTGGATTTGGCAAAATCGGAATCTTGCTGAAAAATGCTGAATAATGAACCGAATCCTGGATTTTCTACCTCATCACGCAGAATATTGGGTGTTTCTCTCATGGATGCTAATTCAACATATACTAATACTGATGCAGAATGCAGTATTTTCTAGCTTTTAAATCTGAATTAACTGATTACAGTAGCTTTGTGTCATTTATGAATTTTTAAGTTTATATTTACTGTAATATATACTGTATAATATGTGCTGGCCCCTAATTTCAGGAAACTGACAGCATCACAAAGCATGTGCAGAGAATCAGTTACTACTGACTGATGTGTTTTGAAAAAAACATGTTTTCCCATGACAGAATCCCTTTAAATGCATCAGTTAACAGTGCTGCTCCAATAGACTTCTGCACTGAAATCCATTTCTCAAAAGAGCAAACAGATTTTTTTATATTCAGTTTTGAAATCTGACATGGGGGTAGCCATTTTGTCAATTTCCCAGCTGCCCCAGTCATGTGACTTATGCCAGCACTTCAGGAGGGAACTGCTTTCTGGCAGGCTGTTGTTTTTCCTTCTCAATGTAACAGAATAGTATGCAGTGGGACATGGGTTTTACTATTGAGTGCTGTTATTAAATGTACCAGGCAGCTATTATCTTGTGTTAGGGAGCTGTTATCTGTTTACCTTCCCATTGTTCTTTTGTTAGGCTGCTGGGTGGGGGAAAGGGAGGGGGGTAATTTCACTCCAACTTGCAGTACAGCAGTAAAGACTGATTGAAGTTTATCAGAGCACAAGTCAAATGACTTGGGGCAGCTGGGAAATTGACAATATGTCTAGCCCCATGTCAGATTGAAAATATGAAATATAAATGAAAAAATCTGTTTGCTCTTTTGAGAAATAGATTTCAATGCAGAATTCTTCTGGAACAGCACTATTAACTGATGCATTTTGAAAAAAATTTTTCCCCATGACAGGATCCCTTTAAGAGACACTCTGTATGATTTGCTGCCAGGAAATTTCATTTTGTTCAGTTAACAAATCCATTCCCAGCCATTGCTACACCCTTGACATGTATTACTCTTTAATGTACCTGTGAGTATATAAATGTGTAATGCATATACCTGTGAGTATGTTTACGGGTAAAATTAGCTATGATAGGCAACAATAATGATTCACTCAGAAATATCAAACGTTTACTATTCTACTGTTGTGTAATTAGCACAATGAAGCCTCAGATGCTGAAGACCCATCTTACATTAAACAAAGGTGACAGAAAAATGACAGATTTTGCATAACTCATATTTTAACAGTTACATAGAAAGCTAAGTGGTAACAAAGATAAACCAATGTATTCTTTCTAAATCCCTCTACATCTTGAAGCAGACAAGGAGTCTCACATACCTAGTGACCCGCTGGCTGCTTCTAATTCTGCCTTAAACTTAAGAAAAGTAATTATTATTACTTATTATTAACAGGTAATTACTATATGCTCATTAATCCTGAATTCACTGACTATATTATGTCTGTGTCATCATCATCAATGTAACTTTGTGTAGCAACCACTTTACATATCTTTAAAACTTCCACACATGACACTATACAGAAAAACACACTAGGATCACTGATATTTTCACAACTGCCCAGGTTTACAGAAAGGTAACATGCTTATTTATTCCATACTGCTGCCTTTCAATGTATAACTGGCATTCAAATAGTATTAAATGTATGGTACAATAAAACATAGTAACACTCTGGGTATCTTTCGTTATGGGGCACAGCAGGTGGTTGCACTCACACGTGTCTTTTAGCTGCTGATTTCCACTGTCTGTGCAGCATAACTTTCTGGCACCATATACTGTAAATAAATGATAATGATGTTTTCACCCTTACATCTTCATCTCTGCAGGTTCTTTAAAACATTACAGTGCTCCTACCAAAAGGCAGTGTACTGAAATGTTTCTAGTGTAAATTTGCATGCATCTCATTATGGCGGAGGATGCATTTGTCTCAAATCAAGTTGCTTTGGAAGTTACCAGTGATTGCTAACTTTGCTTCAAGCCAAATATGTGCAAACACAATCTGTATTCTAGGACTTATTTGTGCACTGTTTCTCATTTACACACAAGTGAGAAGCCGTGTACCCACCAGATCCTTAACCAGCCAAAAATATACTTTTATCATAGTAACATAGTAAGTTATGTTGAAAAAAGACAGATGTCAATCAAGTTCAACCTTTTTTTAACCTGCCTAACTGCTAGTTGATCCAGAGGGGGGAAAATTCCTTCCTGACTCCAAAATGGTCCCTGGATCAACTTGTTCTATGAGCTATCTCACATAACCCTGTATTCCCTCACTTGCATCCAAACCCTTCTTAAAGCTTTCTAATGTATCAGCCTATACACATCATCACAGCTCTCACTGTAAAAAAAAAACCTTCCGAATATTTAGCTGGAACCTCTTTTCTTCTAATTGGATTGGGTGACCTTGTGTCAGCTGGAAAGATCTACTGGTAAATAAAGCATTAGAGAGATTATTATAAGATCCCCTTATATAGTTATACATAGTAATCGTCACCCCTTAAGCTACTCTTCTCCAGCGTGAACATTTGGCCAATCTTTCCTCATAGCTAAGATTTTCCATAGCTTTTACCAGCTTAGTTTCCATTTTCTGTACCCTCTCTAATACAATAATGTCCTGTTTGAGTGGTGGAGACCAAAACTGTACAGCATATTCTTGATGGGGCCTTACAGGTGCTCTGTGGAGAATGACCCCCTCCTCCCGTAACTCTATGGTCATGACTTTTGTTGTACAGTTTACAACAAAAGTCTTTTTTTTTTCTTGGGACACTACCTCATCCTTTAAGAATAGGGATGGCGCGAACTGTTCGCCGGCGAACTTGTTCGCGCGAACATCCGCTGTTCGCGCTCGCCGGAAGTTCGCGAACGTCGCGCGACGTTCGCATTTTGGGTTCGCGTCAATTTGGCGCATTTTTTTTGCCGCATTTTTTTGCCTTCTCACCCCAGACCAGCAGATACATGGCAGCCAATCAGGAAGATCTCCCTGGACCACCCCCACACACCCCCTGGACTAAAAAAAAAAAAAATGTGCATACCTCCCGAGTCCCAATTGTCCCTCTTTTGCGAGCTCAACCCTCTGTCCCTCATTTGTACTGGAAAGACCCTCTTTTTGGAGGACCCTCTTTCACTGGAAAGACCCTCACTGAACAGCCAGAAAAAGAAGCAAAGATTTGAACTTGGCTTTTGGCAGAGAGTCCAGAACAGCTAACAGGTGCAGGTAAGATACTTTGTAACACTTTTGACATAAGAAAATAATGGATTGTTCTTTCCCCTTGATCCCCCTCTGGCATGCCACTGTCCAGGTCGTTGCACCCTTTAAACAACTTTAAAATCATTTTTCTGGCCAGAAATGTCTTTTTTAGCTTTTAAAGTTCGCCTTCCCATTGAAGTCTATGGGGTTCGCGACGTTCGCGAACCGTTCGCGCGTTTGTCGCAAGTTCGCGAACGCGTCCGCGAACTTTTTTGCGGCGGTTCGCGCCATCCCTATTTAAGAATATAACTATAAACAAATCAGAGAAAATTGTGTGACTGGCACAAAGGGCCTAAAGCAGAGGATAGTGGTAGCTCAACCTGAAGGCATTAAAAGAGGCATTTTGCATACAAAAGAACCATAGGCACTTTTACATATCACTGTTATTTGTTACGGTATACCTGATTAAATGTTGGTTTGAACAGAGAGAGCCTGAAAACCTAACATAGAAATAATGTAAATTCTATGCACAGGCACAGTAAAACCAGCTAAAAGTCAATACGGTAATTTACTGTTTTATTTTAACTTCTATAGAGCTATGAATTTATTATGACACTCATTATAAGAATATTGTACAGACACCAGTCCCTCCCTTCATTAGGTTCTTTCCTTCGGTTTAATGGGAATACGCAGCTTGGTTGAAATGGTGCCGTATAATAGCTCTCACTTTGCATTAGAGAAAAATAATGTGACAGATCTGAGCACTTCTTCCACTTGACGAATTTGTTTTTATTATCATCTAAAGTCACAATGCATATGTAATATTCATTGCATTAAATATTTACTTCTATATAATTGGCATGATTTAGCTATTCAGGACTTGACTTACAATCATTGGGAATTGAATGCCCTTTGGTTTAGGCCCTCAAGGAAAATTGAATTTAATGTGCTATTTAGGATGGATTGAAGATGAAACGACGAGGAGCGGGGTAGATCACTCACATTATCAACTTTCAAAAGCAATAATTGCGTTAAATTAAGCTACTAATAAAAAATGAAACAGTTGCAGGACAGGGCAATGAGATTAAAAATCAATTTAACTTTCTATCTCTATGTTAAATGCTGCTCATCATATTCATTTGGATTATTTTAAGCGAAATGATAAACAGTAGGTTTCTCTTTGCGCAAGGGAAAGTATAAGTGTGAGATAATAGGCCCCACAAAGCATATTCTGTGTAGTCATCCCCAACTTCATTTGAAGTCACACTGGATAGGTAACAAGAGACCCAAGTAGGTTCATAAGTAGCCTCCGAAACAGAAGAAAAGCTTCTGGTGCATCTAAAGTATACTTAGCCACAGACATTAGAAGTGAAGCTGATGTTTCCAAAATCCAACTAATAATTATAATTTCAAATGGCTGGAAAGCACTCTATGCTGAATTTTAGAATTGTCCCCCATTGATTTCAATGTGAATATCACAATTATCCTGAAATGAAAAAATAAACGAGCTTGCATAAAACCCAATTTGTAAACATCCAATTAAAAATGAATGGGCTCTGAATCCACTAAACGGGTAAATTTGGCTTTTTGTTATTCTGTCTTCAAAGAGAAGATGATATTGAGATTAAAAAATATACCAAACTGCAGTGGGTGGTTAATAATTTCCTAATTATTTTTTATTATTAGTAGAAGGAGATGAGAAATGACAATGGGTGACCACAACATATAACTCATAGTATTAAAGGGGTGTAAAAGGCTTGGCAAGGCTACAAATTTATTGTTATTGTTAATTTTTATTACTCCTCTTTCTGTTCAAGCCCTCTCTTATTAATATGCAGTTTCTTATTCAATATAAATGCATAATTTAGGACCCTAGCAATCTGAGTTGCTGAATAAAAATATAAATACTAAAAATAAAAACAAATGAAACCAAATTGCATATATCGCTCTCTATATCATACTTTAAAGGTGAACAGTGGATTTCTTTGTTGCCAGCCATTTAGATCAGTGTCCCCAAAAGCTAGAAATATGGTCATTGGTAAAATGCTGGGATTCTGAGAGACAGATATGCATTATGGGTTTTGCTGTTTAGGAGCAAGTTCATCCTGAGAAAAGGAACCACTAAAAAGTAGGGGTGCCCAGAGCCCGCTTATCCAGGTGGGCAAGGGGGGGTCCTATAAAAGTAGCTACAATTAGAGCAAATAGATTAGAATAAATGGAAGTTGAAAAATTAAATGGTTACACACTTCTGTCTGTGCTTTCCCCATACCAACATATTGTATGTAAATAACATGGACACCAAAACCTCTTATAAAGGCAAGTATTATTTAGATCCTGGTTCATAGAAAATAAGGAGAAAAGTGCAAAAACGTGTTGGATTGAGGCCTTAGCTTGCAATTTGCAACCAGCCCTTCACAGAGCTAATTGTTGACTGATTTAAGGCTCTTACACACAGGCATTTTGTTGTACATTATGTTTTAGGCTTCTATACCAGTCAAGGGCACCCACAGACCTTTAGTACTAAAGATCATATACATTTCACAATATAAGGATGATTAGTTAATAATTCAGATTATTGGTGCATGGCAGCTCAGAAACCAGTGCAACTAGCATAAGAATTTAATAATCATTAGCTTTTATTACAGGCCAACCTCATTTTCTGCTTGATAATTTGGGA
The DNA here is from genome assembly GCA_024363595.1 of Xenopus borealis. NCBI lineage: Eukaryota > Metazoa > Chordata > Amphibia > Anura > Pipidae > Xenopus > Xenopus borealis. The sequence continues at coordinate 28,284,250 of CM044442.1, read as the reverse complement.
TGACCCCTAAGCTTAGCTTCTCAGCAGCTGCTCGGAGCCCACTGAGCATGTGAGTGTCACAGAGACTCCATACATAATCCAAGATGGGAAACTCCAAATTTTAAGGCCTGGATTATTATAACATTATTACTCCTGCTACAAGG
>CM044442.1:28228514-28261722 GCA_024363595.1 Xenopus borealis | reverse complement strand
TTTATCAGAGCACAAGTCACATGACTTGGGGCAGCTGTGAAATTGACAAAATGTCTAGCTAGCCCCATGTCAGGGGAATCTAAAACAGCAATGAGTATTCATCTAAAACCTTTCCCTGTTGTAACTGGAGGCAGATGGAAATCCTAGAAAGAGGGCGTTAATATCAGGCCTTTGTGGTTCCTAGATCATAAGAAAGTTACCGACATAAGAAAAGATAATGAATACCAATTATCGTTTAATAGTTATAATCATATCCAAGTCTGTAAATATCCTTCACCTCCAAATATCAACCCAACTGGACCCTCTGTTCCTCCATGGGATGCCCTAGGAGTAACTAGCAACCACTGCACTATGGGCTTCAATACTCTCCAGTCAGAAGGGATGCCTGTGTTTTGTAGTATAATATACTACATATATATAATATAACACCTTTGATATATTCCAGCACATTCAAGTAGAAGATCTACTATTCCTAAGAAAAGTTTATTCAAAAGCTATGGGAGAAAATATAAGTGGTTAGTTCTGACTTGTGACTTCTACTTAAAGCCACGGGGGTCAAAAGCTTAAGTGGTCATGAGAATAAAATGGTTTAATTGCTCTCAGCCAGACCTATGACCCACCAACCCCCTGAGCTAGGATTTAGGAGATTATAGTCTCATCTCTGACCTCTTAGTCCACTGGCACTTTGGAAGGGTCACTTTACCCTTTTCCTCACAGCCCTTTCCATATAATCCTTTCTTTTCACATTGCAGCACCTACATGAAATGGTGCTAGGCTAAGCTCTATCCCAAGGAAACACTTTTGCAAGCAATAGGTTCCTCAATCTATATATTCATTATGGGGGAGCAAACTTTGAAAGGAGTATTGTTTAACCATAAAACTACACCCCAATACCACACAGTGTTGTTCCCATTGCGTTGTACTGTATGGACTAAAGTTCACTATTCAGGCGAATGGTAAGGTTTGTTGCACTTACATGAAGTTTTCCTTTCGGAGACACAAATGAATCACCAGAATGTGTACATGTGGGACTAATGGTACATTTTAACCTTATATATATAAACCTCTGATGGTTTTTTGAAAAAGCTGCTATAAGTGTTAAATTAAATAGAAATGCTATATAATGGAATGGTGGAATATTTTACAAGTTACTCTGTCCACAGCCCATGTGCCAGGGCCCTGCTTGTTCCCTTTTACAGTCCAGAATGTTTAGGGTCCTCTGCCCCTGCTGTTAATATTTGGTGCTCTATAAAGTTTGCACATTTAATTTAACCGACAGAGGAAACACGCTTGTTTTAAATTACTTTCAAATTATTTCTTACCATCTTTTAAAATTCAGATCTGTGGCTGCTTTTTTTTATATGTTATTATTAAGTCTTATTATATCAGTCTCGCATGTGGCAATGAATTATATGTTGCAGAACCACAATTAAAAGGTTTTTTTTTCAGAATAAAATAAAGAATGTTTATAATTAAGTTAAAGCCAAAGCTAAATTTGAATATTTGCGTTCTTGTGACATTTTCCCTGAGAGTTGCCAAGTTTTGTAATTACATTTTGCAGCTAGAGAAGATAACTGTGGTATGGAAACCAGAAAGCTTCCAGGCAATCATACGGGGGGTGGACAAAACTAGGGACCTTTCATTAATAAAGGGGATTAGTATTTTGTTTTAAAATGAGAAACATAGATTTAATCAGTAAGTTTTTTTTTCAATATCTTATTTTCTTCACCTGCATGAACTGTTGTGAACCTTCCCTACCTATAGTGTTTATAATAGTGAGGCTGTGTATCCTTATCTGCATCCTGTGCCTTATACCAGGTTATACAGGTATAGGATTTATTATCCTGAAATCTCCAAATTACTGGAAGGCCATCTCCCATATACTACGTTTTAATCAAATAATTCACATTATTTAAAATAATTTCCTTTTTTTCAGTAAAAATAAAAAAATACCTTGGACTTGATCCCAACTACCTGGTTAGATTTTCTGCTTCGCTACTTTACAGTTCATACCCACTCAGAAGCCATGTTCCAATATCTCTGCAAGTTTGGATATACGCCTCTGAACTAATAGGCTATAAAACCATTGGTTCTAGATGCATAGCTGGCCACAGGGACATAAAGGAGTGATTTGCATGTCTCCGCCCATGATGCCTTATGTGACAGTTAACTCTCATTTTGGGTATTAAGGCAGTGCTATGTATATGGGATGAGTCAAGTAAATACTTTTTGTTTTCAGAAGGCTTTACACTGTATGTCTTGCAGGTGAAGGGCAGTACAATTAATGAAAATAAAAATGGCATAGCCACCTATTCAGATGCACAAGTTAGGCAGCACCTTCGGCTGAAGTTCTCATTTGGCCCTGTCCTTACTGCCTGCAGAATTGCAGGTGATAAGGACAGGGCAGCCCTTTGCCCTCTAATCAGCATAAATATAAATAATTGAAAGTGAACTGAAAACGGGTAGTAATGGGTGGGTGCATTATAAATACAGTGATTTAGGAAATTGAGGTGTAAATACTGAACAAGTCCTGCAGGGGCTGGAGAATGAAGCTGAACATGAAAAACTTGATCGAATCACTATCTTTTTTCAGCAAGCTGTTGAGCAATGGCTGGTTAGGCAGGTCAGACACTTCTTCATCAGATGAGGTAGAGAGTCATGTTAGTAAACAGAGAAATGAAGAAGAGGCACTGGTCACATACTGTGAAGGGTCAGTAGGTATATACCAATCTCATAAGAGTAATAAGGGTTGATTTACCCCTTTACAAGACAGGTGGAATCCAATTAAAAAAGCTTTATAGAAGCTGCATGGGTGTAACCCTTTTTAGTGCACATCATTGTGGTCCTTTATAAGTACATGTCATTTATACATTGGGTATGGAATGGGTAGATATGGGAATGAAGTGGATAGAAAAATAACGTTTTCACTATGCTTTGAGGCCTGGGTTTGAATGAGAATTTAAATATGGCAACCTGTTGAGATTGGAAGTTTGGCTGGTTCTAGTGATGTTCAGAGTTTTACAAGTCCAGCAGTCTTTATAACTATTTATATGAACAAGCTCCAGCTTTGCACCATGTACCATGATATCTTCATTTGCCTGGTTTATCATCTGTATTTCTCATGGACCATATTCAGTGTACTGTATATAATGTAGGTGCTTAGATGATGGATTTTCAGGACAGAGACATCTTGTTTTGTCAGTAGCTCAGAATCAAATGAATGGCTCTCATAACAATCCCACTTATGTCAATAAATGGTCGTAAACCTTAGTTTGAAAAACGCTGCACTAAACATCTGGGAAAGAGAACAAACTGTTACTGCTCAGACAATTGAAGTTACATCTGTGCTGCTGCTCAGCTGAAAAGCATCCATGAAATTCTCATTAGCTCCACTCCTTCATCTCCTTCCTAAAGAGAATCAATCACCCATGCGTTAATTTAGGGCCTGTATTTCCTGTACTGAAAAACTATGACATGCTGTAAATTGTCTACAACATACTTGTTTTGCTTGTTTTATGCCCTGTTTTATGCCCTGTTAAAGTAGGATGAAAAAAATAACATGCCTTTCCTTTATTCTGTTGTTATTTTCATCGATTTAATACTTGCTCTCTTGTATTTCATGTCCACATTGTTTACACATTGAAACAGTTCATTTTCAGTTGCCAGAATATTATTCACTGAAAATTAAACTTCTCAATATTATACATAATGAAGCAACACAGTGACACAAGGCATAAAACTGGGTTTAATTCTGCATCAGTGAAAATGCCAAACATGTGACAAATGTGAAGCCAATGGGTAAATTTATCAAAGAGTGAAGTTTCGCCACTAGAGTGAAATTCCGCCACTCTCCATTTATTTCTATGGGATTTCGAAAGGCGTATTTATCAATGGGAGAAAGTGAAAGTTCACTCTTTGATAAATACACCTTTAAAAATCCCATAGAAATGAATGGAGAGTGGCGGAATTTCACTCTAGTGGCGAAACTTCACTCTTTGATAAATATACTCCGAAGGGTCAGTCCCCTCCCCTCATTTATACTCACACCCAATAACTGAGTACTGCACACCACAGTTAGGAAAAGAGGGGACAATTTTTTATTAACATGATATTTAACATAAATAAAGATATTTAAACAACCAAAGATTATTTTAACAAAACTGTTCTACAAACATTAAACAGTAATACCAACATCACAAATCATCGAAGAGGAGCGAGCCCGGGCCTGAGTCTTGCCTCCTATCCAAATCGCTATCCAAGGTTATCTACCACCCCCAGGACCCAAGGCCTACTCAATTACTTTAGCAACTGATCCTTTTAATTAGCTCTGACGCTCATGGTTGAACCACCCCCTGCCAACTCAACACAGAACATCTCCATAATCTGTAGGGAGGCAAGGAGGACTACTGTGCCTCATTTGTCCTGTATCCTGGGAGGAACTGGTAAATTAACTTCCTAGCCCATCTTTAGTTCCCTAATCTGAGAAACCCAATGCCAAGGAAAAAAAAGTGGGGGTGGGGTTTACGCTCATATGCCTGTAATGCCCTGATTTCCTCCACTGGTCTCCAGCACATTTTACCCTAGTTGGACCCCATTGCTTTATGCTATTTTTTTTGGTAAGGCCACAACCATCTACCTTCCATATATTTGGGTTCAAATTCCAACTGGGTGAAAAAAGTTAAACAGTTAGAAGGACTCATTTATTTTTGTCAAATCTCTTTTTGTTTTTTCATATTTTTAATCATGGGAAAGGAAAAAGGTAAGTTGGGGAGAAATAAAAAGAACAAAACAGACAAAATTTCACACCTTAACACTTATTTATCATAACAAAATGTTACTTCACACTCTATTGCATATTTTATGTTACTAGAGACTGTATTACAGAGACATTTAAATGTAAATATCCTACATTAATTTTGACTTATTAAAGCACAAATTGTTTCACTCATTTTTCCTATAATCTTTTTGAAGCACCATCATTTATGAAGCAGTTGTTGCATCAATATAAGCCATTCATTAAAAAAGTACTTGAATTTAAAGCCGCTCCTCCATAGTTTTGTTCGGTGCCACTGCCTCCATCCAGCCTTTTGTTGGGAATAGAGCAAAAGTACCTCTGTTGATGCAGGGGAACACTGGCATTTACTTCCCCCCCTTAAAGTTGGTGGTAGTTCCAGGATTCCTACAGAGGCCTGCATCAGTAAAGAATCATATACAGACTTAATTTTGACCCAAGCACAGAAATTATAATATTCTAAAGATTTTCACTGTACTTGCATCCAATATATATATCGGAGCTGCAATTTTGCTGGAAAAACTGCCGCTTTGCGGGTAAAAGCATGGTGACCTTTGCACTTTAAACATTGCACATGTGCTCCAAAAGAGCCCTGTAGTCTCTCCATGTTAATCAATCAGGATAAGAAGCAATAATGAAAAAGTAGAAATGTTCCTTCCTATCCAAAAATAAAGCATGATAATAACTCAATGTGGAGAAAAACTGCTAGCGCATTTCAGTTTTCATAATGAATCACAGTATTCATTAATCATGCACAACACCTATAGCTTTCTATTGCAATGGGCAAAATGTGCGGTTAGGTAAAGCAATTAAGTTTGATGACTTTGTGTTGGATTACAGATAGCAGGCCAAAAAGCTGCTAAAACAAATGTAGTGCAATTAGTTTTTATTATTAATAATTATTGTGAAATGGAATGAAGTATGATGATGATATTTTTGTGTTATGTTTAGCTGGAAGCTATGAGACATGAAAAAAAACTTGCTCTTCTCTTCTTACCGTAATCTCAACAGCTCTCTTTCTTCTTGCTTTAGTGCAGCTAGAATAATGAACTCAGGCAGGTGATTGGTTTCTTTGACCTTATAATATTAATATGTTTCTTCATTGATACTAAGATAACATTCACTGCAAGTCTTAATACCATCGTCAGAATGTTATATATTTTACAATGAAATATCTGCAGGACTTAAATGTATTTAGTATTGATGATATAGTTTGTGGTATAGTTTTTATTTCTAAATGACACTGTATACATCACAAATAATTCACTCTACCATACAGGAAGGCCCATACTACTAATGTGAGGTCTACTTTTTAGTGGTGATGTCCTATTATGATCAACATCCATAAAACATTGCTAGCATTCTGTTAAAAATAATATTAAAAAATCATAAAGAAGATAAAAAATAAATATTGACTTATAAGAAAATGTATATTCTTATATTAAACAAACAACTACTGTATTTCTTACGTATCCTTAACAAATATCTGAATGAAAAGAATGAAGGAGGAGGGTGGTTTAGACAAGCTATTTCTTGACAGTGTCTTGAGATCTACTTATCACCAACTTAAGGTCTACTGGTAGATTCCAATCTACCTTTTGGGCAGCCCAGATAGATATATAAAATGTTATTCCACTTCTGTAACTAATAAGTGTATTTTTTTAGTTGTAACATTGGTATGTAGGCAGTCGTCTCATTGTGCCTAGTCATGTGGAACTGAGGAGTTGCAGTGGGTAGTGATGGGCGAATCTACCCCGTTTTGCCGACAAATTAGCAAATTTCGGCGCGTCGCATCAAAAACGACGTGCGACTCGTTTTTTTGGCGAAATTTCGCTGGTGATTCGCGAATTTATTCGCCAGCGGCGAATCGCGGGAATTCGCCGCGAATTCGACCCTGGCGAATAAATTCGCCCATCACTACTCCCCACACATTCCCTCAGTTCTATTAACCATTTAATTGTGTAGCCAGGACATGGGGATAGAGATCAGGTCCCCCATTCAGGTGCACAAACAAGATTCTGAGATGATGCAAGACTTGCCTTAATAACAGTGTCCACAAAATGGCTCCTGCCTGCTTGCTATAATTATGAATTCCCTGACTGAAGAAAACAAGATTAAAATAATTTATATAGTGTAATTAATGTTCATTTTGCTTGACTAATGTGATGAAATAGGATTTTGAATATTTTTTGGGGGTGACGGGTCCACTTTAAGGCCTTACCAGCTTCCAATGTGCTCCCATTCCTCAGTGGTGACATCATGTCGGTTCAGCACACAGAGTCCGATGTACCCGTGTCTAGACGCAGGATGTCATGTTGCCTACCTCCTGACTTACATCGTTCAGACACTGGTGTCAAATCTGGCGCTATGTAAGGAAAGGCCAGAAGGTATTCCTAAAGCCTAGCCTTATTCCTACTGCTGTGATATCCTGTTGCCAATCCTGCCTGTTTTTCGACCACAAACCTCTGCCACCCGTCTCGACCTTCTGCCTGTGACCCAACTTCAAATCTACACTGCCTGTCATTGACCCGGACTTGTTGATCTTAACCCTGGTACCTTCTATGAGCCTCACTGGCTTCTCTCCACTGTAGTCCTCTTTTGTGTAGGATTTGCGTTGTGTGATCCGCTTGTGGGTTGATATCAGCTTCAGTCCTTCCTCGCTTGAACCTCTGGGAAGCCTGACATTACCAGAATTATATACAGCACACAGGACCATGTGTAACAATCTAGTCTTTCACTTGGCCCTACATGTTACTTTATATCGAAATAGAATTGGTTTGGCATATACAATTTGCATCTGTCTTCCATTAATGCAGACTCATTTTATTTCTCAGCTCATGCTATCAGTTCTCTTGCTATATTACTGCATCCAGCTCAAAACTGGACCCAGACATGTGATCTTCACTTACAAATGGTATCAGCAAATCCAAATTAGAATAGTGGTGTTTCTTCTCCCCAAATCTTTGTTTTTGTGTGTGTATCACCACTACTCATCAATTAGATTACCAAAATTACGTTCAGCAGTGTTCATTTTTGTTCAATGCATTTCTGTATTCCCATTGACTATTAAAAGTTCTCAAAGAATCTGTCCAAGTTAAATGAATATATTTTTGCAGAAGAAAAATAAAAGAAAACAGTAGCTTGAAGCCTCTCTTTATATCCTTATATTGACTGAACAATTATATTTGCTTGTATGAATGTAAGCAGAAATAATAATGATCTGGAAAGCTACATTTTTCTATTGAATGAAGTATTGAATTGAGCAGATGTTTTCATTGTAAAAAGCAGCATTCAGAAAGATAGATATATCTGCCAAAAAAGGTTAAATTATTTTGTTAACCAGCTATAAAGATAAAGCTTAAACAAACATGCAAGGTTGCACTTATCCAGATATTCTAAGCAAAACAGGGGGAAGGTTAAACAATTACCATATATGCCAACTATGGTGAGCGTTTCAAAAATATATGGGAGCCAAAGGTTGTGAAGTTTGTTCTCAGAAAACGTACATGTATAAATAAGGTGTAAAGTGTATAGAAATTGTTTTAAGCACAGAAAACTTTATAACACATCAAAATATACAATGACCTTTGTCTGCCTATAGAAAATATTGGTATGCATATGTTTGGTTTTCCATGAATGGTCCTGGCTGTTTAATTCTGCCTTTCTGGCTCAGCCTGAGCAATCCTTCTTATTTTCCTTCAATTTCTGTTTAGTCTTGTCACTCTGTGTTTTAGCTGACATCAACCATGAATTTTACGTCCTGCACTTGTCTGACACCTGTTTGTACAGAGAGACACTGGCAGACATTTATATCTGCTTTGTCTGTTCAAGTCTTTTCCTTTCAATGTGCTCTAAAAATGATTTATCAGCCGTACTTCACCAACGGTTCTGTTTTTCAGCTCTTGAAATAAGAGGTCTGCCATTTCTCAAAATGTTTCATTGGCACATTATTTTATGACAAACATCAATGTCTTATCAGTAGCACAAATCACAATATGTCACTTTATTATTATTATTAACATGTATTTCTATAGCGCCAACTTGTTGCGTAGCGCTGTAAAGTGAATGTGATTATACAACCAAATCACATGAATTACATACATAGAACATAAGGAGTTACATACATCACAATAAATATGGAGTTACTGTACATACATCACAATAAAGGAGGTGAGGAAGGCCCTGTACAGAAAAAGGTAACGGGAAGGGAATGATACACAAGGTGTGGGAGTGGGCAAGATCAGAGTAAAGTGGGTGAGAGATGTAGTAATGTAAGCGGTATTGCATTGAGTAGTTAACAGTGAGGGTAGGCTTCTCTAAAAAAGTGGGTTTTTAGAGATTTCTTGAAAGCTGAAAGATTGGGAGAAAGTCGGACAGACCGTCACTGTTTTATTCCAGCCCTATGGAACAAACGTGCCCTTGTGGCCAGTGACAGTATGCAATATTTTTATTAGGAATTCTGTCTATTTAAAACAACTAAACCCTAAAAATGAATACAGCTAGAAATACCATATTTTATATACTGAACTTATTGCAGTAGTCTAAAGATTCAGTATCTCCATAGAAGTAATGATCCAGTTGTCACAGGAATTTACCTTCTTGGATTTTATGAAGGGTTTTTGCACCATTTTTGTGACACTCACATGCTCAGTGTGTTCTGAACAGTTGAGGTTAGGGGTTGTCGCAAATTGTCAAGCAGAAAATAAGGTTTCCCTGGACCAATAATCTGAATTATTTACCAATCAGCTTTGTATTTTGACATTTATATGCTCTATATTCAGTATATTGTGAGTTGGTCCCTAAACTCAGTAAGCGACAGCCTGGGCCAGATTTAAATAAAGGGCAGCCCAAGGTGCCCATTTTCATCATCTGGTCCAGAGCACTGGGGATTGGTGCATGGGAAATCTAAATAAACGATATTATATTCTGCCCATATCCAGTGCTTCCGAACCAAAGTAGATGTGGTTGGAGAGCATGCCACCCCCAAAAATCCCGACTCCATAGGCCTGGTCCCTTGTGGCCTTTCCACAAATTCCAGCCTGGTGACAGCAGCAAAGAGCATGTGCAGTGAATCAGCAGAAATGAAGATGGGGATCTTTGGAGATAAAGATCTTTACTGCTAAATGCCTGTGGTTACCTTGCTCTGGTATTGAAGCCCAAAACATAATGCACAACATTTCTGCCCTATTTTCTTGGTTAAGCATTTGTTCTTATTTAATATGCAGTTCAATGTCCAGATAATGAGAGCTAGAGAGATTTTTGTCTGTTTTCTGGTGTCTTAGTTACTGCACCATCATAGTCTTAAAACGAGACAGTGTTGAGATTTTAAGTCTTGTGTTGTTTCTTCCACAGGGCATGGCACCATAGCTTGATTTCTGCTCTGTTTTTAGCTGTGTTCTCTGTAAGGATTAATTATTTCAGGCACTTCATGTTCCTTTTTTTATCTCTCAATGCCCAAGGCTTTGGCATCATTGCAAGTTGAAACAAACAATCCTAGACCTGGCCATAATTACCTATCATATCATGCACAGAGTAATTGAGTTCTTATAATCTGAGATGCAGCCAGAACATATTTATTTGCAATTTTTCACTGACTGCACATAAATATAATACTGTGTTATACTGCCCCTTTGTTCTTTTCCTTATGCGTGTGAAATTCATGGATTTAACCCTTGTATGGTTTACGGATTCCAGACTCCTGGTTACTCCTTTACAGCAAACAAAAATGTTGGATAAACGGTTAGTAATATGTTACATAAATGTAGGGTGCTGTGCCAAAAATAAATTTCATTTACAATTACACACAGGTATTTCATTTTATTAGCATATACATTAGTATATGGTGGGACTCATTCATTAAAGTGATACTGACACTAAAAAATTACTTTTTAACATATGAATGTATATTAAATATTACCTATAGGTCATGTTGATCATTTTTTGCTGAGAAGTTTGTTTTTTGCATATAATTGTTCGTTGAAGTTCCTAAGTCTGACTCTCTGACGCTCTGACTTTGCCAAAAGTTTCTAATGCTAACGGAATCCTGCTGCACAAATATGTCAGCCCCCTCATACAGGAACATGGGGCATCAGACAGGTAATGTAAAAGCATCATGCAAATACTTTATGGCAAAGTTAAAAGTAGCTTTCAAAGCCAATATTATAATAGATGTAAAAAAGAATTTAATTTCAGGTGTCTCTTTAAATGTGGGGTAAAGTATTTGAGTAGAGAACAGAGAAGTGCACTCACTGTATGTGAAGGGCTGCATACAAAGTGGTAGTATATAGGCAGCATGTGGGTGACCCCAGCATGGGAAATGTATAATTTTTAATCTTAGCTCTAACTGTTTATGTTTAGGATATTTAAATGTTCCTGATGTCTGCTCTACAGATCCACATGGGATACCCCTATCTGGTAAACCATAAGTAACAAACATGATAGCTGGAGTATCAGATGTCTTATTTGCCCAGCCAAAAGAGTCATTTTTAGAGTTTCTGCAGATTTAATAGACAGCAAACCTACAACTCTAAATAATATCCAAGATTAGAGCTTGTCTCATTTCATGTCTTGCTCTTACTCATATGTAGGGATACCCCAAATTCTATATTCAGTTCAGGGTTTGGCCGAACTGAATCTGAAGCTTAAAAATCACATGAGTTTGTTTATGATGAAGGAAATCACACTTTTTTTTCTTTGCACTACATATAGCCTGGTTTCTTTGTGCTCTTCCTATTCATATATATGCAATTTTTTTTATTTTACCCTAGATTGTCCTTTCCCATACCTTTAGATATCTTCTGTTCAAGTTTTCTAACATATAACCATATCTGCCTATCATATAACCATATCAATTAGAAGTAACATGATAGGCCAAAATGGAGTTTAAAAAGAGCCAGGGGTTCACTTCCTTGCAGGAGCAATGTTATCAATCCCTTGAACCATAATCTTTGTATTCCACCTTTTTTTGCAAGTTAATATTTTTCATTCATACAATTCAGATCTTTACCCAGCGAATTATGCAGAGGTGATCTGGAAAGTGGAAAGGATATGTGGCAACTAAAGTCTTTGAAAAAAGAAGACATTCTCTGTTTAGCAACACCTTTCATGGAGTTTACATCTTCTACTAAGAAGAACTTATAGGCAAAACTCACCTTCTGTCATTGTTGGTTCCTAACATATTGGCACCCCTAGCATTCTTTGAGCTTTAATTACATGTTGAATGGGCACCTATTGGGGCAAAATTATACCCCCAACCAAAAGTGCGGGCTGATAGAGCCCGCATTCCGGTTGGGGGTTTCACTATTTAAAAAAAAAAATATGCCCTATCAGCCCGCACTTTTGGTTGGGAGTATAATTTTGCCCCAATAGGTGCCCGTTCAACATGTAATTAAAGCTCAAAGAATGCTAGGGGTGCCAATATGTTAGGTATAATTTTGCCCCAATAGGTGCCCTTTAAGATGAAGGCATTTCTACAGTCACTTTTTTTAATCTTAATTTCTCAAGTAAGTGAGTGATTGTGTGTTAGCAGGGCTATGAATACATTCATTGGATGAATAACATAGAAGAGAATGGTGAAAATGTTCTTGCTAGTAGCAGCCATACAATAAGGTTTAACAAATCATTATCCACTGCCAAAATAAAAGAACATAAAAAGAGATATGACAGTTGCAATGCAATGCAGCAAGGCTCAGAAGAAGAATGCAGACTTTTTGGGCACAGCCTTTGGAATGGCATCTGACTTTATTTTCTAATTAACATTTGTGGCATAACTCACATTGCTGAATAGTACTGGGTAATATGAAAGGGTTGAGAAAAGGAAAACGAGAAATTGTGAAGCCTTTGTGTACATGTGCTAGCGATGGAGGGGGGTGGGGTGCAATGCAATGGTTACACATAATATTATCTGCTACTTGAATACATCAGGTATACGTTTGTGTTATAAATATATGTATCTGGGCTCATTATACAGACTCCGTCCCAGTGTGGGCCAGGCACCCCTGCAAAAAAGTACCAAAGCAGCAGTACCAAACTTGTCCCCGTCTGCCCATTCCCTGCCTAACACCCACCCACTTCCTGCTTCCCACCAGCATCTCCAGGACATCTACATCATTCCTCCCAGATGTAGGAGAGCAACTTGGAAAGATGAATAATTACCAGCTATAGAGCAAGCAGACCCTGCAGTCCCAGTCCCCCTGTTTCCTGGGTTCTCTTCTACCATGGGGTCTGCTCCCTCTTTAGTATCTTCACTGCCCCTTGCCGATTTCTACAAATCAATCTCCTTTTCTAAAGGCCAGAACATGGCAACTAACAAAAGTTCCCAACTTATCAGCCTGAGGAAAGATAATAGTCAAGAAGGAAACATTTGTCCAGGCCTGTCTGTGACAAGCAATCTCCAAGTATAGGTCAATGGAAGGCTAAAAACACAATTATACCCTAGCATTATTATTTCTATATTATTTAGGGTCTGAAGGAAACTTTCAAGAAAGGGTCTCAACCAAAAATAACTGAATAAATCAGTCTATGGTAAATGTTATGTTTTTACTTAAAGACAACCATTTGCAAGCCATGTGAGTTGCGATGAGATAACGATACTTATGCTTATGGTACCTGTATTAGGTATATGCTTAACTCATGTGCCCATTTCTGCTGATGATGTATAGTTGACCTAGTTAATATATTTATTTGATTGCTAATTACTAACAGAACAGAGGTTCTGGTGTTGACAGCACCTTATGATTTTAGCAGGAGCAGTTACATAAAACTTGCAATAATTCAGGAGACAAATCCACATCAATTCTTAAAGCAAAATAAAAATGATGGCTAAAGGTAGTGGAAATAATATGGAAATCAGAAGTCTGGTTTCTTTGTAAATAACACAGAATTTCTCAGTTGAATGTTCTAAATGAATACACTTGTTCATCAGACAAGGCACAAGGATTTATGTGCAACGTTTCTAATATTCGGGAAAATTTTTTTTTTTTATTATTTCTTACTCAGGCAGCCAGCCAGAAAAGAGAATAATATAACAATACAGCCAGACTCTGAGAAATGTTACATTCACCAGCCTCAGTAACGGATTTACTTCTTGTAGTGATAATGACAAGTACTTAGCAATATGAAACAATAATACAACCAGTGGAAATCTTTGGATCTGTCAAACACACCTAGAAGTCCACTTCCACAGTGGGAGGTCGGTAATTTCTTCTGTTGGTGATCATGTTGAGTGCATTACATGTACTTAAGAGCTGTGCCAGAAAAAGCAATTTGAAATGCAATTTCTCCTCTTCTCTCATATATACACTGTGGTGTGTGTGTCTGTGTATACACAGAATACAGTATACATACCACATAGCAAAGTGCTAAGTTGATACTTGTGCCTGTAAAGCTGTGTAATGATTTTATATATATGTGTAGAAGAGAACAAAAACGTAAAAAAAAATAGTCTTGCTCTGTTTTATACGGTTCAATTCTTTGCCATGCCACCTGAATTTGTCCCATTGATACGAACGGCCCATATCGACCTGCCTATTTTGAAATGCTACTGAAATGATTTACTTTGCGTGTGACATGCTTGCATTAACCTTTATGATCCCTTCTCATTTTCTATTCTTAACACCTTCAAATGTCTAAAAAAAATAAAAGTTTTCTCCTTTGTAGAAACGCCCTGCCTTCCTCTGCACTGTACTTTCTCATGGCTACAGTTGCAAAATTTGACTCAACTAGAAAAAGCCGGAGCCGCATATTTTAACAGGCGAGGGTTATTGGCATTACTTTTGATAAAATGTTCAACAGCCATAACACAAACAAAGATAATTTTAGAATTAGCCAAATATTTATTTACTTAAAGTTTACTTTAAAATAGAACAAGTGGTAAATTATGCAATAATATGCAATACATTCTGCCTCCCTTTGCCGTTGAGATACATAGAGATTTTGCCACTATCGGATCCAATGAATAAACCCCTGGGACCACATACTGTACACAGTGGATGCACTTCAGCTAGATATGATATACATTGTAGGAGTAATATTGATTAGTAAATTTGAAAAATGATTTTCGCAACTGAAAATTCTCCCATATACTCCAATGGGAGAAAAAAAAATTTGAGAGTAAAAAAAAAAAACGACGCAAATTCATCCCTAGATCTGTATTTGCTAATGATAGCGAATTATTTTATTGATATGAGGTATCTTATTATGCTATTTTGGTGATTTTTTTTTTGGTAAGAGACACCGAATTAAAAACCTGGAATAGACTAAACCTAATGTTAGTGGTATATGAATGACTGCGAAAAGAAGCCTGTACGTCCTTAGCACTCCATGTTAGTTATACATCTACCAACTTGATCCATAACTTTAGATGGTCACCTGTTTCTTCCATCCTTCTAACTATGTATTTTTGTTTCCTCTCTGTACTAACACTGAATAATCCTCTTTCTCACGTGTGTGAGTTCCTGCACAGACTCCTTATCATGAACCAAGGTGCTCCTTCTTTCAGCACCCTAATATTCTCCTGTATTCCCACCTAAACATAATATGAGTCCAGCCCTCCACTTCAGAACCTACCAAATGATCCTACTTCCAAATTATGAACTGCAGACTATTGGGATCATTATTCTAGATTTCGCCATGATTTATATATTCCTGTTTTTATTACTGCCTTTCAGTGGCGTAACGACTAAGCACCAGGCCTCTCAGCAAAAACATTTTTTGAGGGACCGGGCACTCACCACAAATGATCAGTCTTAGTTGTCTTAATAAATGTATGTTTACTTTATGAAATAACTTCAACTGGGTATTACATATTGGTTTTGAAGTATTTCTAGTTATAAATACATTAGTCCACTGGCGTTGAGATTTTAGAAATCTATGGTAAATTATCATCCTCCTGTTATAGCCCATGTTGGCTTTACTATACAGGTATGGGACCTGTTATCCAGAATGCTCTGGACCTGGTGTTTGCCGGATAACGGATCTTTCCGTAATTTGGATCTTCATACCTTAAGTCTACTAGAAAATCATGTAAACATTAAGGGGCAGATTTACTAAATTCACATGAAGGATTCAAAGTTCGATTGAATTTTCAAAAAGATTCGAATTTGAATTTTCGAATGTTTTTGCAGACCACTTCGACCAGTGAATTTTGAAAATTCGATCGAATCGAATGACTCGAATAGTTAGAATAAAATTTAATTTCAATATTCGACTGTCGAAGTACTTTCCCTTTAAATTTTTATTTGAACACCTAGTTCGCCAGATCAAAGCAACCGAATTGGGTTTCATTATTTTTGATTGAATAAAAAATATTCGATCGATAAAATCGTTCGAATTGATTGATTCGAAAAATTTATCGATTGATCGAATATTTCCTATCGAATTGCAGTAAAATGCTTCGAACTCTATTTTCGAAGGATTTTACTTCCCTGCCTATTCACATGGTCGAATTTTGAATTTTTTTCAATTCGAAATCCAACCCTTGGTAAATCTGCCCCTAAATAAACCCAATAGGCTGAGTTTGCTTCCATTAAGGATTAATTATATTTTAGTTGGGTTCAAGTGCAAGTTACTGTTTTATTATTACAGAGAAAAAGGAAATCACTTTAAAAAATTTGGATTATTTCATTATAATGGAGTCTATGGGTCAACCATTCTGTAATTATAATGGAGTCTATGGGTCAACCATTCTGTAATTTGGAGCTTTGTGGATAATGGGTTTCCAGATAAGAGATCCAATACCTGTACAATTTTATTGCAATTTGATCTTTGGTGTATCAGCGTGATACTGTTTTATAATAATTTAATTTGCATTTTTTTCAAGTAAAAGTACAGTGATATATTGACAAATTCCTTGGTGTCTTAGAATACCATTATAATATAAAAGATATCCTTCAAAGTATATCCATATGATTACATATATATATACAATATAACACCAAAAATTATAGTGTTTTAATGGAATGAGAATATAATGTACTTGTAAAGAAAGTACCTGGTGGTCAAGGCAGGGATGCCCGTCACGCACGTCCTCTTCTCGCACGCCAATGTGCACTCACTCATGTCCTGATCTAAATGGCTCGTGTGCTTTCGGATTTGTTTGCAACTGCCTGTGACTTCATCTCGCAAGGATGCAAAATTCAAATATTTAAAGGGCCCATGCCCAGTAACTCATTGCCCAACATAGTTCTATTCATATAGTTCCTGGTGGGATTTCTTAGTGTTTTCTGTCCAGTTCTTGACCCTTTCTGACCCTGACCAAGCCTTGTCTGCTGCCCGTCCTTATTCTTGCCTGTACCTTGACCCTTCTCTTGGATCCTGTCTATTTCTGCTTAATTGTGTACCAACCTGGCCTGTGACCATGACTACACTCTTGATTCTTGACTTAGTACTGCACTTCTTGATTTGGTACCGACTCAGTCTTTCCTTGACCACGCTCCTATTCTCTGTTCCTGTTTGTATGTACGGTTTCCTTGATCACCCATAACTCTCTCCTAGGTTCTCTCACATTGACCTGGCAGCATTCAAGTAGTGGAGGGCTTCTCCTTAAGCGAAAGGCAGTTGTTATAGGCAGAACAGTGAGCCTTGACCAGGACCTTGGGGTTTGTTCTGGGTTTGGGATACCAGTGTCCTGCACTGGTAAAACTGGCGTGTTTGTTTCAGAAACACAACTATAGTTTATATAAACAAACTGCTGTGTAGCCATGCGGACAGCCATTCCAGTACAGGTTACACATTAGATAACAGATTCTTTGTTATCTACTGTGTCCTGTGTATTTTCTCTTTTTTCAGCTTTGAAAGGCTGTCCCCATGGCTACACAGCAGCTTGTTTATATAAATCAGTGATCCCCAACCAGTAGCTCCCGAGCAACATGTTACTCACCAACCCCTTGGATGTTGCTCTCATTGGCCTCAAAGCAGGAGCTTATTTTTGAATTCCAGGCTTGGAGGCAAGATTTAGTTGCATAAAACTGCCAAACAGAGCCTCTTATAGGCTGCCAGTCCACATAGGGGCTATCAAATAGCCAACCAGAGCCCTTATTTGGCACCCACTGATCTTTTTGCATGCCTGTGTTGCTCCCCAACTCTTATAATGTTGAAAGTGGCTCACAGGTAAAAAAGGTTGGGGACCCCTGATATAAATTATTGTAGAGTTTCTGAAGCAAGCACACCAGCTGCACCAGTGCAGCACAACAGAAAATTATATTTTCATTACTTTAAACAATTTCCATTGTTGGTGTTACTATTCCGTTAAACCTTGCAACACAGTAAATATTGTATTTCAAAATAAAATCAGTTCCTATGATTATATAATTTGTGTGTTTGAAGAATACATTACTTTTTAACACAATTCCTTGATTTTACATTTCCTTGGATATTACACCATTTTAGTGTGAACATAATAGCCCCTTTCAGATAGAGCCCTGGCTCAAATAACCTACAGCCCCAGCACTACAAAGCACTAGTTGTGTGACCCTAGATTATATGAAATTGTATCAGACAATATTTGCTTCATTTTAATACACAAATTTATAACAAATGGAAAACCATCTTTAATGCTCATTAGCTTAACTTTGCTGGTGCTGAAAGTAGGCATTGTTAAACAATGCTGAAATAAGTTAAAATTGAAAAAGCATTTGGCAAGAAATCTGAATTCTGCAAAGCTTTCATTTGCTTGAGATGCCAATTTTCCTAGAGATTATCAATACTGTTGAGAGTTTACTTGAAAACACTTTTTACCTCTGACAATTTGCCTTTGATGTGAATTCATTGCTTTTTTCCAAAAATCTCCTGGTTCATAATGCATCTTGGGACTGATCTGTTCTTGCCAAGTTGCCTAATATACTAGAATTAAAACCCAAGAAAACAGTCATTTGCCTGTTGAATGGTAAACACACTTTTATTTTCCAATTCAAGCAACATATCATTTTATTTGGATTACATAAGATCATGAGCCAACAGGACAACACCCTTCATTGAATTTATCCAGTTCTTTTTTTTAGGTGTATTTGTAAACCAGTTAAATGTCATCATGTTTGTAAGGGTGATTTAGGAAAAGGCAGGTGTGCATTCTAAAGCCAGAATAAGATTATAAAACAGTATTGGGGGAATGCAATATTGGTCACTAATGCAAAAATCGTACGCAATTCATTCGAATGCGAAAAAATGTTGACAAAGGGAATACATAACAGTAGATAGCGACTGCAAAAAAAACTTCTTAATGAAAAAGTTGTTAGGTTTGCTCCAAAAATTTACACCCCCTTCAAGCAGGTGTTAAAGGTTCACAGTGCACAATTAAGATTCGCCATTTTCCATCAAGAAAATATAATCGCATTTTCCATAGAATCGAGAAAAGGAAATTGAGGAAGAGCAGAAGGACCAAAGCAAAGACTAAAAAGTGTATATAGCTGACAAAGAAAATAAATAAATCTAGATTAAAGTGGCTCCTAAATGATAAAGTAGGAACAGAACGGGAATGGTTTATGCCTATAAAAGTAAATAGTACGAGTTTCACACTTTCCAACCCACACAGACTTCCGATCCTACAAATACTGCAGTCATAATGTTGTTTTTTTTTGGGAGCGTGAAAAATGGATTTTCAGTGCCAAAAGTAAACTGAACTGTGTGTGGAATTATCTGCAAACACATCATTTCCCAAAGATGGCTCGTGGCCCTGCATCCTGTTCTAAGCTTGTTTTTCTGAAAACAGAGTCTGCATTATTGCCAGTAAATGACGTTTGGTCATGTGTGTTTTTTGGAAAAAGAAGAGTAATCACTTATTAAAAGGTTGATATAAAAACATTTTGTGCTAATCCTTGTATTATTCATTTGCAGTGAGCAGCTGGTATTACTTGTGGTGGATACAGTACACAATATGGCCAATGTATGTGGACACCGGCCTGACTGTCAAAAGTCTCATTCACACGAAAGGATACAATTATACAGTTGTCCCCTTTTTGCTGCTGAAATAGTCTGTAATGTCTACTCTTCTGGGAATGCTTTCCACTAAATGGTGCAACGTTGTTGGTGGGACTTGTTGGGGGATCAGGCCTGGCTCACTGCAGAGTTACTATTTATCCTATAGGTGTTCAGTTAGGTTGAGGTCAGAGATCTTTGCAAACCAATTCTGTATGAACCTTACATTATGTAAATTAAAAAGCAATTTCCACAAAAAAAACTGCCCTGCCTTGCGGGAAAACGTACGTTCTGTAACGTATACAGTAACGTACATGACTGTAGCAAGCAATGACAAAATAGCAGTTATCACCAACCAATGGCTTGTGAGCAACATGTTACTCACCAACCTCTTGGATGTTGCTCCTAGTGGCCTCAAAGCAGGTGTTTATTTTTGAATTCTTGGCTTGGATTGCATAAGAAAAACTGGTGTAATGCCAAACAGAGCCTCTTGTAGGATGCCAGTCTACATAGGGGCTGTGAAATAGCTAATTACATCCCTTATTTGGCACCCCAGGAAGTTTGTTCAAGCTTGTGTTGCTCTCCAACTCTTTTTAGATTTGAATGTGGCTTACAAGTGCTAATAAAGAGACAGGAGCAGACAGGGGTACACTCTATTGACCAGCAATGAATTTAAAACTAAAAGTGAACTCCACTGATCCCCAGTGAACTAACTGACTTATTAGATATGAACTACTTATTATAGGCTGACTTTAGCAGTTTATTTTGATAACTATTTACTGTATTATATTATATTATACAATACACTGTATCTGTAGTATATTGTATATTATTTACATTGTAGTTATTGGGCCCACAACAAGATCATTGGTGCCCTTTATTGCTTAATGAAATATGAATTATTTTAACTGAATAAAAAAAGAATTTCATCTTGCAGCTGTGAAATGTGTATTTGATGATCTATGTATACTACAATATGACTGCTCTTGCACTTTTATTTCTGTGATCTTCTAATGCTCCTTTCACATAACGGCTTGACTTGGCGACGTGGTAAATCTTAAAGTTAATCGTAATTTTGTTTTGATGGTGACATTTGTACCAGGCACGCAAAAAAAGAAAATAAATGGCTGGAGTGGTGTAACAAGATTTCATGGGAAGTGTTAGTGGAGATAGAAGAGCAATATTACCATTGCAAGGATTTTTCTGGAGAAGCTATTTCAGTAAGAGAAATATTGCTGTAGAAAAGTTATATAAACAGAACAGGCAAAAGAATGTTTGCTATAAGACAACTACAGGCGTGAGAACTATTATCTAGAATGCTTGGGGCATGGGAGTACTGTGTCTAAAATGTACTAATGCAATTAAACAGTTAAATATTCCAACACAAAGGGTTCTTCCAACCATCATGGGTTTATATTGGGATAATTAACATCAACTAGAAGACATTGTCTCATTATTACAGAGCCAGGGGTTTAGCTATAGACATGGCAGGGTCGTGGCTTCATCCTCACCCTGAGGGGCCACCCTAAAATGAAAATTGTTATGTAAAGGGACAAATTGGAGGGGCTTCAAATGTTTTTTTTTGCCTTACTTTGAATCAGCTAGCAGTTAAGAAAGTTTTATATGTATATATATACAGTATATATATATATATATATATAAAGTTATTTATTTATTTCAACTTTACTTAATATGTTACTAGTTTACTAGATATGTACATAAAGAGATAGGGTGGGATGAAGAGATGGCCAAAAGAAACATTGGGAATGATAAGAAGAGGGCAATACATTTATCAAGAGGTAAAAAAAAATGTGTTCTAGATAAACTGTGACTCTCCCAGTGATACTAACGAGTTCAATAGAATCTATAATATATAATGTACAAACTTAAATGATACAATGGGCCATTTACCAGGTTAGAGCACATTTATAGCAGAACACCACACATTTAGTCAATTCCCAGGTTTATTTAAATATTCACAAACTATTTTTAGGGTGAACAGTTAACAATACATAACTATAAAATCCACTATACAAACTGATTATATGACAGCATTTCTCTAAAAATTAGCAGGAAAGAATAAACACAGTTGCACATTCACAGTTTTAAACTGATTATATGACAGCATTTCTCTAAAAATTAGCAGGAAAGAATAAACACAGTTGCACATTCACAGTTTTAAAGGAGAGTTCTGTACCAAAGTTCGGCACAAAAAGACATTTGTAGGGACCCAAAGTATTAACAATGATTCTATGGCTTTAATTCCCTAACTTCCTGATCTTCCTGGTTGCTGGGCAGATGCCCATGTAGCTGTATGTTATTTGCATAGTTATTCTATTGGCCAGGAGGGACTGTGACCACATCCTGCCACATCTTGTATAGTGATTGTGAAGGGGTGGGCCGTTGGCTCCTGGAGTCTGATCGAGCTGGGTGTACCCAAGGGGGCCTGGGTACAGCAAGGCCCGGGGGAGCATGTACCATAGAGGGACCAATACCTCTAGAAGTCGGGGCGCAGGGTCCCATAAATGAGGCTAGTGAGTGGCAGGGATATATCTGTAATAGACTCTCTAGGAGAGTGAGAAAGAGAGTACAGATTGCAAGAGCAGCTTGGCTCCAACTAGGAGGCATAGCAAGGAGGTAGCTCTCCTCTCAGGCAAGACTGGCCTGTAGATAGAGACCCAGTCTAATAGGGATTTGGGTCTAGGATTAGGAAGATTAGGAAATTAGGGAATTAAAGCCATAGAGGCATTGTTAACTTTATGGTCTCTACATGGTTATTTCATTCTACTACGCATGTGTCTGCCCTGGGAAATTTGAAGAAAGAAAATGCAGGAAAATTATGGCTCTGTGGTGCTCGCTGGAAGAATCCCAGGCCAGCAATTCAGATATCATGAGGAGCTCATTAGTATAGATGCAGATGGCACAGGTAGCATATAGGTATCAGAGGTAGGTAAAGGTATCATCTGGGAGATTTGATTTGGGGTTTGATGCAGCCTTGTGGTTGTGGAGATACTCTTTTGGTAATTTCCAGCTTACATATTATTGAATTGTTGCTCAGTTTACAAATACATTTTCAAATATGATCTGGGAGAGCTACCTACAGTCTACCAGTTATCATTGGTGCCAAGTTTTGCTCTTACCAATCTGTGATAAAATGGGACTTTCTTTGGGTTCTCATAAGTGTAGTCAACCAGTTACAGCTTGACTAATACCCTATTAAAACCCTTTATATTCTGGAAGTGTAACACAAAAAAAGCCTTATACAGTATTTCCTTTGTATATAACCTGTCTGAGCTCCTTTAGCTTCTAGACATGCATGCTATGTTCCTCAATTGTCGTCTAGTTACGGGAATACTTGATCGACAAAACCATTGTATCTACCCAGAAATTCCTATTTTCTTTAAACTTTTGGCTGCTAATAACAAGAGAGAGATATGTGTGGTGTTCTTTTGAAGAACTTGAGCAGAAAAGGAACACTGAGTAGTTTAAGGAGTCAGGCAACAGAGACAACAGATAACACAAAACAGCATATTAGAATGTTTAAGGTATAAAGATGTTTGCTTGAAACAACTAGTAACACATTCTGTCATGCATGACTGGCATTTTAAAACACTGAATTCATATGGCATGAAATAAATTCACAGCTAAAAATGTTGGTGACGGTGATGTGTCATAGATGTAAGACCTTTGTCTGCTTTTGTGTTTTTCTTTGCATTAAACATAATCCATTGTTTGTTGTATGTTTTGTCAGATGAGATTTTTTTCATTCTTGGTTTGTAAATGCTTGGATAATCTGTCTCGACAAAGTGGTGCCCAACTCTCGCCACATTAGCTCATTATTTCTGTACAGGTATTGGATACATTATCCAGAAACCCATAAAACAGAAAGATCCAAATTACGGAATGGCTATCTTCCATGGACTCTATTTTATGCAAATTCAGTAATCCAAATTTTTAAAAATGATTTCCAGCTTTTACTTGAACCCAACTAAGATATTAATTAGTCCTTATTGGAAGCAAAACCAGCCTATGGGGTTTAATGTTTTCATGATTTTCTAGTAGACTTAAGGTGGCCATGGAAGTAACAATTAGGATCTTTCTTGGAAAAGATCTTTGTTTGTTTCAATACACACGTGTGGATCTGAATCATCAGATATACAGATAGAAACAATAGAATTCTACCTGTACTAACAATGGCCAATGTTTGGGTACCTTCAAAGGCACCCAATCAAAATTTTGCATCCAGCCTGATCGATTGTTTCGTACGATATTATCTCCTTTAAAGTATATACCTTTAAAGTATAAAGATCCAAATTACAGAAAAACCTGTTATCTGGAAAACTCCAGGTCCCAAGCATTTTAGTTAACAGGTCCCATAACTGTACCTTATTTGTCAAATACCAGGTAAGATAGTAAAGGTATGGGATCTGTTATCCAGAAAGCTCTGAATTATGGAATGACTGTATCCCATAGACTTCATTTTATCCAAATAATCCAAATTTTGAAAAATTATTTCCTTTTTCTCTATAATAATTAAACAGCACCTTGTATTTGATCCAAACTAAGATATTGTTAATCCTTAGGTGATGCAAAACCCTTCTGTTGGGTTTATTTAAAATTTACATGATTTTGTAGTATAAAGCCTTGATCGATTGTTTCGTACGATATTATCTCCTTTAAAGTATATACCTTTAAAGTATAAAGATCCAAATTACAGAAAAACCTGTTATCCGGAATACCCCGGGTCCCAAGCAATTCTGGATAACAGGTCCCAAACCTGTATAATATACCTGTATTGCTTTTCATATATATATTTTTGTCCTGCTGAAGCCTTGAATCTTTATCGGTTTTAATGGCTTTACAAGTTAACTAATATAAGAAAGTTATATTTAGTGGGTACATTTTATGGAAATAAAAGCATAGTCAATTTAGCAAGAGGACGCTTCTTAAAAGCTGTTATTAATCAATCACTGAGATGCTGGTTTTCCACCGTAAATAATGTCAGCCAAATATTTCCTCATAGCAAACAGCCAGGCCTGGATTTGTGGCAAGGTCTGGGCCTAGGGCGGCAGAGATTCAGGGGTGGCATGCGGCACTTACACATATTCAGGATATGTGCTTATATATGCATGCACAAGCGGATGGGGAGGGAGATGCAGACGGGGAGGGGAAGGGTCAGCACTGAGAGAGAGAGATCCGGAGGGGGAAGTGGAAGGGGAGGGGTATACGGACAAAGGAGGGGAGAGAGAAACAAAGGGGGAAACGCAAGGGGAGGGGGACATGAACAAAGGATGGGAAAGAGACACACGAAGGGGGAAGCAGAAGGGGAACACAGACGAGGAAAGGGAGGGGGAGATAGACACGCGGAAGGGGAGGGGGATACGGACAAAGGAGGGGAGAGTGACACAAAGGGGGAAACGTAAGGGGAGGGGGACACGAACAAAGGATGGGAAAGAGACACACGAACGGGGAAGCAGAAGGGGAACACAGACGAGGAAAGGGAGGCGGAGATAGAGACGCGGAAGGGGAAACGGACGAGGAAAGGAAGGGGAACACAGATGGCGAGGGGCGATAAGTAGAGAAGGCCTAGGGGTGGCCCGTTTGTAAATCTGGGCCTGCAAACAGCCTACATGCTTTTCTTTTCTTCCATTTCATCATTTGGTATTCCTTTCACTAAACAGGAAGTAGGTCCTGGAAGAGACACACAGGAGTGTGCAGAGAGAAGAGAAGAAGGAGAAGAAGAAAGAAGATGGCAGAGACCCCTTGGACGCCGTGGGACAGCGCCGGTTTCAGTTTTCTCCTATGTCTTGCCCAAGTGGCAGGAAAGGTCAGCAAATTGGAGGTAAGTAGTGTATTTACATTTGTATTTTTAAATAAAATATGTTAACGTTACTGGTCCTTTAATTGAGACCTTTCACTGTTCTTCATTTCACAGGAAAACTGTAACACTGAAATATGCTGTGGGATGGGACCTGTTATCCAGAACTCAGGATCTCAGTTTTTCAGATAACAGATCTTTCCAAAATTTTGGATTGCCATACATTAAGTCTACTAGAAAATCCTGTGAACATGAAACAAACCCAATAGGCTGGTCCTGCTTCCAATAAGGATTAATTATTGGAATTATGAATTAATTATTAAGTACAAGTTACTGTTTTACATTACAGAGAAAAAGTGTAAAATGTGTATTATATGAATAAAATGGAGTCTATGGTAGATGGCCTTTCTGTAATTTGGAGCTTTCTGGATAACAGGTTTTTAGGATAACATACCCCATACCTGTATTTCTTTCTGTATCTACCTATGTGTCTAACTTACTGAATCATCTTGTGGCATATTTCGCCAATTTATTATGTATTAGTGATAATGGTTTTATAATTTTGTGTAATAAGCAGGCAAAAAACAATCTTTAACTAACTGGGTACTTTGTACTGAAACCCAAGCATACTGTAAATTCATTATTATTATTAACATGTATTTCTATAGCGCCACCTTGTTTCGTAGCGCTGATCACTCGTGATGGGTGAATTTATTGGCTTGGGGCGAATTTGCTGCAAATTCCCACGATTTGCCAGCAGAAAGTAAATTAAAATGAATAAAATAAAATGAACGCCAGGTAAAATTTGCCTGGCGAAAATTTGCCTGGTGAAAATTCACCGGCGACAGTGTCTTGCAAATCTTTCGCCATTTCTCAAATATCCTGAGAAATTCTCAAACAAATTAGCTGAAGCAAAACAGCCCATCACTAATTATCACTATCAAGTGCAAATGCAAGTTTTAAACTGCAGGACTAACCAGTCACCCATGCAGCAAATAAACAAAGACAAACAACACAAGCAGGGAACACCAGTCCTCAGGTCAGCAGCTGCACATACTGTATAAGTTCTTGTCCTAGAGCACATACGAAGACTTCCCTTCACTACTTACTATGATAAACTTTGCTGGAGGTCAGGACCTCTTTCGTTGAGGGCATTTGCCATGGACCTAAAGGCTCAGTAGAGGTCACATAGTTAGAAAATTCCCAAAAAATTGAAAACCCCATTGTGAAAATATCATTAAAGGAAAACTATACCCCCAAACTGAATACTTGAGCAACAGATCAAGTTTATATCAAATTAAGTGGCATATTAAATAATCTTACCAAACTGGAATATATATTTAAGTAAATATTGCCCTTTTACATCTCTTGCCTTGAACCACCATTTTGGTCTGTGTGCTGCCTCAGAGATCACCTGACCAGAAATATTTCAACTCTAACTGTAACAGGAAGAAGTGTGGAAGCAAAAGACACAACTCTGTCTGTTAATTGGCTCATGTGACCTAACTTTATAGTTTGTTTGGTATGTTTGTGTGCACTTTTGGATCCTAGGATCCCAGGAGGCTGTCCTTATTTTTTAAAATGGCTATTTTCTATTTATGATTACCCAATGGCACATACTACAAAAAAGTATATTATTATGAAAATGGTTTATTTACATGAAGTTGTTTTATGCAATATCTTTTTATAGAGACCTACATTGTTTGGGGGGTATAGTTTTCCTTTAATAAAATCAGCTTCACTTTTACCTTTTCCAACACAAATTAAGATTTGTAACTATCATGAGCAAATAGTGCACTAAAATTCTAAAGGGATCATTTAAAAAACGCAGGAACGTGCAAAGTGCAAAAGAAAGGTCCAATTTACAATCCAAAAAAGAATGCATTCGCCCCATGAATACACTGCTGTTGTCATTTGGATGGGCAATAGTGATGTGTTGGTTGTCAAAACGTTGACCCAGACCAGACTCTAACCAACCTCCAAATTTAAAGACCAATATCTGCCTCTCTATGACTTCATCAATGGGGTGGGGCCTCACAGACACAAATATTTATAAATGTCTATAAAAATCTCTCACTGGAAGCAGAACAGTCAGTACAGTAATGTTAGGTGGGTAGAGTGTAAGGAAGAGCTCAACCCAAACCTGACTGTGACCCCATGGGCAGGGCCACCATTAGGGGGGCACAGGGGGTAGTCCTGTACCGGGCCTAAGTTGGGCCCCGCCTGTGCTGCACTTTCAGTAATAGCTGGACCTCCCTTGACAGCATTGAAGCAGTGCCGCCTCTTCCAAAGTCCTGAACCACCGAAGAGCCAAAAAGCCGAAGTCCTGTACAGCTGAAGTCCCAAAGCCGCAAAAAGACCCAAAGTCCTGAAAAGAACCAAAGTTGAAGTCCCGAAGCCACAAAAAGACCCAAAGTCAAGAAAAGAGCAAAATCTGAAGCCACGAGTTCCAACCAATTTAAAAAAAAATTTTAAAAAAAATTACCTGGGGCCTCGATATTTTTTTCATTTGTAAGAGGGGGCCCTGGCGCCAATGTATTTTTTAATAAACTTTTATGGGATGCCCTGACCACCAATGAGTTTTTAAAAAAAAATTTATGAGGAGCCCTGGTGCCAATGTTTTTTTTAACTTATAGGGGGGCCCTCATCATCTGTTATTTTTTTTTACCTTGTAGGGGTGCCCTGACCACCACCTGACTTCATAAGTATAGCTTTATAAAAACACATACATACACTACATACACTATATCAATACACTACATACACTATATAGATACACGTACATAAACTACATACTCTATATAAATACAAAACATACACTATATAAATACACATACATACACTACATACACTATATAAATACACTACATACACTATATAAATACACGTACATACACTACATACACTATATAAATACACTACATGCACTATATAAATACACATATATATACTACATACACTATATAAATATACATACAGGGGTTAAAAGATATGCATCAGGTAGGAAGGAGCAACATTTTTTGCACTGGCTGGTAATGATACAAAGCAAAGCCAAAGCCACTTCGATAATTGAATTTGCAAAATTCGATCGTATCGAATGATTTGAATAGATCGAATAAAATTCTATTAGATCATACAACCATTCGATGATTGAAGTACTGGCCCTTTAAATTTTTATTCGATGGCCCAATTCGCCAGATTAAACCTACCGAATTGCTATGTATCCCTATGGAAAGCCCCCATAGGCTTTTTTGTGTTTGAATAGAAATCCTAAGTTCGAAGCGTTCGAAATTTTGTAAAATCATTTGATCGTACGATTTTATCTAGAAATCAAAAACCGGTAAAATCCTTCAAATCAATGTTTGATTTTGTCGGATTTTACTTCGAAAATTGTACTAGGGTCAAATTCGAGGGCTAGAAGCCCTCGAGAATTCGACCCTTAGTAAATCTGCCCCTAAGGGGCAGAGTTATCAAAAATCTAATGTGATTTTTTCCACAATGCAAATTTTCTTTGCACCCAAGCGAGCATATTTGAGTTATTTGTTCGAAAACACGAATGTCTGTGAGTTAATAAGAACAAAATAATTGAAAATTCAAATATAAGAATTACGTTTTCATCCAAAAACTCAATCATTTTTTGGGACATAAATTCAATCAATAGAGTTTTCTTTCTCCATCCATTTTCATGCAAGTTTTTGACATTCTGATTTTTCGCTAAACATGCAAACATTCAAAAACATTTGCCCTCAGGGTTCCAGATAAGAGATCTTTCAGTAATGTGGTTCCATTCTTCAAATTTATAAAGAATCATGTAAACATTAAGGGGCAGAGTTATAAAAATCAAATGTGATTTTTTTTTTTCAACGATTTTTTTTGCACCCAAACTCACACATTTGAGTTATATGTCTGAAAACATGAATGTCTGTGAGTTAAGAAAAAAAATTGAAAATTCCAATATAAGAATTTGGTTTTTATCCAAAAATGCAATCAATATTTGGGACATGAATCAGAGGTTTTTTCTCCGTCCTTTTTCATCCAAGTTTTTGACTTTCTGAATTTTCGCTAAACATGAAAACATTCAAAATTCTATTTTATCTGAGGCAGAAATAGCCCTCACACAACTCACAAATTCCATTCTTGAAAAATATGCCCCTAAATAAACCTAGTAAGGTTGTCTTACTTCCAATAAGGATTCATCTTATCTAAGTAGGGATCAAGTACAAGCTACTGTTTTATTATTAAAAATATAATTTAAAAATGTTTTAATTATTTGATTAAAATGGGTTTTGATGGGAGCTGGACATTCCATAATTTCGAGATTTCTATATAAGGGAACTCATACCTGTACATGTTTTTTTAACACCATAACAAATCGAGCATTTATATTTTGCTCAAAAACATCTACTTCAATGTTTCAATAAGGTGAGCGAAAAAAACACAGTTCTGAACAGGGAAAAAAATGCTGCCATTCTGTGCTGTGTCAGCACGCTAGCTCAAACACACAGATTACAGTCCCAGCTCCGATATGAGATGTTTCCAGAAAGTTGGTTATCAAGTGACACAAGGCCACTTAGAGAAAACACCCAATCATTTTATCTTTACACTTTCGAATGCCAGAGGCGCCATCTGTATTAACATCTGTTGCTCTGCCTGAGCAGTTGTCTGGAGTTTTTAAAAGATACATTTAAATGACGAAATTACAAGACATAAAACAGCAAGAAATAGAAAAAGTCTATGTTGGTGTCATATTTAGCTTTATTTACTGATAACTTACATTTTTTCTATGGAAAACGTACTGCGAAATAAAGACAGAGAGAGTCTAAAATATAGAACAGTTAGCAGGGAAGAAATAGGAGCCAATTGTTTTGTAGAAGAATCAATTGTGTAACATTTAGCCCATTTGTGCTAATATGGCTCCTTTTTCATGGGAACGGTTATCACATGATCAGTGTTTCTCACGGTGGTAAAAAGGATAAATTACTATACCTTACTTGTGTCTGCATAATGAGCGCACTAAGTTACATGAGCAGATTCATTAGTTGCTCCAGTCTTAACATAATACACATCCTTAATTATGTTTCCTAACATGAGGAGATTACTGCTAAATGCATGAATTCTGTTTGAGCTGGGTTTATACTATATGTGGAATGTTAATTCTGTTATCAGTTGCTAGGAGTATAGTACAGACCAGTCTGCTCACATTATATCATGAACTTAAAGATATTATGCTATGCTACAAATATATTTTTATAGCTGTACGTGTACATTTTGCACTATACATTACATAATATTTATAAATACGCTGGTCATTTATCCTATAGGATGTATCTGTTTTTCAAGTGCCTAACTCCAGGAAAAAGGATTCACCAATTAGATTTGGATGCTGGCACAGCAGTCTGAAAAGCAACCAATATTGCCTTCTGCTCCACCCTGACCAGAATAAAGATGGCCATAAATGGTCACACACGTTTGGACTAATTGGATTCATCTGATTCGGCCAATGATCATACAGCAGCCATCAGATGAAAAACACATCAATGTGGTCCTCACCATCAGGATTTTCATAACTGGCCAAAAATTTTAGGTCATATGTCGGGGATGGGATAATAAACTGCCAAATTTGATCTGGAGAGGCCAAGTTGGCAACTTTTTGCAGCCAGTGCAATGCCAGCTTAAGAAACACCCCAGGCAACTGGGGCCAATTAAGTGTGAATTTCCAGTAAAAAAGGTATTGGGGAAGAAATGAACCACCATGGTGCCCACTTATACTTAGAGCTGCGATTTAAATAAGGTACTGAATTGGGACTGGATTTTTAGCTAGGGAAGTTTGAGACCAAGATGAACAGTAAAGTACATAACAAGGAAATAAGTTCTTAGCCAATCCAAAAAATATTGCAAAGAATCAAGACAGACATACCAGCATGTTATATTCTGATCCATCACATTCAGTTGAATAAGTGAAATGGTTTAATAACAATATTTTGTAACTGATTCTCTACTTTATTAATTGTTTTCACAACACAATCAAAAAGTTAAATTGTTGATGGCTATGTATGTATGTAGAAACTGCACAATGAGAGCCCTCCCCTTAATCACCCACCCACCCCCACTTCTTCTTCTCTCCCCTACTTCTTACTTCACTATCTTTTCTACTCAATGCTACCTCAGCAACATACCTGAAAGACAAATAAAAACAGTGACAACTTTTACCAAAGATACGTATTGAAACAAGCATAACAATGCTGTTACGAAAATGTTAAAAAGAAGAATAAAAAGTTGGGGGAAAAAAAAGTGATATTGTATTTATTGCTCTTTGTTTTAAGAAACAATTGTAATTAATTAGCTCTGCAAGAAAATACAGTATGTTTGTTGCAACCTAAAGACATTAGCTGACATTCAGAATTGTTTGAACAAGCCAATGTTGTAGTGCAATAAAAAAATTTTTTTAGGTGACCCTGGATGCAGAAAAACCCCAACTGAGCTCATGTCCAACAGGAGGGTATATTTTCCATTTGAAGAGACTTAAAAGAAGAAAAAGGCTTGAGTATAACTTAACCTCCTGTACAATTACATTTTCTTTTTACAAGGGAAAGCCTAACTTGCCATAGCTTTATGGTTTTGCCTGTACAGGCGATGGGCAGGCTATGATGGTGGCATTCCAGCTGCAGTTATAGCTATAACATGTTTTAAAGGAGCTTCTGCCTGGAAGCGTAAATAAATATGCTGCATAAGATAGGTTGGGTGAGTATTGGGGTTCAAAATACAGACACAGTTACACTTCCTTCTCAGCAACAGTTTTTTTATCCATGCTTGATAGAAGCTTCACCTTACCAATGAGAACTGTAAAAGGGACTTTCTTGTGATGTTGTGTTGGGTTTCAGACTAAAATATTAAGTGACACAAAGAACAATGACAAACAGAGACTTATGCTTTAACAGTAAATGGTTCTCGTTTTTTTCTTATAGACAAATGCCATTGTGATTAATTGCGGTTACCAAGCTTAGTTACAGTTTCAGTGTTCCGGCAAAGCAATAATGTAGAACTATTGCAGAATAAGTACGTTGTTCTGATACATGGTACAAAAATATCCACTGCTTCCACTGTATTCCATCTGGGATGCAAGACTGAAAAAAATAATTGCAACCTATTGTTCCAGTCAATGATGCAAACAGACTTAAGTAGCTAATTACGTTAAGCTCACGTGTGTAAAACTGTCTATACACATGCTGATAAAATATATAAAGCACAAAGTAACTTAAAACAACTGAACTTGCTGAGAAATATTAACAAAGATGTTTCATTGCTCATCCGAGCAGCTTCTTCAGTTCAAGCTGTGTAGGGGAGTTCTCGGCATATAGACTCTTCCAACAATCCAATCACAATGGCACATTGTAACTCTTCAGAGGTGACATCTGAAATTCATAGAGGTGTTGATTCTGTGTAGTTACTGTGATAAGATTACCAATGTGTCATGCAACTCCTACAGGTGTTACTTGTGAGAGTTGCATGAATGGATGTGTGAAGCCGCCAGGGTACAGATGTTAGAACAGCATTGTATGTAGCAGACAGGTGGTGTTGAAGGCCCCAGCCTCAGTTTAGGGATGGTTTCTCCACCTTAAAATGAATCGCCTCTTTAAAACCAGAGGTCTTCTTTATCCAAGATTTGGACATTGCTATCTTCAAAGTGT
>CM044442.1:28204671-28216318 GCA_024363595.1 Xenopus borealis | reverse complement strand
GTAGAGGGGTAGGGTTTATTTTAAGTAAGGGTTGAATCCTTTAATCTTGAGTGTTGGGAGGATTTTTCCATGTTTGTGAAGATTCTCATTCATACAGGTCATGGTATATCTGTAGAAAGTTATTCTGAATTGAGAAAGCCAGTTGGATGACTGGTGAAATTTCTTCAAGGAAAAAAACCAGAGCAAGTCCAGTTGATTTGACTTATTTCTACAGATTTTTCCACATATGAGGATGAATTAGCACTATAGTTTTTGTATGTCTTCTTATGGCTCAGTATGTTCAGTTGTTTTTAAAGGTTGAACTCAAAGGTTTATGTCTTTTTTATCCTACCTCACATGACTGCTAACATAAAAAAAGGAATAAATCAAAATCCCCTTTCATGGTTAAAAAATAGAGATCAAAAGTTTAGGACCTGAACAAACTCTGTGGAGGCCTTTGCATCTTTTCTTAACTCTGTGACCTTACCCCTGTGCTTTGGAGAAAAGTCAAGGCATACACTCTATAATACCTTTTCACCTGGCATTTGTTTAGAAAATGTTTGATAGAAACATGTTGAGTATTAATGGAGAAGATCAGAATGTGATAAGAGTCCTTCTGTAGAAGACACATAAAACCTAGAATTCAGGTTGGGAGCAGCATGGGAAAAGGAATTGATGACAGTCTCCTAACTGGACAGAGCTATGATATTATATAAAGTAAGGAATTTGAGCATGGTTGACCTTGCCTGCTCCAGTAATTTTGTATTCAAGCTAAAATTAATTATTTACTGGAAGCCCTTTTATACTGTATATTGGATTCTCAAAGCTTGGTTTTTATCCCCTTTCTCCAGTGTAAAATGCCTACGGTCCCTGAGGCCTGTTCATAGAAGTACACTCAGCAGCTGTTCCTAATGCCTCACTTTATGAACAAGCAGCCCCATTGAACATTTAAGAGCCTTAGATTTTTACAGCACTTAGCTGGTAATCATAGGGTGGCTTTAAGTGACTAAAGGAATCTTCATTGTACCATGACATTCTCTAAGGACATAGGCTTATAAGTCAGTCTACTGTAAACTCTTTCTCCATTTCCCCTGAAAACTTAAAAAGAAGGTATTATGTAAATCTCCCTGAATTAACTCCATCAATGAAATATACAAGCATTGAATGCAAATTACCCTGTACCTTCACTTGTAAAGTGAAGTTTAAACTATAAAGACACTTTTGGCACAATCCCAGGCAAAATATTGAACATTACAAAACACAAAATGGCTTTTTATTCAGTTAAAGAATTATATTCTGCAGAAAAAAAAACTTGTTAAATATAACACGATTGGTTTTTTTTTATCAAGCAGTAACTATGGTTGTCAGAGCCCTTCATTTATAATGCCAAGGGAGTGCTTTCTTTTCACTGCGCAGGTATGGGATCCATTATATGGAAACCATTATCCCGAAAACTCCAAATTACGGGAAGGCCATCTCCCATTGACAACATTTTAATCAAATAACTAACATTTGGAAAAATGATTCCCTTTTTCTCCCTAGTAATACTTGATCTTAGCTGATATATATTTAATTTTATTGGAGGAAATACAAATGTTGGGTTTTATAAAGGGATTTAGATTTTTACATTTTTAATTTGTAGACAAATATCCAAATTAGGGAAAGGCCTATTATCCCAAAAACCCCTGGTTCTGAGCATTCAGGATCATCATCTACAGGACTAAAGAACGTTTTGATGCTGATTGGCATAGAATTTATAAAACAGATTGAATCAAGAGCATCTGAATTTTATCTAATTCATGTGCCATAAAGTGCATTTTTCTTTATGATCAGCAAACACAGTTGTCTATTAAAATGCAACTGTCATATGATTTTCAAAGTACGAGTAAAGCAGTGCACTGCATTATAACAGCTCAGTAATGCTATGATGGTAAAGGGATGTTTGTTTTGTAGGCATAAAAAAGCAGGTCATGTTGAACTAATGCAGGTGTGTTCATAATTAAATGTAATTTGGAACAAAATTATGTTTCAGGCTGCGGTGCAGCAATTTCATTCCTAAAGGGCACAACTGCAATTATGCATACAGGCCTGACTTTCTAGCTTAAAATTTATCAGGTCATGGTACATTAAACTGCCTACAGAAAACTATAAAATCACCCAGAATGCACAGTCTTCTTTCATAAACAAGAGAAAAAGATGGAATATAGAAATGCACTATATTAGGTTAAAATAAAAAATCTGGCATTTTAATTTAGGTAAAACAGCAGCAATTGTCTCTATAAAGCAGACCATACATTTGGGGGGTTATTTATTGAAGTCCGATTTTTTTTCTCGTCGGAGTATTAAAAGGGAAAATTAAATTAAACCCTGATGCTGCTTAGTCAGAATAAACAAAAAGTACTCTATCTTAAACCTGAGGTCATGAAGAAGTCAACCCATTTAGAACAGGAGGTTATGATCTGCACTGGGCATTGTTCAATAATTCAAAGAACTATTGGTTTTTGGGTGGGTTTTCGGCGTCAAATCTGAAAAAAATTGTACAATCCGGATTATTTTATGATTTTATCAAGTCTTTTCCCTCACCAGTAAATTTATTGTGAAATATGGGAAAAATGTGCACAAGAGTTTGGTCAAAGTGGTTTTAAGAAAATAGTGAGAAATTTTTCGGATTTTAGGAAATAACCCCCCAAAAGATTTGTATTTTGGCAAAGTTGCCAAATGAGCAAGTCTTAACCTGATATGCAAGCTGATCCCATCCCATCCCTCGGCCATGACGTTAAATGCATGTGATCAGGGTGACAAACTCTGATTGGGTCCTCATCCTGATGGGATTTTCTTTTAGCCTGTTTGCGCATATTGACCCTGGAGAATCCTGTTGCCAAGCTGAATATGGCAATAATATCAGGGTTACCACAGAGCATTGCGTCACTAGCTGGAACAGTTCCACAAGAATTACCTATTAATGTTATTTTAACACAGAGTTGTGGTGGCTGGTGGGTATCAAAAGTCAAAATATTGCACTGTGGGTAAAGAATATCCTTATTTGTGTTAAATGTTATCGAAAATGCCTTTAACCGGACTTTGCTGAAATCTATGGAACACTGAAGCATGCCCATGCTTTAAAGGGATTCTGTGACGCTAAAATAGTTTTTGTTCAAAAAGCATCAGTTAATAGTTCTGGTCCAGCAGAAATCTGCACTGAAATCTGTTTTTCAAAGGAGCAAACATATTTTTTTCATATATGATTTTGAAATCTGACATGGGGCTAGACATTTTGATCGTTTCCCAGGTGCCCCCAGTCATGTGACTTGTGCTCTGATAATAACGTCAGTCACTCTGTACTGCAAGTTGGAGTGATATCACTTTCCCCCCAGCAGCCTAGCAACAGATAACAGCACCCTGACACAAGATAACAGCTCCTTGGTACATATAAAAACAGCACTCAATAGTAAAACGCCATGTCCCACTAGGACTCCTTTAAATACTTAAGTAGGAGATACAACAGCCTGCCTGAAAGCAATTCCATCCTGAAGTGCTGCTTTCTGAAAGCACATGACCAGGCAAAATGACCTGAGATGGCTGCCTACATACAAATTTTACAACAAAAAAAAATACACTTGGTTCAGGAATACAATTATATATGGCAGAGTGAATTATTTGCAGTGTAATTTGGAAATAAAAACAACACCATAAAAATCATGACAGAAACCTTTTGAAGTGGAACCTTGGCCTGTATGACATATATTAACTGCTACACAATATTTTAATGAAGAAGTCTATCTGTTTGTGGCATTTCAATGAATTGCTTGTGAGATGCATCAGAACATACTGCTCCTTAGCAAAAC
Source organism: Xenopus borealis (assembly GCA_024363595.1). Lineage (NCBI taxonomy): Eukaryota > Metazoa > Chordata > Amphibia > Anura > Pipidae > Xenopus > Xenopus borealis. Next base: position 28,212,494 of record CM044442.1, on the reverse strand, counting down.
TTCCCTTCTTTAAGCCATCTATTTCTTCAGTGTTGGCAAGCGTGACTTCTACTTTTAATTAAAAACCTCTTATAAAGCCAAACCTTCAATTTCAGTTCCCAGGGTGTTTCCTGAGAAAAAGCACAAAAGCACTGACTTACAAGAAAAAACTTGATGCATGTTTTATCTCAGCAAGACACAAGATACCTGGCCCATACAACTGGTGTAGGATCACAATGAAACCTGATATGCGCATTCTGACTGCGCTCCCTGCTTTGCTCTTTTCATTGTTTGCAAGCCTGGAGCACAAAACTCTCTACATTGTGCTTGTGAGAAATGTACAAAGAAACCTTCCAGCCACTCACTTTTCGACATGCAGTGTTAATCCAAGCATCGTGAATGGAGAGGTTTCAGAGAAAATACAGCATAGTTGAAATGCATGTTATACCTGGCTATGCATTAATTCATGCCTTTCAAAATCAAGATACAAGAAATGAATCTGATTTAACTTGCTGTTGATTTTATGAACTGTCAAAACAATGGCCATCCCTACTGGAAATATGGAAAAGGATATTATTGCTTATAAATCCTGATGAATTCTGGCGTGGAAGCTGCAGTGAGCCAAAGACCATACAAATGTATGGCACCTATTATCCAGAATTCTTGGGACCTGGTGTTTTCTGGATAATAAATCTTTCCCTAATTTTGATCTTCATACCTTAAGTCTACCAGAAAATAATTTAAACATTGAATAACCCCAATGGGCTTGTTTTACCTCCAATAAGGATTCATTATATCTTAGTTTCGATGAGGTACAATGTACTGTTTTATTATCACAGAAAAAAACATTTGCATAAATTTGGATAAATTGGAGTCTACGGGAGATGACCTTTCTGTAATTCTGAGTTTTCCAGATAACATATCCCATACCTTAATTATTATTATTATTATTATTCACAAGCAATTTGGACATACAGGTATGGGATCTGTTTTCCAAAGCTGGGATATTTGGTCCTCTCCTATAAACTCCATTTTAGCCAAATAAACAAAATTTAAAAAAATTGTTTCCTCTTTCTCTGTAATAATAAAATAGTACCTTGAACTTGATTCCACATAAGAGATAATTAATCCTTATTGGAAGCAGAACCAGCCTATTGGGTTTGATGATTTTCTAGTAGATTTAAGGTACAAAGATCCAAATTAGGGAAAAATATGTTATCTGGAAACCTCCCAAGTCCTGATCATTCTGGATAAAATGTCCCATAACTGTAATAATAATTAAAACCTTTATAATTCTTATTACTTACAATAAATGGTGTATACATCAATCATGTAAAATAATTAATACATATAGTATTTATTATTAACATGTATTTATATAGCGTCAACATATTTTGTAGCGCAGTGTAAAAAGCAATGTGGTCAACAGAGCTGACAATGTAATTAAAAACATAACATAGTATTAGTATAGTATTAAATATTTGCCTTTATCTTGGGGACATCTATTTAGAGGTCTAATATACTCACAAATATCTATCCTTATGCAATGTAAAATAAGGGGCGCATTGTTTCTATGCCAAGGATTCAAAGAGTAATTTGAATGCTAAATGAGTTTTATAACTGGTGCTAAGCACTGTTTACATTTCACGGTGCATTTATGGTATTCTTGTTTATTATAAAGGGCATAATACTGTATACACCCTGCTGTAAAATTAGGAAATTAGAGGCCAAGAGGAATTTTGTGACTATACAAAGGCATGAAGCCTTGGGGATGGCCTGTGGTCACAAGTGACAATTCTATGAAAGTTGAAGGCAAATGGTGATCACTGTTTTGCTGTCCTTTCAAACCCTATTTATAAAATGTTTTTCCTTCCATTAAATTTACATGAAAAATACATCAGATAATGAGAGCATGGACATTACAAAGCAATGAGAGTTTAGACATTAGAAAGCAATGGGAGTATGGCTATGAAAATTTTCATTCATCCAGGTCATAGTTTATCTAATATAAGACTCTATATGAGACTCTTCCAACAATCCAATCACAATGGCACATGGTAACTCTTCAGAGAGGTGACATCTAAAATCCACAGAGGTATTGATTCTTTGTACTTACTGTGATAGGATTACCAATGTGTCATGCAAGGTGTTACTTTTGAGAGTTGCATGAATGAATGTGTGAAGTGTTCTGAAACCTCTGGGGGTACAGATGTGTGAACAGCATTGTATGTAGCAGACAGGTGGTGTAGAAATCCCTCGCCTCTGTTCATGGATGGTTTCTTCACCTTAACACGAATCGCCTCTTTCAAACCAGCGGTCTTCTTTATTCAAGATTTGGATATTGCTATCTTCCAGTGAGGGTACCTTGTCTTTTAAGTGTAGAAAGAAAGCAGAGTCTTGTCCTGTAGCGCTCCCCCTTCTATGCTGAGCCATTCGCTTGGTGAGCAGTTGTTTTGTCTCATCAATGTATAGTTAAGGTGGAGAAACCATCACTGAACAGAGGAGGGGGCCTTCAACACCTGTTTCTAGGAGTTGCATGACACATTGGTTATCCTTACACAGTAACTACACATAATCAACACCTCTGTGAATTTCAGATGTCACCTCTCTGAAGAGTTACTATGTGCCATTGTGATTGAATTGTTGGAGGGTCTATATGGCAAGAACTCCCCACACCAGTCAGTTTAACTGAAGAAGCTCCTCGGATGAGCAGTGAAACGTCTTCATTAAAATTTTTCAGCAAGTCCATTTGTTTTTTTTTTTTACTTATATTAGATAAAGCAATGGGAGCTTTTTTTAAATTTTATATCACCACCACATGGTGGGCCAATAAAAGCTGTCTGGAAGTGAATGAAGTCGCACACTCACCTTACACTCTCTCAATAAAGAACGCCTGGTACCCAGTGTAAGAGGTTGCGGCCACCCTCAATATGCAATGTAAAATAAGATACACTGGCACTTCAAGGCAGGTGAATGGCAGGGATAAAAGCTGGCGACACAGTCATGCGTGGGGACATCCGACGGGCTTCCCTGATCGATATCTGGCCGAAAGTCGGGCAGATCTCGATCAAAAATATTAGAAAAATCACGTTGGATCGCAGCCGCATCTGTGCATTGATGCGGTCCCACAATCTGACTGCCCGTATCTCCTCCATTCTGATCCAATTGTCGGGCCCTAGAGCCCACGATTGGATCAGTCCAATATCGCCCACCTCAATGTGAGCATATCAGGTATGAGGTTGCCACCTTTTCTGGAAAATACCGGCCTTCCTATATATTTACCTTTTTTCCTATTAATAACATTGGGATCAACCATCATTTTTACGGGCCAGGCCTGTAAAATACCGGCCAGGTGGCAACCCTAATTGGGGAGAGATCTGCTTGTTTGGCGACATTGCCAAGCGATAGGGTTGCCACCCGGCCACACCTGCCAAGGCCGGGGCCAGTATTACAAATTTACCAGCAATGTAGCTTTAGTTATCCCTGACTAAAGCCCTTGGCCCACCTCAATCTGATCAAAACTTACCTGTTTGTTGCCGCCAATCCTGCACAGTGGCTCCACTCCCTTTGATGTCACACCACCAGCTGGCGGAAATTTTATTGAAAGGTGGCAACCCTACCAAAATGAGTGGATATCCCTGTGTATGGCCAGCTTTAGAGTAGAAACTTGCTGTCTGCAGAAGCAATGAACTAGTAATCAGGACTGGAATGGGATTCAAAATAGGCACTGCCATTCCTGCGCCAAAGAGGCCCAAACAGTCCCCACCAGCCCACTTAATAGTAGTCACTTTCTATGGCAACTTACAGCAGCCCCTCTGGCATTTGCCAGAACCCACAGATTGCCAGTCCGGGCCTGCTAGTAATGATCCCTGTTTGGAGAGAGATTAAAAAGGCAACAAAGAGCCGAGTACATAGCACCTTAAAGGGATGCCAGAATTACAGTAAACTACATGGTTACACTTTGAGGACCCTATAAAGGGTAGATATTGCTTTCAATCCACATGGAGTCCTAAAAAGACCCAGTCAACAAAATCTATTACTTTATGGTGGAAAGTGTCTATTACCTTCACTCCTGCAGCAGTACCCCTGCTCCTGCTGACAATCTATGGAGGGAGGTAGGAACGGAGGTGCCGGAGGGGGGTTGCTGTTAGGGCAGTAGCCCCGGAAGTCCCCCATTCCAACCCTGTATGTATGACTCCCATGCTAACCATAAATTATATCAGCATTCCATACAATTACAGTTCCATACAGCTAAGCCCTGCTCTGGGAAGCAAAAAGCATGCCAAGCCTGTGCTCCAGTCTAGTTGAAACTACTGTGAACAATATCCCACCCTGTATGTGACACCTATGGTATATTGTTGGGAATCCCATCACATACTATATGCATTTGTATTTTAATGTTATAGTCCCTTTGAAGCTCTTTCGCAGAGAAAATAATGAGAATTTGCAACATAATTGTCTAATTTAGGCTGAAACTACTTTAGTAATATCAAAAAATGGTTTTGTACCAACTGCAGAACATTAAAACAAACTGCAAAACAATTTTTTTTCAGATAAGAAACTGCAGTGCAGCCTTGTATTTCCTTATCACTTGGACAAAAGATACTAAATGCATTTATAGTATATAACTTTTCTATCATCAGAGCTTACTGAACATATAAAGTCTGACCAAACTAGAATTCACGACTTGACTTTACTCGAAAAATGTGTGTTTTTGTGGAAACCCCCCAATTTTTGGGGTTTTATGCCCAAAACTGCAATAAAATCTTTTTTTTTTTTTTAGATAAGAAACTATAGTGCATTCCTGTCTTCCTTATTTCTTGGACAAAATACACTGAATGCATTTATACAATAAACATTTCTATCATCAGAGCTTATTGAATATAAAAAGTCCAACCAAACTAGAATTCACGATTTGACCTTACTTGAAAAACACGTGTTTGTTTTTGCAAAACAAAAACCCACAATTATTTGGGTTTTATGCCCAAAACATTTTGTGTGAATCGATCAAACCCCCCAAATTTTTTGGATTTTTGTCCGAAACTCAGCGCAGTCCATATCTTCAAATTTGAAACCTTTGCCAGGACTTCTACAGGACACCCACAGCTTGGAGATGGAGTATTTTCGTATCTGGACTTTTAGCCTTTGAGTATAATAATGGAAACATTTTAGGTTTTTTTTTCCCACTAAACATTCAGATTTTATATTAAAAAAACTCGATTTTTTCTTGTTTTTGGCACTCGGACTATTACATTATTATGGTGCTTTTATGGACATTATGCATGGGAAATCCTGCACCAGTCGGCACAGCTCTAGGACTTGTCACCATATGTTTCCATTTAACTCTTTCAGTTCTAATGCAAGCTAATTACTCTGTAGTAGGACCTTGAGAGGTCTGTGAGAGTAAAGGATTGCCAAACGTATCCCCAGTGCACACATTGATGGAGGTACAGCTGCTGGCTGCTGATTTCAATAGAGCCATTTCATTGTTTGAATGTTTTACATTGCAAGTCACTTTTGTTGCCTTTATTTTCAGGCTGCATGAGATGGCTTGAACATTCCGAGCTGGTGTGCCCTTTTTCTTACAGTGTCCATCTGCTAATCAATGGCTATCAAAAGGTTTCTAGCCAACGCACTTGGTTTGACCCTAAGAAAAGTATTTAAAAGCATAGTCTTGCTTCTCACCCAGCACATTTAAATGGAGGTTTGCTAATCTGCGTAGTGCCCATTGTCTTCCATCATGTCATTGTGGCCAGCAGCCAGGCCTGCAGGCTCCCTTGGATTCTTACAAATGTAAATGCAGCTGGGAAACCAGAGAGACATAAACACTGAGGGAACTTTTCCATAATTACCAATTAAGGTAAGAAAAAGGATGTAAATAAAAGCAGTTACTTCACATGTGCGTGCAAGGCGATAATATTCAAGACCATGCCAGCCTTACCGTATCCTGATATGCCTACCCGACTGGGAAAAATACAACCCAAGGAATAAAAGTGAACTTTATGTTCTTCAAATAAAAATAATAGGAGCACGGTTGATTTTAAGTCAGATTCATGCAAGGCAGTGATAAAATCTCCCAGAAAGCAGTCTCGGTACTAGATGTTAATCTGTGGCTTAGTTATTATCTGCCTACTTAAATCATAGGTTTCTGTAGTCATTTACTGGAAAAGAGGCTCAGTGTGATGAAAGAAATGGGGGGGGGGGTTTGCATGTTTCAGCATGACCATTTAACAGAATAATGATCATTATTGAATATGAAAGGGAAATAGGATTATACTTTTCCAAATAATTGTAAGTAGCTGTGTTTTATCCTTTGACTTTATCATTATTTCAATCAAGGGCTTAACTACAGAGGAAGCAGACCCTGCAGGAGGTATAGGGGCCCCATGAGGCCCTAATTAATATACAATTTCTATAAATATTGCTAAAACAAGTCAACCTCTAAACACTTTGGGGCCAGAAAAATTATTTGCTGTGGGGCCCAGCAACATGTAGTTATGCTACTGATTTTGATGTTGTGTTTTCACTGTTATATTCTGATTTGCCTTTGTTTTAAAGTCCATTTGACATAATTAAAGCTAGGTACAGGATCTATTATCCATGCTCGAGACCTGGGGTGTTCTGGATAAGGGATTTTCTGTAATTGGGATATCCAAGTCTGCTAAAAATGATTTAAACATTATATAAACCCAAAAGAATTGTTTTGCTATCAGTATTGATTCATGCAGCATAGTTTGGGTCAAGTATAAGGCACTGTTTACATTTTACAGATAAAAAGGAAATCACTTAAAAAAAATTTAATTGTTTTCTTATTATGGAGTTTATGGGAGATTGTGTTCTTGTAATTTGGAGCTTTCTGGACAGGTCCTGATTTGTGGAAAAGCCAACTATGCCCAGGCCTAGGGTGGCAGGATTTGAGGGGGTGGCCTGCTGCCCAGCCACACCCACATTGATTCAGAAATACTGGGGATATGCAGGAGATACTATAGTTTTATAAATCCCCATATCTCCGGTCCTGATGATGAAAATTTGCGAATAAAGGGCAGAGTATGGGGGGCGATGCCAGTGGGCTTAAGGGTACCTGCTATGTAAATCCGGCACTGTTTCTGGATAATATGTTTCTGGAATACAGATCAGATTTAAACTCTTCAGTGCCAATTGTAAGTATATTTGATCATTTCCAACTGATTTCTGGGAGATATGCCTTGTACAAAAGTTATTTTGGTCCAAAGATCACTGTATCGCATGCAGTAACATTTCATATGCTGACAGCAGTAAATACCTTCCATAGACATGAATGGTTGTTATTAAGAGCAACATTTGAACAGACAAACCTTTTAATTTGATGCAGAAAATGTGCAGAAAAATCTATTTTTTTTCTCTGCAATAATAAAGCAGTGCCTTGTACTTAATCCCAAATCCTTATTGGAGACAAAACCATTGGGTTTATTTTATGTTTAAATTTGTAGATTCAAATGAAGATTCAAATGACAGAAAGATTCCTTATCCAGAAAACCCAGGTCCCAAGCATTCTGGATATTAGATCCCATTTCTGTACATACCGTGTGTTTATATTTATACTGAATCCAGGATTCGGTTCGGGATTTAGCCAGGATTCTGCCTTTCTCAGCAGGAATCGGATTAGGGGTGGGGAGGGAAATCTCATGACTTTTTGTCACAAAACAAGGAAGTAAAAAATATTTCCCCTTCCCACCACTAATTTGCATATGCAAATATGCAAATTAGGATTTGATTTGGTATTCTGGCCGAATCTTTCGTGAATTAGGAGGCTAAGCTCCTGACACAAATAGAAAAAGCTGCTGGTTTGGGAAAAGTATTGATAA